>PVKU01001687.1:0-77378 GCA_004027475.1 Anoura caudifer | reverse complement strand
AGCTTTGGGGTGCTCCCTTCAGCTGCGTGGCCTGGGAGCAAGAGAGACTGCCTGGAAGAAGGGTGAAAGAACTCTTGCCAGTAGGCCATGAGAAGGTGCCACATGGCTTCAGATTAACCAGAGATCCTGCCTGGAAGATGACACAGCTGACGGTGTCAAGAGCCCAGATCCTGGACGTGTGCTTCTCTTCCTTGCAATTACGGTACCCTGACTTAGGGCAGAGGGAGAGAGGAAGCGCTCTGGGTGTCTGTGGGTATCCTAAAGGACTTTGATATTTTAATGAAGATGTTAAGTCACTACTTTAACTCTGTATAACATTAATAAACATTTCCTTTCCTTTTCACAAATCTCTGGCTTTGAGAGACATCTTTCCATAAGGCAGCGAACAATAACGGACCTTTTCTGTTGCTTGGTAACAGTTTTTGGGGGCTCGTCCAGGATCTTAATTGCCCGTGGAAGACTGACCCCTCAGGTTCAAGAAAGTGAGACTTTGGAAGTGTTTTGCCAGTCTCGAGAACCTTCTGTTGCTCTGTAACATGACCACTGACCACCAACCTCTGCCCTCTGTGCAGGATCAGCTATGCAGGGGCAGGGTGGTGGTGCTCTGATGTGGTCTTCAACTATCTACTGGGTAGACTGGCCCTGGAGTTTCCTGAGTTGTGCAGGCCAAGGTCAGCCCCCAACTGTGTTTTGCCCGGGGCTACCATGCCTGAGCTGGAAAGCAATCTGAGATGGCTGCTACTTTGGGCTTGGAGATTCCCAAATGAAGCCAAACTGTGAATCTAATCTGACTGAATCTAATCTGGCTAGGTGTCTGAACTCAGATGTTGCTTGTTTGATAGGGTTTAGGCCATTCTTATGGAAAAACAGCTTGGGTGGGCCTGCATGTTGGGTGGGACGGAGTCTCTGGGGATCTCCAAGGCAGGTCAAACAGTGTTAGCCATGTTGATGGTGTCTCAGATACGACACCAGCTTGCCAGCTCTATTCGAGGAAGGTTTAGCAAAGGGATAATGGTGTCTGCTTGCCTAGATGCCAAACACTTCAGTGTCTCTATATATACCATGATGCCTTTAAGCTGCTACCCTGGTGCAGGAGCTCAGTGAGAGTGAGTCTGAGTAAGTCCATGTGTGGGTTCTTCAAGAGGAATTACTTGGTGCTCTAGCAATTTCTTCCACTGATTCAATCCCCACTGATTTTTGCAGCAGAAGTTGTGGGGACTTACCTTCCTGGCACTGGAATCCTGGGCTGCAGTGCCATGTGTGGGTCTGGGACTCCTTGGTCCCAAGATATCCCTCCCGAATTTTTATCCAGCACACGTGGGTGTGGGACCAGCCTGTTCCGCATCTGCACCCCTCCTACCAGTGTGGATGGATGTGATCTCTTTAATTCTGTAGTTGTCAGACTTCATTCAGCTTGATTTCTGATGTTCTTGAGTGAAGGTTGTTCTATATTTAGTTGTAATTTTGGTGTGGTTGTGTGAAGAAGTGAGCCATGTCTGTCTTCCTATGCTGCCGTCCTACAATTGATTTTCCACATTCAAGTCTTAATTCATTTTGAGTTCATTTTTGTGTTTGGTGTAAGGTAGTGGTTGAGTTTCATTCTTTTGCATGTGATTTCCCAGGTTTTCTAATACCAGTTAACGAAGAGAGTGGTGTTCTTGGCTCATTGTATATTCTTGCCTTCTTTGTCGTAAATTAATTAACCACATATACACAGGTTTATTTCTGAGATCTCTAATCTGTCGTAGCACACATTATGTGTTTTCATGCCAATGCCATATTTATAATTACTATAGCTTTGTATTAGAGTTTGAAATCAGGGAGCATGATTCCCCCAGCTTCATTCTGTTGCTGTTTCTAGTCAGGTCTTTTGTGGTTTTATACAAATTTTAGGATTGTTTGCTCTATTTTTGTGAAAAATGTCATTGGAATTTTAAGGATTGCGTTGACTCTATATTGCTTTGGGTAGCTTGGATGTTTTAATCATAAATACTTCTTCCAAATGTGAGCACAGAATATCTTTCCATTTATCTGTGGGCTTTTTTGTTTCAATTTCTTACCTTAATGCGTTACAGTTTTTACAATACAGGCCTTCAACTTCTTGGTTAAATTTATTCCTAGGTATTTTACTATTTTTGATATAATTGTAAGTAGAATTTAAAAAAATATTTCTCTCTCTGTTAGCTCACTGTTAGTGTATAGAAACAATTTTTGAAAATAATTTTGTATCTTATAACATTACTACATTCATTTGTTAGTTCTAATGGTAGTTTGGTGAGTTTTAGGGTTTTCTATATATAACAGAATGTAATCAGTAAATAGTGACGGTTTTACTTCTTCCTTTCCAATTTGGATGCCTTTTTTTTTTCTTGCCTAATTACTCGTCTGGGACTTCAACTATGTTGTACAAAAGGGATGAGACTGGGCATCCATCTCTTGTTTCTGGTCTTAGAACAATCATTTTTAGCTTTTTGCTGTTGGTTGTTATGGTAAGTGTAGGATTTTCATATACGGCCTTTATTATGTTGAGGTATGTTTCCTCCATACTCACTTTGTTGGGAGTTTGTATCTGTCATAAGTGGATGTAGAATTTTGTCAAATGCTTTTCTGCATCTAGTGAGATGATCTGATTATTTTTAACTTTCATATTGTTAATGTGGTGTATCATGTTGTGTAATTTGTGGGTGTTGCACCAGCTTTGCATCCTGGAATAAATCCCATTTGATCATGGTATATGATCCTTGTAATGTATTGTTGTGTTTGGTTTGCTAGTATTTTGTTGAGGATTTTTGCATCTATATTCATCAGGGATATTGGCCTGCAATTGTCTTTTTTTTTTCTTTTTCTTTTTTTTTTTTTGAGTGTGTGTGTGTGTGTTCCTCTGGTTTTTGTATCAGAGTAATGCTGGCCTTGGAATAGTTTCCTCCTCTTCCATTTTTTGGGGAATATTTTGAGAAAGATTGGTATTCTTTTTTTTTAATATTCAGTAGAATTCAGCAGTGAAGGCATCTGGTCCTGGACTTTTGTTTGCTACATGATTTTTGATGCTTGATTTAATCTCCTTACTAGTAATTGGTTTGTACAGATTTTCTGTTTCTTATGATTCATTCTCAGTAGGTTGTATCTTTTTACGAATTTACCCATTTGTTGTAGGCTGTCCAATTTGTTTGCTGGTGTATAATTGTTCCTAGCAGTCTCTTATGATCCTTTGTATTTCTGTGCTGTCAGTTGTTGTATCTCTTATTCTGATTTTGAGTCTTCTCTCTCTCTCTCTCTCTCTTTTTTTTGTTTTGGTGAGTCTAATAAAGGTTTGTCAACCTTTTTTCTTTTTAAACAGCCAGCTCTTACTTTCTATTCTGAAGTCGTATAGCAAATAGTTTCTTTCTTTAGGTCTAGTGTGGATCAACAGTTTCCTGGGTTCAATATCCTCTCAGTGACATAGATGCTGACATGTTAGATTGAGGTCTGTAAGAAGCTGAAAAAAAGGCAACACTAGGGCGAAGCTTCTATTTTAGTACAGCAGATTGGTAAGTGGAGGAACTGCTGATTCAGAGATGTTCGGTGGTTTACTGATTCTATTTCCCAAAGTAGGACACTCTAGGTGGTATTTTCAGGAGATAGGTGGGCTAGTACAAAATTGCTAAATATTCTGGGAAAAGGTGACCTGTTCAGCTTACAAGGACCTCTGAAGTTTATAAACTATCTGCTTTTAGTTACTTGGTGTTTTTCCCCAAAACAGATGTGTTTAAAGTTATAGTAAGGTAATAATTAGATTGATTACATATTAATACTTGTGGGGAAGAGATTTGGGTTTTTAATTCCTTTTAAACTTAGAAACCCAGTGAAAATTGTATGTGGAGACTGAATGCCTGTGATCTAGGAGTCCGAGTCAAGGAATCCAAGGATTCGCTCTCCCCAAGAGTGTCAAAGCCCCCACACAAGCACCAGCCACAACTTTTCTGCCCCAATGTAATTGTCAGCACAATAGAATTTATCTCAGAACAACCAAACTAAAACACTTTAGGGTTGGAAAATTTTTTTAAATAGCCTTATTTACCTCTGGAATCTTTCAAGTAAAGCAACTGGCATTCTTCCTTTCTAGATCAGACACACTAAAAATGAAAAGCTGTAAGCCCGTTTCAAAATCCTCATCTCTGCCTTTCTGCCTTTGTGAGGCATGCATGGGCCCCAAAGCAATAGTCCCAAGCAAGAGTGGCTGCAGTGGAGATCTTTTATCAGATTCTAAGAGGAAGGGCTAGGCTGCTCATTAGTCAAATCAGGTTTGGTCCCAGAAGGGAGAAGCACATGGGAAGAGCAGTCTGTGGCTCATCAGCTCACCATTGAGATGCTTTCCTCCGCACCCTCTATGCAGAGGCTCTGCTTGTTATTGACTCTACTCATTGACACCCTCACACTAACGGCCCAGGATGCCAAGTTTCAAACACATGTTCTCTCCGTGAAGGTGAACCACTATCTCCTCTATTTTCTGGTTTTCCTTCATAGCTGCCACTGTGGGATTTGTATGTAGGAGTAGCAGAACAAGAATTTGTTTCACATTATTTGATTTTTCATTAGGAAAAATTTTCACCTTTCCCAAAAGGTGGAATACTTCTCTTCCACTGAATTTAAACATACTACCCAAACCCCTTTTGCTTCCTAGTATTTTAATTTTTCTCACAATAATTTTGAGATGCCACAACCTCTGCTGAGAAAACTCTTAAAATATGGTATGCATTAGAGTAGGAAATGGGTCTGGCAGTTCCATGTTCTGATTCTGCTTTTTGGTTTTTCTTTTTCTTAATAAAAACAATGGATTCAGAAGTGATGGATGATGTTATTTAGTTTAGAAAGAATGCATAAAAGCTCCCCTCTTCCCCTGCCCCTTAAAATTCTGTCCATAGAGATTTCTACCAAGCAAAAGAATATTTTTCCTCATTATCCAATATTGTCAAATTCTACTTAACATGTTGCCAGTGTGCCAGAGAATAGTTACAAGCCTGCAGATATAATCCTAATATGCTTGTTTGCTCTTTTCCCCCAATTAGTCATGGTGTGTTAAAGTGAATAAAATTTTTTTAAAGTGTTTTGGCAGCTATTTTTGCTGATGCACTTACATTCACATAAAAAAACAATAATTGTGTGTATTCTGATTTGGAAATGAAGAGAAATCGAAAATGGTGGAGGGGAGAAAAATCTAAATGGCATAGTAAAGAAGCATTCCCTAGAGCAGAGCACAATAGCCCTTAAAGCTTAAGATTTCGGAAATAATTTAAATTTTGCTGATGCCTTCCCTCAAGCCTCAGGCTGTCCTGGGCTCTAAAGAAGATTCTAGGATGTGGAATGAATCAAGTATCGATCTGGCTTTAGGATAATCCTTTCATCTAGGGAATGTGAAATTAAGGAGATTAATAGATACAATGAATGAAATTCTAGGTTTCTTATTTGGATGCTTAATATTCCAGAGTTGCTACACGCTGTTTGCACATAGTAGAATCGCCTAATACCGTAAAGCGTGTATGTGCCAATGGAAAATGAATGTTCTAACAAGAGGATATATAGGTAACAAATACTAACGCATGCAAGACAATAATAATAACATATACTAGGCAGTAATAGTAATAACTGCACACTACATTTACTGAGCGCTTCTCATGTACATTAGGCATTGTTGTAAGTGTCACCCGTAATATCCCCTTTAGTCCTTACACCAGTGCTATGAGGTGGGTCTTCTTACCATGCCCATTTTAGAGATGAGGAAGTTTGGGGACAGGGAAGTTAAGTCATTTGCCCAGCGTCATGCTGCTGGATTTGAAACTGGTCAGTGTAGTACCAAAGCCAAACTTCTGACCTCTGCCCTGTATTACCTTTCTACAGTTACAAGAAATAATTGTTGAATAAATGAGGGGTTGTAGTTTGAGGGAAGTATTTCATGTATGAATTTGTAGAAGAGCATTACGCAACACTGCAATATTCTATTAATCTCAAATATTTATGGACCCAAACTACAAAATGGAAGGGTAGCACCTACGTATGTTTGTGCCTGTGGCATGCCATGTACCAAATTACTAGCACACAAATCTGAAGAGACTCTCTTTGATGTCCCACACATCCTGTGTGTTTCAAATATTGGTTTCTTCTCTAATTCTTTCTTGTTAATTAAGATCAGCCTGTGGTTTAAACTGAATAGTTAATAGTGACCAGTATGTGTATGCTCTCTTTTAAAGAATGTAGTACTTGTCTTAGTGTCTGGTGACTGAGACAATGTGTGAAGTGTTTTCTACTAGGTTCTTGCTACTGATAAAACACATGTTGCATCTCGCTGACTGTATTCTGCTAAAATTCAAATTTCAAAACTTAGCATGTTCATATCTCGATATAAGAGCTGGAAATTTCCTCAGAGCTCAAAATTTCCTCAGTCATACAACAGATGTATATGTATGTGTGTGTGTGTGTGTGTGCGCGCGCGCGCATTTGAGGCCAGCCACCTTCTGTATACAGAAGGAGTCTCTCGCCGGGAGACCCTGAGCTTCCTTCACTAAGCTGTTGGGAGAGGATGGCAGAGAGTAGACACTGGGTTGTGGTGGAAAAAATATGATATTTGAATCTTTAATTCTCAAATCTAAAAGCTTTCTAAGACTCGATTTTCCTTTTCTGTAAAATAAATGCAATACCTGGCCCCAAAACTCACCACTTTCGCCTGTGTAGTGTGGAATACAGTGTTTCAGCCTCTTCTCTCTACCTGGTAACCCAAGCAGATCAGATATATTCCTCCATCTATATATGCGTGTGGTTTTTCTATTTCAGTGTCTTTGATTATGTTGCCCCTTCTTCCTAGCATACCCCTTTTCTTCATTTCCATGTGTCTACAACCTCCCTCTTATGTAAGTCTTAGTTTAAACACCCTGTCTAAAGTTAAACTTTCCCCAGTTCCACCAAACAGAAGCATAATACTTTAATCTCCTCCCTGTGTTCCAGCCACTCTTGGGGTGCTCAATGGCATTTACATGTCCTTCCTTGGGATATATTCATTTATATGCTGCTTTTCCTTTTCCTACTGGACTACAAGTTCCTTGGACAGCAATTAATGCCTTGTCCATCACTGTATCCCTGTTCGGTGCTCAGCATGGTTCCTTGCACATTGGTGGTCAATACTTGTGTGTTTAATTGAATCGAATGAGAGAGGGAAACTGAACTTTGTGCAAATCTCAGAACTGTTCTCTCTGCTCAGGCTTGAGGGACTCAGCTTCTGTGACTGAGTCTGGTTTAACCTAAGGTAATGAGAGAGACAGAGCTGACAACTTTCTCTGGTCCTCCTACTTGTAATTGTCTATATTATTGAGGAATCAGTTGTTTCCTGATAGATGGATCCACTCTGAGGATTTTATAGATTGAACTCATTTTTTAAAATACTGTCAAGGAGAATTGAGAGAGACCACCTGCAAACATGAAATTGCCAGTGGAGAATATCCAAACAATCTACATTGTATTTGATTTACGATTAGGAAATGTATTGATTCTTTTTTCCTTCTTAGTTATTGCATATGGTCTCCTTGCTTTTTAAATGACACAAGTGTTCATTTCCTTCTTTGCTTAACCCCTATAAGTCCACATGGTGGAAAACCAAGAGAATGAATTTGCACATCACTATGTATATGATAAAATGAAAGTTATAAAACTTATTGTTTTATTAGGATCATTGGCGTATCATATACATTGATTTTCCCCTCTGTGTTGTTTTAGGAATATTTAATTATCAAGTTTCCTTTACATGGTATTCACACAATTAGGTGATACAGAAAATGCCTTTAAATATCCACTTAAAACTAGACTTTAAGCAATGGATACGCATTAAACAGTTTGGTGATAAAGATTTGCCCTAAGTGAACCTCAAAAATATTCCATCATTGAGGATAATCTCACTGATTTCTCTCAGCAACTTCTTGCTTTCTGTGACTTCAGTCTTTCATTAAATCCTGGATGTGAACACATTGTTCTGTCCTCCTGTTTCATAGTTTCTCAGCATCTGCTAATAAACTGACAGGATTTGATTTTTCAAAACATTTTCATGACTGCAATAGTCATACTGGAATGCTTTATATTGAAAGGAACATTTTGGTTGAAATTCAATTCAACAAACATTTATTGAGCAATTACAATGGGCTGGAGAACCAGAGGGATACCCATCCATTCTTTATTTTGTTTGCACTTATAGAGGGAAGAAGACGTGTACCCGGCTTTTACATAATCAAACCATGATAAAAATAAGTGGGGAGAGTCAAAGCATCAAAGAATGAGGAAAGGAAAAATATTGACATTTACTGCATACCGTACCTTCTCAGGCATCATATTAAAAATATTTAATAATCTGCAAAGTCAGACACTGACCGGACAGAATGGACATTGGCCATGGCCTGGAGAAGAGCCTGACAGAGCCAGACAGAGTCTATTAAGTTGTTGGATTGGGAGGCAGTCTCAGGGCTTCTGGGTGAAGTGGGGTCAGGGCTGGGGTAGCAAGAAGGCACTGGTGTGTTAGGGGGAAGGTGGAAGCACGTGAGGGGCAGCAGCTTTTTCCAAGTGTTTTGAAAGTGTTTCAATATCCTAGCCTTGGCATGGCCATCCTGGTGCAAAGAATCGGCAAATCAAACACATCCACCTCATGAGCTCAGTATTATTAAATAGAATTAAAAGTGAGTAAATCGCATGTGAGGGAAGATTGAAACACACAGCTAGTAAAAGACAACCGAGACGAACCCACATCTCCCTCATTCTAAGGCCCATTGTCTGCAAGGTTGAGAAATTTGTACTGACAAGCCAGAGAAGGAAGGGGAGGAGGAAGAAGATCATGCTCATGATGTACAGATAAAGTGTGTTTTGAGCGAGGCCTTGAAAGTCAAAACTGAAAATGTTTTATTATCATAGATCCAAGAACTTGTGATATCAGGTTAGTTCATTCCATCTCTACCAAGGATCTTCATTTCATTCTTTTGCTAGCTAGCCTTCTTTCCCTTCCTTTCTTCCCACAAAAATTCTGAACCTAGGGTTCAGATGCAGGGAGGTGGGCATGAATGAGCTTCCAGAACCCTAGAAGCCATTGTATTTGTGTCTGTCTGTGTACATTTTTGTGCATGTTTTCTTCCAGTTCTCAAAGGCCTTTCTCTATAACTCCATTATACTAGAAGACTCCAAAAAATATCCCACAGACAAAAAATGTTAGGTATTATGATGTCATATAATGTAACATTCTGAAATTACAACATATCCATTTGAATTTCAAAGGCCTGAAAAAGTGAGTACTGTTTCTTTGGCACTTAAGTATATATTCATATCAAATGAGTGGCACTTCTTCTGTATGTACCGATGAGTACTCTCAGAGAAACGAGAGACCACAGAACCTAGGCACTCAACCCTGGCAGACATTGCTGGCACACTAGCTGTGACCAATATTTAGAGATCACACTTCCAGTGGTGGTTCCAGCATGAGGCAGTGGTCTGGTGGTCTAGTTGAAGCAATTAAGTTTAAGCTCAGGATCCAACCACCGAGGCTCAACTTTGGCTGTTGTTCCCTACTCTGTAGCTTTTGACAAGTTATTTAATCTCTAACAGCCACCATATTCTCATCTTGAAATTAGGATACTAGTACTACCTACCTTTTATAGTTACTGTAGAGAGTAAGTGGTAGGTGCAAGATGGGACTAGCAAGGTCTACAGTTGCTGAATTCTCTTTTTAAAAAAAGATTTTATTTATTTATTTTTAGAAAGGGGAAGGGAGAGAGAGGGAGAAGGAAATATCAATATGTTTTTGCCTCTGGAGTCCCCCCTACTGGGAACCTGGCCCACAACCCAGGTATGTGCCCTGACTGGGAATTGAACTGGTGACACTTTGGTTTGCAGACTGGAACTCAATCCACTGAGCCACACCAGCCAGGGCAAGGTGCTAAATTCTTCTTGCACCATGGTCAAAGCAGCAGAAGATCAGAGGACCCAACAACCCCCACCAAATTCTAATGTCTTTTAGCACTAACTTCATCTTGCTACCTAGTCTCTCTTTGCCATCACTTCTGTGCCAGGGTCCCTGTTACTGCCTTGTCTTCGCATGTGACTTTCTCTGTCCCATCAGTGAGATAAAAACAGGTGTAGGAATTAAAAACTATGACATGATTCTGGAGGCTTGTTCTGTTTTAATGTGGCAAATAAAAATATCTCTAGATTCCAGAACTACTCATTTAATTGAGAAAACTTAAAGTCAAAAGAAAGCAACCCTTCTATTTTACGCCTTGTCTGTCAAGGCTTATGTTGTTAGCTGCCTAATATGTGTCTAATGTACAGTTTACACTTGTGGCCATGTCGGCAAAACTGTCAGTCAACACACGTTGCTTGAGAGCTCAATATATATAGCTCATAAAGGAGGATAAAAAAGAATTTTATTTGTAAAAAGTAAATACAGAGAATGCAGTGATTAGCAAGGATTCTGTATTTTTATTCATTCCTACTTAACTGAAATCTTGTGTACCTTTTTGTGTGTGTTTAGAGTTTGCAGTCCATTTTGTGAAAGGCATGGCAAAGTCAGATAAGAAACGTCGCTTTAGCGCTTCTGAACCATCTCTTCCAGCCCTCAACAGCATTGCCTTTAATACTGATGGTTCCATCCAATATAAAGAAAAGCCATATTCCTCTGCTTCTGAAGCCCTAGATGCTTACATTGATGATTTTCATTTAAGCTGTGAGCTTCCTGATACTAATGATACAAAGGTTAACCTGGATCAGAGCCCTCTTGCATTTCTTGCTAAACTAAACAGTGGTAAGCTTTCATTATTCTGAGTTCAATTTTTAATTATCTGTAGAATGCTAATGCTTTGAGAAGCGATATGATCTAAAAGATTTTTTGGAAAATAAATGTCATACAATTTGTGAATTTTTTCATAAGATTGTTATATAATTTTAAGTTTCCAAAACTTTGTTGGCCATGGGTACCTTTGAACTGAGAGGGACTTACAGAAAACACATCCTGGCCTTGATTTCAGGGTGGGAAAGCTCTGGCCTCAGGAATGAAAGCCTTGGGCTCTGTAACTGCAAGTGTTACCAAGTCAATTCTCCAAGTGAACAATTAGCTTTTTATAAAATGAGAATACATAATAATACCTCACAGGGCTATGGTGAGAACGAAATGTATGTGAAACGCTCTATAAATCCTTATGGCTGTAGAGTGCTCAGGTGCTCTGTCGCACAATGAACCCTAGAATAGACGGAGGGGACCTGAGGTCTGGCTCCCCATTCTGCTGATGACAGTTGAGAAGAGTCACCTACTCTTCCTGGGCATTAGTTTCTTTTCTCAAGAAGGCAAGGAGAATGAACATTATGAACTTCGTAATTTTAAAATTCTGTATTATATAGATGGCAGAAAAATAAAATTGGTCATCTCCAGAGTTCCTCATTAAAACTGTGCCATTGTTAGAAGCTGAAAAAATACCATCATGAAAGCAAAATATGAATCTGAATTTGTGGCCAATTGACCATGAAACCCTTGGGGAAATGGAACTCCTCTGATAGGAACTTCTCTGATCTATGTAAGCAGGAATAATAATAATAATGAAAATGCCTGCTCTTCCAATACACATGGTCTTTTTAAGATTATATGTTAGTGTACCCAAAAGAATATTAGGAAACTATACATTATAAAAGTAAGGTGGCATTTATTGTTACTGAGTTTAGATTATTATGAAAACAACATTTACCATATTATTGCATGCTATATTTGACATCCAAAGTTAGATACCAGCAACAGCTGTTTATTATTTTATACGTGAAAGAGCACAGAGTGACATGAGGATTTGTGCAAATGTGCCATATCATGTACAAGAGAAAACCGTGTTTCTTTAAACTAAGTTGTACTGACTGTAGAACTTGACACGTTTTGATAAATGGGCGGCATGATATGGGGATGGAGTGTGAAAGTGTGGTTTGTGTCTATATTATCTGTGCCACTGAAGTGCAAAATATATTGTAATTCATGCAGTGGTACTGCTGGTTCTCCTGACAAGGGTTTTCATTTTTTTCTAGGGCTGGTGGTAGAAAGAGGTTTCCATGTCAGTTTTGTTTTTTTTTTTTTTCTTTCTTGAATCCACAGAGAAGAGAGTGTATAGCTGACTCTTGTCGATGACTTGGAATGTGGTACAGGCTCTTGCTCTTTCCTGCACTCTCCTGAGTTATTAACTCCACCATTGCCATTATTCCTGACACTTCTTTGTAAAGGGATAAGAGTTTTTACTTTCTTACGATTGTAAGAGCAGTATGTACTCGTGGCAAGAAAATTTCAGAAAACAGAAACCATCTGTAATCTAAACATCAGAGAACATGACTGTTCATAGTACTATATAAATCTGTCCTTTTTTCTCTTCAAATACATACATGCATAATATATAATAGAGTTATAATATCCACAGTTCAATAACTTTATTGATTCACTTACCCTCTGAAAAAGTGAAGCAAAAGATGGCAGAAGCACTAAGAACATCAGAATCAACGAGTTCAAAAGCTGTTTTGAGCAGTAAAAGAAATATCTTAGTAGGTGTATTGCATCAGACGGAGAGTACTTTGAAGGTGACTGAAGTTTAAACATGTAAGAATAAATACATAATTTTTAATAAATAAATTCTGTTTTCTGCAGGGTCCCCCCTCATATATCCTTAGGATAAATTCCTAAGAATGGAGTTTCTGGGTCAACTTCATGCACATTTTCAAGGGTTGGATTTATGTTGTTAAATTGTCTTCCAGAAAGGACATACCAGTTTTATACTTTTCCACCAATAGAGAGGATCAATCCCTATTTCTGTCTAATCTCAGTGCCTACGAATATTATGAATTTTTTTCATCCTTGCCAATCTTCTGGGTAAAAATTGGTATCTATGTTTATTGAGCATTTGTTTTTCTTCTTTTGTAATTACATAGTCATGGTTTTTACCTGCTTTTGTACATTGAAATCTTTATCTAGAGTTAATTTTGTTGTTAGACATGGTAAAAGCTGGATTATTTTTTAAAATAATTCCACTTGCCATCTTTATCCCCACCTAAATCTCCATATATACTTAAGCTTATTTATTTTTTCCCCACTTATCTGCCAATACCATTTCTGCACCATTATTGCTGTCCTTTAATTATCCTAGTTTTAAAATCAATTTAATGTCTTGACTAGGACAGAAGGTGAAGGGGATTCCTGTTTACTCTCATTCATTCCTTCCTCCAAGTAGACTTTAAAAGCATTCCTCAGGCCCTGGCTGGTGTGGCTCAGTGGACTGAGCAATGGCCTGCAAAGTAAAGGGTCAGAGGTTCGATTCTCAGTCAGTGCACATGCCTGGGTTGCAGGCCAGGTCCCCAGTAAGAGGCGCATGAGAGGCAACCACACATTGATGTTTCTCTCCTTCTCTTTCTCCTTCCCTTCCCTCTCTCTAAAAATAAATAAATAAAATCTTAAAAAAATAAAAGCATCCCTTATAATTTCCAAATGCTGGCCTTTGGATTACTTGCATTGGATTCTTAACTGTTTGCCTGGGTCCTTCCTTAGCCCCTCCAGACAGTTCTCCACTCTAGACCTAAAGAGATCTTCCTAAAGCAGATCCGCTTGTCATTTGTGTGTTGCAGGTATAGCAGTGGCTCCTCACTATCCTGGAAATAGGTTCAAACTGCTTAAATTGATCTCAAGGTCATTGCTGATCTGACCCCTACTATTTAGTAATGCAGCTTCAGTTTCTAACGCCCACAGCCCCGCACCACCCACACTCGCACCACCCACACTCACGGCACTCCTTGTCCCAGTCTCCCCAAGCTGCCCCAGCCCACGAGATGTAGATGTTTCCTCTAACTCCTCTCTCCTCCCCAGCCTCCCCTTCTTCGTAAACTCTTCTTTCTGGCCTCAGTTTAGATGTCACTCTCCTCCCTCTCCCTACAAAGTACAGTTTAGTTGCTCCTATTGTGTCTTCCCTTAGCATCTTGTAATGTTTCCCTAAGATGGCATTGAACTTCTTACTGTATTGTAAGAACCTGTTCACTGGCTTATCTTTCCCGCTAAATTGATAAGGCCATCTAAGCTCTGTGTCTTGTTCACCATTATAATCCACCTTGCAATTTGGCACTGAGGGCGCACAGTCAGTTTTTGTTGATGAATGAAGCTGTGAATAAAACATTGCTGCTATGGCCATTTTGCATCTATCCACGACACCATGATTTTTTTTTCTTATTTTCTTTCTACTGATGATATGATTGGTATAGAAACTATTGCCCTTCCCCGTATTTTTTTCATTGTCAGTATAATTTATTATTTACTAAGGATAAAGGGCAATGATATTTATTTCCCTTTCTCATCAGATCAATACGAACATGATGTGCACAATGCCAGGGGTTGATAGGACTAAAGTGAGGGAGAAAGATTACCCATAATATAACACCCTTGAGAATCTTTTCAGTTCTTTATGAAACTCCCAGCCGATAATGTTTCGGGGTCAACTTCTGAGAGGTCCACACCCACCCCTACTTGACCACTTCGTTTAGGCTTATCCTGTAAGACTCACCTCAGGTGTTAGGTAAGCCTTAGCATCTCAAATATTACACAGGTAAGATTTACTTTAGGTATTACATAGGTAGGATTCACCTCAGGTATTACACAGGTAAGATTTACCTCATATGTTACGCAGTAGGACTCACCTCACGTATTACGAAGTTTTTCAGAGCCCCCACTTGCTGTTGCTCCAGAGCTGCGGTGGCACCTGTGTAGATCTTTGCACTTGACGTCATATGTCTTTTTCTGTGAGTTCAGGGAGGCATCAGTGCCGTCTCGATTATTGCAGAGTCTGGCATAGTTAAGTGAACTGAACAAACTGACAAGTTACCCTAAGGGATGACTACCTCAATGTGTCAGATAAAACTGTGTCTGTCTAAAGTGTGAATAAAATGTGCCTGTATCTACTAGGCCTACTTATACTCAGCTGACTC
This sequence comes from Anoura caudifer, assembly GCA_004027475.1. Classification (NCBI taxonomy): domain Eukaryota; kingdom Metazoa; phylum Chordata; class Mammalia; order Chiroptera; family Phyllostomidae; genus Anoura; species Anoura caudifer. The sequence goes on along the minus strand of PVKU01001687.1, from coordinate 62,396 downwards.
AAGCATGTCTTAGGTGCCGTGCAGAAATTGGGGGGATTGACATACTCTATGTTGCACTGTCATTGCCTGATTCATTGTGGTGTTCTTCCGTTCTTGTTGTTATAATGAACTTTTTGCCCCCAAAAGAGTATACAAACTATTTCCAGGCAATATTTTGTCTGTTTTTGGCTTAAAAGTCAAGTGAGTTTCCTTGGTATGAAAATGTGCTTTGGAAGAACCAGAGAGACATTTCTCTTGAAAAATTATGGCAAAGTATGCATGTTTTTTTCTTGAAACATTAATCCCTTAAATATTCTTTTTTTAGTTTTTATGCTCACATATGGAGAAAATGATCCAGCAATGCATGCGCTAACAGCCTATTTTGTGGATGAGAGAGTTCTTCTTTTATAATAATGAAAAATTACAACTATTGATTTGAAGGTGGACTGAACTGGAAACCAAATGAGAGTTTCAGGGGACAAAGAAAAAAAAATTCTTATACCACTCCTCCAAACAGCTTGGTGAGCCTGTGTCTGACATTTCCATCCTACCTTGGGTATCTCTGGGGCATTTTGCCTTCAATCTACTTATAGTTTTGAGGTAGAAAAATAAGGAATCTGTTTTAAAGTCATCTTGTTACTCTAAGGAGACATTTATTGTTCAATCTATACTTGTCTGATGTTTAATCAACAAACTGCATGCATTTAATTAGTACCAAATATGTGCTAAGTAATATGCTTGGAATTAGGGATAGAGGATCAAGCATGGTATCATTCTGAATAACCACGGTCCCTGACTCTAAGGACCTTGTTTATTGGTCAACCATATTAGTATAACACCAACAATTATACTACAATGTGATTAGTGCTAAGATGGAAGCATGTGTGAGGTCTGGGAGTGAGAGAACGTGCACCTAAAGCATGTTGGAGGACTGGAGAAGGTTCCTGAAGAAAATGACCCTTCAACTTAATTTTAAAAGCCAAAAAGATGAGGGAGCTGTGGATATGTGGAAAGGGTCATTATATATTCAAGAGGTTATTGGTAGTTCGGGGTGGATAGGAAGAAGAGTAATGTTGTTGAATTCTCCCTCCCTAGAGTTTGTCTTAACTTCAAGTTTAATTCTACTGCTATATCCATGCTTGCACTAAATTCATCCCATTCCTCGTATATGTTATGAGAAAACAGATTTTGCTCATTTCATGTGTGGTGATTTGTAATAGAAAAATGGCAATAAGGATATTTGATGCAGATGTTTTCTACAACTTTTATCTCCAAAACTTGAGACTTTCGTACTATAAAGTACAACAGTTAAATAAGACTTTGTTCACAGTTCAAGTGGACATTTTTTTGCTGGATCATTTATCAGTCTTTTCTATGGTTCTTTCTAACTCAGAACAATGACAATCTCTTCATAGTCTGCCTCCCTGAAAGAGTCATTTTCCACTTGCTACCCAGTCCCTTATGGGCCCACCTCAATTTGATCTTCACACCAACTACTGCACTGTAATTGGTCGCTTGATGCTTATGACCTGCCCTACCAATCTGCCCTATGCATAGTGCCATTTCATGCTGGGAAATTTCATTAATGCCATTTCCTCTTGCCTGAAGTTTCCTTTCCCCCCCATTCCTTCCTGCCACCCAAACACATACACCTTCTTCATATATCTAACTGCTCACCCTTCAAAACCCAGCTCACGATCAGCATCTTCCAGAAGGTCATTTTAATCCTTTTCTGCTGAGATGCCTTACCCCTGTGCTTCGGTCTCCTCCCCCAACCGAACCACATGGCACCCAAGTATACCTAATCGTAATCGTAATACCTACAATTTCTTATTATATATAAGAAATATGCAAATATATATTTGCTACTAGTAGTAATGCCCAATACTTATTAGACTCTTATTATGTATCAAGCAGTATTAAATGCTTTATATGCACTATATCATTTAATCCTGACAACCACACTATGAGATATCATCCCTATCTTACAAAGTCACAGAGAGGTTGTGTAAAATGCCCAAGGGCACAGAGCTCTGAGTATTGCCTCCGGATTCTTATGAAGGAATTGACACTCCAAAGCTCTCACTGTGGGCCAGCTCTATACCACATGTACTTTGTGTTATGTTATAGGATATAGGGGCTAAGAACAAATGGAAAAAATAAATAAATCCTAAGGCACATCTTAGGCATGATGATCTTAGTTTTCAAGAACCGAAATTGACAGACTTGGTTCCATATTTTATTTCCTTAGTTCATCTTAATTAAGAAATAAATAATGAGCAGGAATATAGCCAAAGATATAGGAAAAGCCCTTAAATTGGAGGGAGAAGCAAAGAGCCAGGATGATTAACTCTTGACTTGTTAATGATTTTTGCTGTCATTTACAGAAAAAAAAAAAAGAAAACTATTTTTAAGGCGGTCATAAAGAAACAGAATAATGGCGAAATACTGGGCTTTGAGTGAGATCGGGTTTGAATGCCCACACTCACCTGCACTGTAACGCTGCACAGGTTATTTGATCTCTCTCACTCCTCCTTTTCCTCTATGAGAAAAGTAATACCTATTGAGAGTGATGTATTGGAGATTAAATAAAATGATGAATGTGAATATACCTAAAACAGTTATGTGTCACATCGTCAGTGCCCCAGAATAATTTGCTTACCCTGGAGGAATAAGATGTAAAATATGGCATTTCTTAGCGGGTTCGCCGTTCTTTCATTAACTCTTTGCTCTCACTCTAACGTCTCACCATCACACCCACCTCCAGCCATACAAAATATACTAAATGTTTTCATGTAGACAAGTACATTCTCACCCCAGTGGAAACACGTTGTTCTTGATGATAGTGTGTACATCTAAATGGCTTTCAGGCTTAATGTACATGATGTGGAGGCTTTGTTGACAGCATACAAAAGATTTTTTACTGTTCATAGTGAATTTTTTAGCCCACATGGATTTTGCAGCACTTCTGGTAAAATTGTGATTTATACAGCCAACTCTTTGAAGCAGTTCAAGTAATTTATTATATCGGAATTGTGCTTGCTTTGTTATCTATCCCAGTTATATATCCAGGTTCAGCCCTGCAACCTGAAGTTTTATATTCTATTTATTCATGCTTTGGGCATTGCAGATTGTTATTTATTTTATTTATTTGATTGTTAATAAATAGTCTATGTATGTGAAATTAGAATATACAGAATGCACATATAGCTTTTAAATAATAGTATGACATCTACATGCCTATTGCCCAGCTTAAATTATAGAATATTAATGATCATGTGAAGCCCCTGTATTCTCCTCAAGCATTTTTGTTTATCTCCCCAGATGTAATACCACCCTGTATTTTTTATTATTTGTCTATTTTTGTTTATTATTTCTATTGTCATCTCAACATACACTTTGGTTATTTCCACAAAAGCCACCTCATTCAACTTCCATGTGTTTATCTTACATGATATACATGCTAGAGTTTCACAGGAGTGTCCGCTGCGCACTGGAGCTGCTGGATTGTGAAGCACATGGCTTCAGCTCCGCTAGACCAGGTCAGACCACCCCCATCTGTAGTCCTATCAGCAGCTTAGGCAGTCACATTGCTCCATGGTGACTGTCTTGGGCCAGACACTGTTAGAAGCCACAAATTTTTGGCCCTCATGAGACTTAACATTCTTTGAGGAGAAAGGCAATAGGCAAATAAATATAAAACATGATGCCAAGGTGCTGTAAGTGCTATGAAGAAAGACTAGAAGAAAGTCCTGTTGTTAGGGCCAGGGAACCCTCCATCCATGTGAGCTTTGTGAAAAGCACAAGAAAAACGGCAGCTTTGGAGCAGAGCATGACTGAAAGGGAAGACCAGTCCTGGTCGATGGGACTGGCAGTCCATAGTGCTTCCGGTCCCAACTCTTTCACTGTTTCCGTATAGTGAGTGAAACTCATCTTATTTCTCAGTTAAATGCGTGGATTGAGTCAGATAACATGTATGAGTCCTTTTATCTTGAAAAATTTTCTAGGATTCTGAAACACTAAAGTGTTTTTTGCTTTATTAAACCTCCTTGGGATAGACTGTTTAGAAGGAAATAATATGTAAGTTTGAATTTTACTAAAGGTACAAGAATGTAGTTCACTTCCAATCCTGATTCATCACACTGCATCCTGGGAAGAGTAATTTTTTATCATTTCCAATAAAACCAACGTTACATTCCAGCTGAAGCACTATAAATGGAGAGCCATTTGTGAAGGGATTTCCCTATAATTAAGATGACTCTGCAGAGAAAGCTATAAAAGCAACTCTTCCATGATTGGCTGCAAAAAGTAAAGCACTAAAATTGCTAAGTAATACTATAGATTTCAAAATTTATATGTATCTTTAGAGCTAGTCTCATAAAAAGAATGATTATTTAACATTCTAAATTCCTGAAAATGGTTTTCATAGTGGAAAAAAATGTAATACATACTGCTATACTTTTTTATCTATGGACATTAAAATGTAAATTTCACCTTGGAGTGGGTGGAAAACCTTTTCATGGAATGAATGCTAAATTAACCATGACAGGTGATCGTGATTAATCACTATTTATTACCAGGAGAGGAAGAAGAGAAGTCTGTGTTGCTTAATGAAATGTAACACAACATAAAAGGAAAATGCAAAGGCAGATCAGTTTTTAAACTAAATATAAGCCATCTCTTTTTTGCATCTTTTTGGAAAACTGAATGAAAGCATATGAATCTCATTCTTCCCATCTATCTGAGGGTTATCCTGGAATCTGACTGCCTTGGATCTGAAGAGCCAGAGTTCTTTCAAGAGTACTTTAAGTATATTATTTGACTGCCATTGGCAACTTCAGTTGAAGACTTTGCCAATAGAGATGGATGAAGCCAGAAATTGCTTAGTCTGTGCCACACGTCACATGGCACAGTGGGTGAATGAATGCAGAGCCTTCGGAACGCAACTTCCTTGTTCAAAGTCTAGTTCCATTTTTGCCCTTCAGTAAAATGAGGATAGGGATAACTTAAGCCACATCTTTGCTGATTGAAAGAAAAAGTTGTGGCCATCTTTAGATATTCAGAAGTCATAAAACACCCATTTCCTTCTTTCTTCACTCCTTTCTTTTTGTTTTTGTTTTTTTTTCAATTTGGGGTGAAATTTTTATTTATAAGGAGACATCTTAAAAATTACAGATGTTCTTTATATCTGCTATTGAGATTAATGGATTCTTTATTTTGCCCCTTACTGGCCCTTGAGAAAGTTACTTGCTCTCCCTGAGCCTGACTTTTCTTAGTTATAAAATCGAAATGACATTGGTTCATAAGGACCCCAGGTCCCCCTCAGACTCTGTTACTCTTTATGAATATATAATAGATCATAGCAGGAATATGCATATTTGTGTTAAGCAATGGTCTTAAATCTTGGATTCTAGTATAGATTTCTAGAATTTGGGAAATATTGTATTTTTGTACTTGTTTATGTGCCTTTTTAAAATCCTTACCTTTCAAAACTGGAAGAAGTTTATGATTCAAAAATAGTTAAGAACCACTTCCTCAAAATGAGACCAAACAACTTCTTAAAAAGCAAGACGACTACAACCTGACCAGATGTGTTAATATGAGACCATAAGGAAAGTGCTCATCTGAACAGGACTGGTCCTCACTGGAGGTATAGTGAAGGGATGTCACAGAAGTAAATACTGACTGACACCATCCAGGGAAGGGTGGAAGTCTTAGCTAATGGTCTTCAAGGATCCCAAGCCCAACGTCTACATCACCTCTAACACAAAGCCAGAGAGGAGTTGTTGTCAAGTTGTTTTTGTTGTAAAGAGTTCCTATTACACTGGTGTTGCCATCCCTTCAGATATAGCTCCTTTTCATTCCCCACTCACCCAGCAACCTTCTGATTATATTTTGTATGTCACATAGTTCTGCTTCTAGTGAGTATTCCTGTATGTAGGACAGCAAATTTCTAATTAGACATCAGTCTCAAGATATATTAGTCACCTCAGTTTGGTAATACATTTCTTACCTCTGAGAAATGGGGCCACTCTGGGTGTGCTCAGAGTTTTGAGTCCCACAAGGCAAAGGGCCTGAACGAGACTTACCAAGGAGATGAGTGCCCTTGGTGTGTTCACTGAATACTCTCAGTATCCTCACTGCCTCTTCACTGTACTCCCTACTCATTTCCATGTTGAACGTCTGTCAGAAAGAATCCTACCTCGTAAGGTTATGCAAGAACTGAATAGAGTGCTCTAGCTGGTGTGGCTCAGTTGGTTGGAGCACCATCCTGTAGACAGAAGGGTCTCAGGTATGATTCCCGGTCAGGACACACACCCAGGTTGCAGGTTCGGTTCCTGGTTGGGGTGCATGTAAGAAGGCAACCAATTGATGTTTTTCTGTCACATCAGTGTTTCTCTCTCTCCCTTTCTCCCTTCCTCCCTCTCTCTCTGAAAGCAATGGAAAAAAATATCCTCAGATGAGGATTTTTTTAAAAAGAGTTAAATAGAAAAATATATGTTGAAACTACTGAAGACTACTGGTTCTTCCTTGTCACATATTCTATGTTAATACATATTCATTCCATTTTTACTCAAGTTCTGTTACTTCAAAAACGCTCATCTTGTGACAATCTTCTGCTAGACAGGAATTTCTGTATCAGCCAGCTCGTGTGGTTGATATGAGCACGGAAACACCATGCTGCAGTTTGTCACCGGCCGCCTGTAATAAGGACAAGGATAATCATTTGTGCTTTTCCCTTTGTTACGTGAAAAGTCAGATGGCCTCAGCAGATGACATTATGTGAAGAGAGAGGAAGAAATCTTGCCTCTTTCTAATGCTTACTAAAATGAAGTAAAATAACAAAAACTATACACTATATATGTCTTTAGTATTGCTGTTATGGTGATAAAAAAAGATTGGGTATATGTAGTGTTTATTTTTCTTGTTAACAAACTTTCATGTTCTATTTGAATAGCACCTTTAATAAACAAAGCAATGAGCAGTACACAAAGTCAAGGAACAGTTATTAAGCGCCTATATTGTGCACATTACTGTGTAAGGAATAAAAATGAATCACAAATAGTCTCAGCCCCAGTGATTTTTCCCATGAAGGCTGTGCCCAAGGAAACACTAGCTTTCCCAGTTATCTTACTAGCATCATAGTAATAGGGAGCTTTACCTTCCTCATCTACTGTTTCCAAAGTATCACATTAAATTCAGCCAACGTATGTGGAAACTTGGCTTAGCAGCGATATTTTTCAGGCTTATTTTTTGGGGGGGTCTGGATAAGGCATTCCTAATAAAATCCTAAGAACTGACATTTATCCTTCAGTAGTGACTTTCATCTACAGGAGAGCATCTTTCACTGTAAGTGCAATGAGAGGGAGAGCCATGCTGCTCTGGGATTTGTGAGAGTGTATCCAGGCCATTCTCTGCTCCCGCCCTTATGGACTTTGCAGTCTCATAATGGTAGAAAAATTGTCTTGAATATATGCCCTTTAAAAGCCCTGAAAGATATCCTCTGTTTTAAGATACTTTCAACTAACTTCTCTAAGCCTTCCTTTTCTCACCTTTCAAATGAGATCTGTTTTTTCACTCAAAAATATTTTTTTGCAAAAATTGAGCCCTATAGTCTGCATTTTTCTGCCCCATGAGAGTTTAAGCATCTTGAGGGCAGAAAGCTGAGAAAAAAAAAATACGGGGAGACAATGAGTTGGAATTTGAGGACAAGGATTCCAAATTTTTAGGATTTAATGTTAAGTACCTAGCAAACATGCACACAAAAAGATCGCCAAGTTCTTTTTAGGATTTAATGTTAAGTACCTAGCAAACATGCACACAAAAAGATCTCCAAGTACCTAGCAAACATGCACGCTAAAGTTTGCCGAGACTTTACCTGTGTTTGATAGAGTGAGAGCCAGAGGCTTAAGGATCTTCCCAGGGGTAGAGGGGAATGGGAGGAGGAAAGCAAATCTTTTTTTCTTTTTAAGTGAAAATCAAGCTTGTATCAATTGAAACTAGAATCTTGAGGCATTTTTCATACAAAATTTCAATGGGGCAATGTAAAAGATGAATAGTTTTAGCATGCTTTCAAATGAAGGTTCTGTGTGTATTTAAATAATTCACTACCTCCTGGAGAAGGTAAACAGCTGTTGGTGAATATAGGTCCAGTGTGCATTTGCAACATGCTTTTAAGGATGGTCTCCTCTATAAACTCATTGCTTTATTTTTATAAAGCAGTATATTTTAGTACATTGTTTTAGATTCAGTTTAATCATTAACCACATCCTTTCCCAGTGTTTTTACATTGCAACTTTTCCAGAAATTGACTTCTATAGAAACATCACATTTGAATTGCACTTGAGGTAAAGCTTGAAAGCAAATATTATGACTCAAAGTTATAATTAGAGGCTTTAGAATTATTGCTCATTGAAGATACTGCTAAATAGAATCCAAGCTTATTGTTATTAGGTAGCAGATATGAAGTATAGGAGCCTCTATTATTGTTTATTTCAGGGATGTTTTTATGATGCCCCTGTGATAACTCTGTGACATGGCAGTCATCACACATGGCAGGTTTCCTGTTATTTGTGTCCTTGAGGCTTGGAATTCTATGTGAGGGCTTGCTGCGCCAGAGCTACGTGTTTACAGGTCTTGTCAACTTGCCCAGAATTTCTTAATGCGTTAAAACTTACCTTTTCAAATGAAAATGAATGAAGCCGCCTCGATTCAACCAAAATACAGCCATGCAAACAACAACTTTTGTGTCCAGAAAATGATAAATGAGCACAGAGAATTAAATTTTGCCTGCTAATCTAATACTTGCAGGAAAAAAGGAGCAATGACTTCAATACTGTGTTCCTTTCAGAAAGCAGATGTAACATTTCTCTAAAGACAGTGTTCAACAAATCGTGGTTGAGGCCCTGTTATTTGTGAGTCTTTGGGTATAGAATGATGCAAAACAGACCTAGTCCCTTCCCTTTTGGAACTTAGAGTTTAGTGAGGGAAAATACATTAATCAAATATTGACAAAAATCGATCAGTAGTTCTAAGCTGTGATGATTTGTATGAGTTTCTCAGCCTGAGCGTTGCTGACATTTTGGGCCGGGTGACTTTGTTGCCTGGAGCTGTGGTATACATCACCAAGTGTTTAGCAGCATCTCTGTCCTTTACCCACTGTAAACCCCCTCCCAGTTGTGACAATCAGAAATGTCTTTAGATGTTATCAAATGTCCTGGAGAAGGGGGAGTAACATCAGCCCTGGTGGAGAAGCACTGATTTCTGTGAAGAAGAAATACAAGCCGTTTTGAGAACCTGTAACAGGAAAACTGGACCTAAATTGGCAAGACTCTGAGAAGTGTCATGGTACTGCATGTGCTAAGCTCTGATGGAGGTTAAGTATTAGTCTTCAGGGCCCAAGGAAATGGAACAGGACATGGAGAGAAGAAGGGAAAAAATAAGAAAAAGAATAAGTTATTTAAGGTTAAGTCCGGTTCTCTGTACATGGTAGTTATCCTGGTGAATTCCTCAAGGGCAGGACCAGTGTTCCGCTGCTGTTTGAACCCCTTGCATTCACTGCAGGGCTGGGTACATAAAGGCACTCAAGGGATTTTCATCAGAGGCATGATACATATCCAATCTAACAAGCACAGTGCTAAGCACTGGGAGATACACATGTGACCAAGCCATGCTCTTTGGTACCTGTGAATTCTCAGTCTATTGAGAACATAGTATAGGAAGCTTGTAATTCTTTGGGGGGAGAGGGGAAAAGAAAGAAAGTTTTCCCTGAAAAGGTAACATTTGATAGGCAGGTGCCAGGTGGACCCAGCTGCTCCAGGCAGAGTAGGTGGCTTCCTCCTCATGGTGCTCATTTCATGGTTTATCAGCATTATCATTATCTCCCTGAGAGCTTTGGCATACAACTAGATGTAAATGCTTAAAGGTTGGAACTAGCATTTCTCATATAGGTAGATGATAGATAGATAGATAGATAGATAGATAGATAGATAGATAGATAGATGATAGAATATATGTATATATCTATATATATCAATATATGCATATACCATATTTTTAGGAGTATAAGATGCACCAGACCATAAGACTCACCTAAGTTTTAGAGGAGGAAAATAGGGCAAAAAATTTTGAAGCAAAAAATGTGGTAAAATATTTAATAACCTGTGACCCCACTCCACCGCTGCCGCCCCCCTCACAGCAAGCCAGTAAGCTACATTTGGACTATAAGATGCACCCCCCTTTTCCTCCCAAATTTGGTGGGTGCATCTTATAGTCCAAAAGTATGATACCTACTTATGGTATAATATATGTATATATCTGTATCGATCTAGTCCATATGTCTCTATATATGTGTGCCCCTCTGTCCCTCCAGCCTGCTCTCAGGCTCCACCTCAGCCTCCCTTCCTCCCTCCCTCCCTCTACCCTTGTCATTCCCAGACAGGCCAGCTTCTTCCCTCAGCAGCCTTATACCCTCTCAGCTCCACCTGCAGAAGCAGAAGCTCTTCCTTCCTAACAGCTCCAACCCAAAGCGCCAGTGATCCCTGAACCTCCCTGTGCCCCAGAGGACACAGTGCTATGATTGGCTTACGCTAGGTCTCGGTACCCCCTCTGCAAATCTGCAGGTACAAATAGCTCCACCTAAATAGCATGCAAATGAGGGAAAGATGTTTCCACAGGCAAATCCAAGCACTGTTGAGAAAAGGGGGAAAATGGCTGCTAATTAGTCAGAAACATCACTTGCCCACCACAATGCCTACGTGACTAGTCCCTCCTTGACTGCAGTGTGCGCCCTGCTGCAGTCACAGTGACACTTGTAGGGCATGTGCTTGACGCATGGACAACATTCAATAAATATTGTGGTTATGTTGAGTTACTGAGTAAATGGGCAAATGAACTGATATTTTCATTTTAACATACAGCGCTCTGATAATTGAAGGAGAATAGTCAGGGAAACCAGTTGGGAGCCTGGTATTCTGATTAAAAGATTTGCTAGATTCAATCATTGTGTTGAATTTCAGGGTTTCAGTCTCCTTCCTAGTACAGAAACATAGCATCCTAAGGTCAGACACTGATCTCTTTCACAAAGAAACCATGTGGTGAAAAGCCAGTAGTAACAGAGTCTTCCATGTTGAGTGATAAGGAAGAGCACCTGAGTATTCTTCATCAAAGGAAAGAGTGCAGCTGTCCTGGTGCTCTGTAGAACAGTGCCACTGTCCTACCAGCTAATGGCTCAGCAGCCACTGGCAGATTGAACAAAAGCCAGATCTATAAGTCCTGTGGTTAGAAAATGGGAAGGCACAGTGTGCACTGACATTTGGAACTTAATGTCCATGCAAATAAATTATTTGGACCAGGCAGAGATGGTCAGACAGCAGAAGAGCACGAATCCTGGCAAAATGGCATCCGTGCCAAGTCCCAGGGTGTCCCATCTCAGTGCCCTTTCCTTTCCCACCCGCAGAGTCACCTGTGTAGAAGGAAGCAGGCCTTGCTCTCATCAGGATACTCTACATTTGGTGACTGTATCTCATTTTAATTGAGACAGTAAGGCCTTTTCACCTTCTGCAGCTTGGCAGGAGACGGGGACAGGATATGAGACACTGGCAGAAGGAGAGGCCAAGAGAAATAAGGACCATTCAGATTTATGAGGGCAAACTGTAAGCAGATGTTTTCAGAATATAAGCTATCCAGCTCCTCCCAGCTTCTGCTGCTTATATTCAAAACATCCCAGATCACTGGAAAAGAATAGAGAGCCCCAAAATAACCCACAACTTTATAGTTAATTAATATTCAACAGTGGAAGCAAGCACATACAATGGGCTAAAGATAGTTTATTAAATAAATGGTGTCGGGAAAGTTGGACAGATACATACAGAAAAATGAAACCAAACCACCGTCTTATACCACACACAAGAATAAATTCAAAGTAGATCAAAGACTTAAATGTTAGACCCAAAACCATTTAAAAAAAACCATTATAGAAGAAAACAGAGGCAGCAAAATCTTGGACATTGCTCATAGCAATATTTTATCAACTATATCTCCCCAGGCAAGGGAAACATAATAAAAAAATAAACAAAGGTGACTGCATCAAACTAAAAGATTTTTGCACAGCAAAGGAAAATATCAACAAAATAAAACAACAGCCCATAGAATGGGAGGACATATTTTCTGATACATCTGATAAAGGGTTAATATCCAAAATTAATAAAGAACTTACAAAACTCAACACCGAAGAAGCAAACAACCCAATTAAAAAATGGGAAAAGGACCTGAATAGGTATATATCCACAGAGGACATACCAATAGCCAATAGACATATGAAAAGATGCTCAATGTCACTAATCATCAGAGAAGTGCAGATAAAAACCACAGTGAGATACCATCTCACACCTGGCAGAGTGGCCATCATCAATAAATCAACAAACAACAAGTGCTGGTGAGGATGTAGAGAAAGGGGAACTCTTCTGCACTGTTGGTGGGAATGCAGACTGGTGCAGCCACTGTGGAAAGCAGTGTGGAAATACCTCAAAAAATTAAAAATGGATCTGCCTTTCAACCCACCTACTCCACTTCTGGGAATATATCCAAAGGAACCCAAAACACTAAATGGAAAGAACATAAGCACCCCCATGATCATTGCAGTGTTATTTATGATTGCTAAGATACGGAAGCAGCCCAAGTGTCCATCAGTGGATAAATGGATAAAATAGTTATGGGACATTTACACGATGGAGTACTACTCAGCCATAAAAAAGAAGAAACTTTTACCCTCTGTAACAGTATGGGTAGACCTGGAGAACATTATGTTAAGTGAATAAGTCAGTCAGAGAAAGACAAATACGATTTCACTCGTATGTGGAATCTAATGAACAAATTGAACAAGCAAAATAGAGACAGGTTCATAGATAGAGAGCAAAGTAACAGCTAAGGGAATGGGAAGGTTAGGGGGCTGGGGATTGAGCAAAAGGAAAAGGACTCATGGACATGGACAACAGTGTGGTGATCATAGGATGGGGGCTGGTAATCTCACAATTATTCCTTTTTGGAAACTGCATTTAAAATTTATGTTTGCAAAAATTTTCTGCTTCAGTAACACTTCCCATTAAAATATAATGCTTGAAAAACTATGTTAGCTCAAGTTTCAAGGTTAATTTCATCATTTTGAGTTTCATCATTTTATGGATACTGTAAGAGGGTAATTTTATTAATAATCACTAGTACCAACTATGTTTTTTCTTGTTTAATAATATAAATGACTATATTTCAGTCTGAATTTGTAAATATTTTATTTATTGAGTCTCTTTGAAAATTAATGTAGTAATTTATAACATGATAAACACTCAGAAAAGAATGTTCTAAGACCTACTGATCATCCATTCATATGGGAAAGTATAAATGTGAAAATCTGTCCATTTGCAAGTAAAATGCATGGGCCAAATCACGGAGTCACTTTAGTTTGGAAAAAGCATGGTGGAAGCCATCCATAATGAAAAGCTATAGAACTTAAAAGACAAGATTTGAGCTATATTGGTTAACCAAAAAATGAAGCTAATATATGTGACTTAGAGAACACAACCACCCATCTGGTCATATGAAGGCCTGTATTCAAACGGCAGATTTCTAAGTACAGGGTCATGGCGGATGTTAACATGTGTCCTCTCCTCTCTGAGACCTTCCCGCCCTGTGTACAGAGAATGACATTACAAGCTTACTACCTAAACCAAACTTGTTTTCCTGGAAAAGGAATCGAAATACATGACCTAAAAATAAAACATAGTCTTGCCTTGGTTTTCATTTGCATTTGGCTTTTAAAGATGGCAAAAAAAAAAAAAAAAAAAAGCCAATAGTGAGTTTTCACTTTGAGCTATTTCTAAATGTTATATTGGAAATTAGCTGCGAATGTTACAGTCTCTGGAACAAGTTAATTTGGGGATGTTGTCCAGGCTAAATGAAATATACCCACAAGCATTCTTAACTATGAATGAGAATCCTGAAAGCAAAATGAACTTCTCAAATGACTTTTTAAGACTTACTGCATTATATGAGAAATTTCGCATGGGGAATACCGAATAATAACCACTGTCTTTTTAAAGATGTATTACGAAGGGAAAGAGGTATGAAGATGAATGTGTGTGCTATTAACCATCAGCCTGGTGCTTGTTGCAGAGAATAATTTGATTCTTTACTGTAGGCTCTTAGCATAAATGATTAGTTTACATGCTTTACTTCTTTAATACATTAAGGGAGAATCAATAAATTATATATTATGCAGATGCAAGAGAGATTTTGTAATCTATCTAATGGTAAATTTTTAATATACTCATCCTTAAAATTTTGCTAACTTTTTCTCTTTAGAGGTATTAACTCATAATTAGAGCTACCTATTTTACACTTTGACTTAAAATTTTAAATTATCTTGTTACCTATTTTTGTACTTAAGGGCAATGGGAGGCCAGTATGAAGTCACCCGTGCATCTTTTGCTCATTAGCCTATCAGTTATATTCATTTGGGATTTTGGGGGCCAAGGTGATTTGTAGAGTAACCCAAGAACACTGCTTAATGATGGTACTCAAAATGGAATCACTACAGTGACGTCTTGGATAGGACATCAAAAGTATAAGCATCAAAAAATAGATAATTTGATCTTTATAAAAATTTAAAATTTTTGTGCATCAAAGGACACTGTTGAGTAATAAGGTAACCCATGAAATGAGAGAAAATATTTGCAAATGATATATTTGACAAGGAATTAATATATTCCAAAAAATATAAAGAGCTCTTACAACTCAGCAACCATAACAACAACAATAATAAAAAACAACCCAATTAAGAAATAAGCAAAGGGCTTGAATAGACATTTCCCCAAAGAAGTTACAGAGATGGCCTATAAGCACAAGGAAAAGTACTCAACATCACTAAGGAAATGAAGTTATAACCACAGTAAGATATCACTTTATGCCCATTAGGATGACTCTCATTCAAAAATAAAAACAAACAGAAAACAATGAAAAAAGTTTCAAATCTTGTCAAGGATGTGGAAAAACTGGAAACTTTGTGTGTTAGTAGTGGGAATATAAAATGGTATGGTCACAGTGGAAAAAAAGTTTGTGGATTCCTCATATAGTTAACCATAGACTTGCCATATGATCCAACAAAACCCTACTTCTAGGTAAATAACAAAGACAATTGAAAATAGGGACTTGGAATGATACTTGTACACCAATATTTATAGCAGTATTAGTCACAGTCACCAAACATGGACTCCACCCAATTGTCCATCCGCAGATAAATGGATAAACAAAATGTGGTATATACATATAATGAAATATTATTCAGTCATAAAAGGGAATGAAATTCTGATATTATGCTACAACATGGATAAACCTTGAAGACATTATGCTAAGTGAAATAAGCCAGACACAAAGGGGCAAATATTGTATGATTTCATTTAGCTGAGGTACCTAGAGCAGGCAAATTCACAGACAGAAAGTAGAACAGAGGTTACCAGGGGCTGAAGGGAGGTTAGTGTTTAATGGGTATAGAGTTTAAGCTATACAAGGTGATAAGAGTTATGGAGATGGTTAGCAGTATAAGTTGTACAACATTATGAATGTATTTAACATCAGTAAATGGTATACTAAAAATGGTAAATTTTATGTGTATTATACCACAATTCAAAAAAAATAATGTGAAGGAATCACTATGCTCTGAAATTTATAAAATACTTTCCTAAAGTTAAGCAAAAACTTTTCTAAATATAAGAAGCATCTTGAAATTTTAATTCACTATTATCTGCTTCTGCCTTTGTAATTTTGTGGGTGTGGGAATTTTAGCTAATCAGAGAGGCTTGGGCAGGAAGAGATGTTCTAAGTGAATCCTCTCATTCTCTGGCATCCAGATTCAAAAGAATTCCTACAACCCAACTCCTAATCTTTGATGAGGAAGAAGCCCCTTACACTACTCTTCCCATTTGAGCAAAAGAAGCTTTTACGGGTGGTGGGAGGGAGTAGAGGAGTATGGATTTAGATCAAGGGAAGACCAAGATTTTTTTAAAAGCACTGGTCTACAGCTTCATAAAGATGTTATTTTTATTCTCACTCTCAAGAAAGGTACAATATCCTCAGAGAGCTATTACCTGGAGTATAAGATCAATCCTGCCAGCTCCTTGATTGTTTATTGTTCTTTGAGCATCTCTAATTATTAACATCTGTCTCATAGTGAAGTGGGATGTCCAGAAGGTGAGAACAAAGCTTTCCTGGGTTTTTAGAGTAGAGTACTCAGGAATTTGAATCTAGGGAAAATCAATTCCTTGCTCAATTGATGGCTCAAAATTTTATTGCCTCTTTGGATGCGGGGAATTGAAAGTCCTGGATGGTAACAATGCATCAGTGTGTCTTTATAACTAACCCTGGACCTATTTTTGAAAGCTCCCTCAGCACACCATTGGCACATAGTCTCAAAATACCTTTACTTCCTGACTCTCTGACGGAGAACTGGATGCCTCGGTTTTTAAAGATAGCTAGGTACAATTATTTACATGTATTCTTGAGTATCTGTGGAGCACAGAAACTTCAGAGTCATGAACTAGGTTAAATCTCTGTTTCAGTCCTTTCTATGTGTGCAACCTCAAGCAGGTAGTTGAATGCTTCTGAGCTTCGGTCTCTGTGTATCTGTATTACAGAGATGGTATATCAGCTCTCCAAATGAAAGAATGGATGTAAGGTTGCGTTGAAATTGTAAAGTGCTTTCTAAATAAGAGTTGTTTCTATTCGAGGTTTGTAAGAGGCAGTCATTTCAACCTCCCCCAAATCAATTACTTTTACTCCTCCTTTAACAATCAAAACCATGTAATGGTCAACCACTATTTTTAAAATCTCATTCTTCTTTACCCTCCCTACATGCAGAATTCTCTTCAGGTGTTTGTTCTTTCACGAGAGGATAAACTTAGATGGACAATATCTAGTCACCTGCTCTGTGTAACCATTCTAAGGTTGTTACTTCATAATTACCCTTAAATCTTTTTTTTTTCTTTCTCCTTTTGGTTTTCTTGTGCAAGGCATATAAAAACGAAAAATTTTAATGTTCTGGCCATTTTATAGTCTTCATTGATCTCACCGTCAGGGTTTATGTGTTGCTTTTCCTTCTTTTACCTGATATGTGGCAAATGCTAGAAGCTTACTGATTTGTTTTTCTTGAAATGGACCTAGAGCACATTTTTGTCAAAGCTGCTACTAGGAATAAAGCAAAAATTCCCTACATGTACTGTTGATTTAGGGAGACCAAGGCAAACCACCCATAATGACTCTCTCTATTTATGTCTACTTTATCCTACTCCACAATACCCCTCGGACCCTGGGATCTGGCACCTACTTCTCAATGTGTCATTTCAAAATTGTGAATCCTGAACATAGTATGTCCATCTGATAATACTTTATGTAAGTTTTTGGTTGCCTTTTAAAACAGAAATGGAATTCATATTATAGTCCTGTTTGCTGTAGGTATAGCTCCTGAAGTATTTCTCTATTCACTCTTTCCTTGGAATTTAACATGTACCTTTGACTTTGTCTTATTTTGTCTTATATCTTGATGTTGATACCTTGGGTTCTTTTTTATTTTCAGTTATCCAGGTTAGACCTCAAATAACTGCAACAACAATGAAATGGAAGGAAATGCCCTTTATATTTGTATCTGAATGTTTTAATACAATGTTCATATCTGCCCAACATCCATTTTTAGAGTAATAAGAGCTTTAACTTCCCAATATTAGAAATCTGTAAAAAATAAAATAAACAGACCCTTTGTTTATCTTGCCAACATGATATGTGATAGCTACCGAACATCCCAATTTTTGTCTTTTGCTGTAGGTGAAGGTGGTGCTGTACTTTTTCCAGCAGTTTTGCCAAATTGCCCTTTTTGAAAGTTATACTCCAACCTACAGCACAGGACAGCACCTGCTTCCCCACAGCCTCTCCAATATGTGTGTTATCCAACTTGTAGGATTTTGCTAATCTGAGAAGTAAAAAAAAAAAAGAGATTTATTGTAGTTTTATGTCTCCTATGAATAAGTTTATGAGCATCTTTTTTACTTTTAAGAGTCACTGTATTTCCTTTTGTGTGAATTTCCTTTAATATCACAGGCCCATTTTTTTTCTCCTGGGTTTTGGTTATGGTATGTTAAAACCAAGTACATATATGTAAATATCCCATATTTGGGCAAGTCTTAGAAACTGATCTTTAAAACCAGTCTTTTTGTAGCCTGTCAGGCTCTTGGAATATGCTCACTTGGGGTAGAAAAATGGGATATCCAGGTGATCCCTGTGACTTCCATTATTTTGGGGAAATGATATAATTGATACTGACAGAAATAAAAAGAGAATGCATCGAAGCATTCATACTGCTGAATTAATTCCTATGGTGATTCGAGTAGCCTGATGTCAGTGATTCAGTTAGCCTTCATTAAGCATCATTTTGGTAAAACAGTGAAGAACTACAACATACTGGATGAATAATGTCACAAAAAACATAAAAATGGCACTGCCAATGCAAAATTTACAAGTTTCTTTATTTTTCCCCCCTTTGGCTATGTGGGGGAAAGAGGCATACCTGAGATGGGGTCTCTGGATAATTAAAGCTGAGTTATTTCTCATTCCCACCAGAGAGCTGATTTTCTGAAGCTGAAAGGGACCTCAGGCTGTGCATCTTTCCACCCCCCCCAACACACACACATGCACACACATGTCCATCTATTGCTTTACATTGCTCCCTAGCTCTTGAGGAAATGTGGTTGGTTTCCTTTCTCCTATGAGTTACCTTACCTTTCAGGACACTGTAGACCTTTCAGAACACACACCTGCATCTCCAGTAAGGCCTTTGGGATTTCTTCTAGTAAATGGGTATTTTGCTTTCATTTCAGGCCGTGTCTGGAAGGTACATGTCAGGATTTGGCCATGGCCAGTGCAGATTGTCCTCACTGGGGATTTGGCCACAGTTACTGTAAATCCCAAATAGCTATTCATTTTACCCCAAGAATCAGAGAGGTAGTGGGTTGTAGGAGATGAAGAAAGTTGCATCAGTTATTTTAATTTGTTTGGTTGTTGGTTTTCAAGTTCTAGGACTAGAAGGGTTCTATCCCTCCCTCATTTTTTGTTTTTTGTTTTTAATTTAATCTTTATTGTACTTTTTCCATTACCATTTAGTCTCCTTATACCCCCCGCCCCAGCAATCATCATACTGTTGCCCACATCCGTGAGTCCTTTTTCCTTTTTGCTCGTTCACTTTTTGTACGCTTCATTTCCACTGCCTTTTGAGGCTAATGTCTCTCCCATCCCCCACCGTCCTCTCCCCACATCACTTAATTGCAGTTGGAGAAGGTTGAAAGCGAAGCAGATCAGATACACAAGGCTTGTCTGGGTGCTAGGAGGGCCACATGGGCCAGGTCTCACCTTCATGGAGAGCCCCAAACTTAGACTTTTATCATTGTTTACATGTACATGCCCCAGAGATTCATGGCCCTCGTTGCAAGGAGACGGTGCTCCTCTTACAGTTTTACAATCTGTGTTTTCCCAGTAGATCAAAGAATCTCTTGTGCATGAAGAATAAATTTTTTTTTATAAATCTTATAGCCATAGGCACTCTTTGGGGAATTAAGTTGATTTGTTCAATGTAAATATTTAAAATATTCCATAATTTTGATAATCCCATTTCAATATATCTTTATTCTAAATAATACCAGTTGTCTCAAAAATTTAAAGTTGCCTAAGCCTCTCTCAACTTCAAGAAATCCCTGGGCATTCGAGAGGGCTGAATTACGTACATCATTGTGTCTCTTAACTGAAGCCACCCAGATAATGAGATGCAGCTGTGCCGATATTTGGACGCGATGTTGATGAACATTTGTGGAGAGAAACTGTGTCAGCTAAAACTTTTCTGGTCAGATCTTTAAAATTTATGTGTCATTTCATGGTACCTGAAAACTTTCTAAATTCTAATGCAAGCATACTGTTAATTAAGAGGTTGTTATGTATTATGAACATTAGCATATTCACTGAAGATAAATCAGATTTGTGCTGCAAGGTCCTATTTTTACTTGCTATGCATAGTGGGTATGTACTTCAGTGCTGAATTTAGATTTCTTTGTGTAGTCAATGAGTTCCACGCAGTCGCCCATGTGTAATGTATAATGAGGAGCTGTAGTTCATGCTGCACTGGGGATCTGACAAAGCCTGACTCTGCCTCTCTCAATTTGTGAACTGTTAGTGGCTCTCTGCCTCTCTCTGAGAGATTGCACTATGCGTTCTAAGGACCTTCTCAGTCCTTGAACTCTGTGACCAGGAGCATGACTTCATTATTTTAAGTTATTATAAAGGA
Organism: Anoura caudifer; assembly: GCA_004027475.1. Taxonomy (NCBI): domain Eukaryota; kingdom Metazoa; phylum Chordata; class Mammalia; order Chiroptera; family Phyllostomidae; genus Anoura; species Anoura caudifer. The sequence continues at coordinate 42,049 of PVKU01001687.1, read as the reverse complement.
TTTAAGTTGTTATGTTTGCCTTTATTAGATGGCATGTCTATACATCTTCACATATATGTGTTGCTCAGGAATGCACTTAAAATAGTCATGCGACAAATACTTAATACCTAGTATAGGCTAAGACACATAGACAATACATGCCTGGCCCCTGTTCTTGTGGAGTTCATATTCTAAAACGAGAGACAGATACTAGGCAAGTAAATGTGTAGACATTTCAGATACCTAGTTTTAGGTATTGGGAAGGAAATAAAGTAAATTAATGGATAGAGAGTGACCCGTGAAGAGAGGGCCAAATTGGGAAAGGATTCTCAAAGATGAAGAGATGATGTAATCAAGATTAGAATAACAAGAGGAGGTTGGTTGTGGAAAGACCTGCAGAATAATGTTCCAGGTAGAAGGAATAGCAAGAGTAGAAGCTCTCAGGTGAGCATGGCCAGAGCATGATGAAGGAACAGAAGGAAGACCAGTGTGGCTGGAGGGCAGTGAACAGAGAGGAGAAAGATACAAGACAAGGGTAGAAAGTGGGGTTGGGGCAAAAGTACACCTGACACCATGGTCAGCTGTCTGGGTATTACTCTAAGCATAATTGGGAGCCTCTGGAGAACTTTAAGCCAAAGAGTAATGTGATTTTTTTTGGGGGGAGTGGTGTTTAAAATACAACTTTGGAAGCTGTGTGGGCAGTAGGTGGGCAAGTTCTGAAGTTGTTTCGGTAGTGCAGAAAGATGATGGTGGCTTAGATTAGGGTGGTGAGAAGTAAATGGATTGGAGATAGTCTAAGAATGAGCCAGCAGAGCTTGCTTGCTGATTCAAGGTAGAATGTAAGGGCAAGAGAGGATCCAAGAAAACTGAAGAGGGTTTGGCCTGAATAACTAACTGGTTGAATGGGGATGCCATGAGGTTGAAGTTATGGAGGAATCAATCATTCTATTTTGGACATGTGGAGATATTCAAGAAGAGATTCCTGATAGACATCCTGAGTCTAGAGCTGAGGGAGAGGTCTTGGCTACAGATACAAATATGGAGAGTCATTAGCATTTAAAGGCATGGAAATGAACGCTGTAAGGAGGGGGATATAGATAACAGGAGGGACATATTAGTATTTACAGGTCTGAAAGAGGGAGGGGAAGCTGGGAGGGTGGCACCCACAGAGGCTGAGAAGGTGACGTGGGTGAGTTAGGTGGGAAGCAGGACCATCTGATATATCCAGAGAGCCAAGGGGGCTGGAAGATTGACTCTGGCAATGCTGCTAAAACATCTAGAATAAAGAGATAAGGGAAAATTTTAAAATATTAGTTGATGTGTCTTTTTTAATTTAATCTTTATTATATTTTTTCCATTACCATTTAGTCCTCTTATACTGCCCTCCCTGCAGCAATCACCATGCTGTTGTCCATGTCCATGAGTCCTTTTTCCTTTTTGCTCCATCCTTCCACCCCCCACCACCCCTCCCAGTAGCTGTCATGAGTGTATCTCTGTTTTGTTATTAGTTCAGTTTGTTCATTAGATTCCACATATGAGTGAAATTATATGGTATTTGTCTTTCTCTGACTGGCTTATTCACTTAGCATAATGTTCTCCAGGTCCATCTAGAATGTTGCAAAGGGTAAAACTTTCTTCTTTTCTACAGCTGAATAGAATTCCATTGTGTAAATGTCCCATAGTTGTTTTATCCATTCATCTATTGATGGACACTTGGGCTGCTTCCATATCTTGGCGATTGTAATTAATACTCCAATGAAAAAAGGGATGTTTATGTATTTTAAATTAGTGTTTTGGGTTCCTTCAGGTACATTCCCAGAAATGAAATTGCTGGGTCAAAAGACAGATCCATTTTCAATTTTTTGAGGTATCGCTGTACTGCCTTCCACTGTAGCCATACCAGTCCTCGTTCCCACCAGTAGTGCAAAAGGGTTCCACATCCTCACTAGCATTTGTTGTTTGTTGATTTATTGTTGATAATGTTGTTTGTTGATTACTGTTCTGTGAGTTGTGAGATGGTATCTCATTGTGGTTTTTATTTGCACTTCTCTGATGATTAGTGACCATGAGCATCTTTTCATATATCTATTAGCCATCTGTATATCCTGTTTGGAGAAATGTGTATTCAGGTCCTTTTCCCATTTTTTAAATTGGGTTGTTAGGTTGTTCTTTTTTGTGGGTTTTTTTTTTTTTAGTTCAGTTTTTTTAAATACTTTGTAAATTTTGAATATTAACCTCTTCTTTTTAAAGTGTTTTTCAAGTACAGTTTTCTGCCTTCTGCTCCATCCCAGCCCACCTACCCCCAGCCCTCCCCACCTCCCTCCCATTTTGAACATTAACCCCTTATCCGATGTATTGGCGAATATGTTCTCCCATTCTGTGGGTTGTATTTTTATTTTGTTGATGTTTTTCTTTACTGTGCAAAGCTTTTTTAGTTTGATGAAGTCCCATTTGTTTATTTTTTCTTTTGTTTCCTTTGCCTGGGGAGATATATCTGATAAAAAATTTCTGCAGGCGATATCCAAGATTTTGCTGCCTGTGTTTTCTTCTAGGATTTTTATGGTTTGGAGTCTAGTATTTAAGCCATTGATCCATTTTTAATTTACTGTTGTGTGTGGTATAAGAAGGTGGTCTAGTTTCATTTTTTTGCATGTATCTTTCCAGTTTTCCCAACACCATTTATTGAATAGTCTATCTTTAGCCCATTATATGTGCTTGCTTCCATTGTCAAATGTTAGTTGACTGTAGAGGTGTGGGTTTGTTTCCGGGCTCTCTGTTCTGTTCTATTGATCTGTGTGTCTGTTTTTATGCCAGTACCCAACTCTTTTGCTTATGACATATTTGTAGTATAGTTTGATATTAGTTAGCGTGATTCCTCTAACTCTGTTCTTCTTTCTCAGGATCACTGTTGCTAGGCTGGGCCTTTTGTGCTTCCATATAAATTTTTGAAATGTTGTTCTGCTTCTGTGAAATATGTCTGGACTCTTGATAGGAATTGCATTGAATCTGTAGATTGCTTTCCGTAGTATGGACATTTTAATGATGTCCATACTACCTAAATGATGTTAATTCTTCCTATCCATGAACATGATATGTGCTTCCACTTATTGTGTCTTCTTCAATTTATTTCTTCACAGATTTATCATTTTCTGAGTACTGGTCTTTTACATCCTTGGTTAGGTTTATTCCTGGGTATTTTATTCTTTTTGAAGCAGTTGTTAATGGGATTATTTTCTTCATTTCTCTTTCTGTTAGTTCATTATTGGCATATAAAAATGCAACTGATTTCTGGTTATTAATTTTGTATCCTGCTTCATTGTTGATTTCATTTATCAGTTCTAGTAGTTTTTTGGTGGACTCTTTAGGGTTCTCTATGTAAAGTATCATGTCACGTGTAAATAAAGACAGTTTTACTTCTTCATTTCCTATTTGGATGCCTTTTATTTCTCCTTCTTGTCTGATTGCTGTGGCTAGGACTTCCAGTACTATGTTGAATAAGAGAGGTGAAAGTGGGCATCTCCGTCTTGTTCCCGATCTTAAGGGGAACACTTATAGTTTTTACCTGTCGAGTATGATGCTGGCAGTGGATTTGTCATATATGGCCTTTATTATGTTTAAGTATGTTCCCTCTATTCCCACTTTGCTGAAAGTTTTTATCATAAATGGGTGCTGAATTTTATTGGAAGCTTTTTAAAGTTTATGTGTCTTAAGACGTATTTCTAGAAAATATTCTGACCAGAATGGAGACTACTTATACTACATTTTAAGTGTGTGTTGTTTTTATAGTTTTAAACTCTAGGATGCAGAAGAATATTTTTTAATGCTTGCACAGAATAAACCTAAATTCAATGAGAAATACTGTATTTTGCCTTGTATAATGAACACCCATGTTTTTGGCCCAAACTTAGAGAAAAATAATCTTTTGTTTTAGTTTTTTAATTCAATTTTTATTTTTTTATATTTAGATACTTCTTTTTCATATTATAAAGGAATTTTAGCATTTATTTTTAACATATTTTGGTACAACTAATTTTATGTAACAAATAATTACAAAACACAGGAACAGATACAAGGTATTTCAGGCACTATGCATGTATAATGTGCATCCTTATTTTCCCCTCAAAATTTTGGGCAATAAAGTGCACATTATAAATGACAAAGTACAGATAATTACACCCTAATAGTGATTCAGGAAAAGAGAACAAATCGGTGTGCCCTGGGCAGCCTTCCAACAGATTGCTGTTCCTATCTGCGATATGATTTATAATGCCAAAGAGTGCTTGCCTTTTGCCATATTTAACTCTGAAAATAAAATTTTATAGAAAGAAATTAAAAAGTTCTTCTTTTTTCATAATTGTTTCCAAACTTGGGACTGACACTACCCTCTCCTTTATTGTCATTTATCATGTAAAACAAGGAGAGTAGTACATACAAATTATTTAAAAGGGATGGCTGCCTTGTTAATCAATTGTTTCTCACATTATTTCATTAAAATTCTGAACCGAACTGTAACGTGTAGGAAACTTGCTATGTGTAGACAGAGTGTGCATCTCAGAGTTGGGTTGTGTACAAAGTGCTGTCACTGGAGATACTTAATGAATCAAATACAAGCCAGATTTATGCGATTAGGGGTACTTATGTATAAAGCATCAGAGGAGCAAATCATCTCCCTCATCCTAATTTACATCTTTACAAAGAGCAGTAGTTCTAGGGCCACCAGAGCACTAGAAAAGTGGTAAATTTTTTATGGTATCCTAGTACCATAAAAAATATGCATTTGCCTACCTTATGTGTCTAGTATAGGGGATTAAGTTCTGTCTCTGGGAGGATTTGCTGTATTATATATATTTTTAATGATTTTGTTTATTTCTTTTTAGAGAGAGGGGCAGGGAGAAAGAGAGGAATAGAAACATCAATGTGTGGTTGTCTCTCGTGCACCCCCTACTGGGGAATTGGACTGCAACCCAGGCATGTGCCCTGACTGGGAATCAAACTGGCAACCCTTTGGATAGCAGTCTGGCTTTCAATCCACTGAGCTATACCAGCCAGGGCTGCTCTATTACATTTTAAAGCTATGTTTTATACTTAATAGGTTTCATGTGTAATTTTGGGATTAACTACATTTTTTTTTAAAAAATTTAATTATATTTTATTGATTATGCTATTACGGTTGTCCCATTTCCCCCCTTCATTCCCCTCCACCCTGCACACCCCCTTCCACCCACATCCCCCCCTTTAATTCATACCCATGTGTCATAAGTTCTTTAGCTTCTACATTTCCCACACTATTCTTGCCCTCCCCCTGTCTATTTTCTACCCACCGTCTGTGCTACTTGTTCTGTGTACCTTGTCCCCCTCTCTCCTCTTCCCACTCCCCTGTTGCTAACCCTCCATGTGATCTCCATTTCTGTGTTTCTGCTCCTGTTGTATTGGTTTGCTTAGTTGGCTTTTGTTTTAGGTCTGGTTGTTCATACCTGTGAGTTTGCTGTCTTTTTACTGTCCTATTTTTTATCTTCTTTTTCTTAGATAAGTCCCTTTAACATTTCATATAATAAGGGCTTGGTGATGATGGACTCCTTTAACTTGACCTTATCTGAGAAGCACTTTATCTGCCCTTCCATTCTAAATGACAGCTTTGCTGGATAGAGCAATCTTGGATGTGGGTCTTTGATTTTCATGACTTGGAATACCTCTTTCCAGCCTCTTCTTGCCTGTAAGGTCTCTTTTGAGAAATCCGCTGACAGTCTGATGGGAACTCCTTTGTAGGTGACTGTCCCCTTATCCCTTGCTGCTTACTTCTAGAATTCTCTCCTTCATTTTAATCTTGGGTAATGTAATTATAATGTGTCTTGGTGTGTTCCTCCTCGGGTCCAACTTCTTTGGGACTCTCTGAGCTTCGTGGACTTCCTGGAAGTCTATTTCCTTTGCCAGATTGGGGAAGTTCTCCTTTATTATTTGTTCAAATAAGTTTTCCACTGGTTGCTCTTCTTCTTCCCTTCTGGTACCCCTATAATTCAGATGGTGGGATGTTTAAAGATGTCCTGGAGGTTCCTAAGCCTCTCCTCATTTTTTTGAATTCTTGTTTCTTCCTTGTTTTCTGTTGGGTTGTTTGTTTCTTCCTTCTGGTCCACTCCATTGATTTGAGTCCCAGTTTTCCTCCCATCTCTGTTGGTTCCCCATGCATTTTCCTTCATTTCACTTATTGTAGCCTTCATTTGTTCATCTAATTTGTGAGCAAAATCAACCAATTCTGTGAGCATCCTGATCACCAGGGTTTGGAATTGTGCATCTGATAGGTTGGCAATCTCTTCATTGCTTAGATGAATTGGCTCCAGATTTGTTCTCCAGTTTGAGCCATTTTCATTTCTGGGTTTTTTGTTTTTTGTTTTGGTCTAGTCGCGGCTGTTACGTAGTGAGGGGTGGAGCCTCAGGTGTTCCCCAGGGTGGGACAGCCCAGTCGCTGGGTAGTGACACTGTATGTGGGGGTGGGGTTTGAGAGGAGACAATGGCGCTTGCTCTGCTCACTCTCGGATTACAGTCCCCTCCACCGCTTCCCCTTTGCCTGGATTGTCTTCGTGTGAATGTGGGACCACCCGGTCAGCCAGCTGCCTTGTTCGGCCTCACTGGTTCTGCACAGTTGCCACCCCGTGCCCGGGGTCTGCTAGTCGCCGCCTGTGCACCTGGGGGCTGCCAGCCGCTGCTGCCTGCGTGCCCGTCCGCACCTCCACTTTTTCCTGCCTCGACTCCGCCCCTCTTACCGGTCTGGATGAATCGTTGTTGGACTTACAAACAGCTCGACTTTCTGAGTTCTGGTTGTTTTCTTGTTTCTAAATCTTTGTTGTCCTTAATTTTGGTTGTGAGAGGAGGCACAGTGTGTCTGCCTACGCCTTCATCTTGGCCCGAAGTTGGGATTAACTACATTTTTAAGGAGTCATGTTTAGCCCTCTCAGAATTCATCTCTAATTGATTCCATTATGTGTAAACAGCAGGTTTTGTTCTATTGTTTGGGACCTGTGTTTCCCTCATAGTATAATGAAAACAAATTAATAAGACAAATTCTAGCCTTTTAAAAGTCACCATTTGCATTATTTTTATTTCCACTACATATGATCAGTTAACTGTGTCAAGGCCCAAAGGTTCCATGAAATCATACTGGGCCAGAATCACATGAAGAATCTATTACTGTTGATTGTGTACTATCTACCAGGGTCTTTACATGCATTTTTCCAACTAATTCTCTCAAGTGGGAAAAATAGCTATTGTTATTCCCTTTTGTGAGATGGGAAAATCAAGGCTTAAAGGATTTATGTAACTTGCCCAAAGAAAAAAGAGAAACCAGGGTTCAAACATTTTATGAATATAAAGCCTGTGTGCTTTCCACATTACCACGTTAACTCTACAACATCCTTATGTTCAAATAGTTTGTAGTCATATAGCTGAGTAACAGTAGTCATTGCATGAATGTAATGATATAAGGATAGTATGCACATGCACTCTGTTGCTATAAACTTTAAGAAGAGAAGTTCAAGAGGAAAAATAAAGAATCACCTTCTCTCACCTATGTCCAATTGGCTTCTGTTTGCAGAAAACAGGAAATGTGATCAATGTCTGCCTCTTCTACATTTTTAAAATTTGTAATAGGCCTACAAAATTTAGTCTCAATGACAAGAGGTAATTTAGTGGATATATATCCAGTCCTTAAGTTTGACAGACATTCACTGAACAGCTAGCCCTCAAATGTTTCTGAGGGCTCTTAGAATGGGTTCAGCCTTTACATTATACTACATCTCAGTTACACACAAATATGCAGTGCAAAAGCGGAGTTCTGGGGTCTAAAGAAAAAGAGGATTAAAGGAAATGAAAAAAGATGGTCTAATTATGCAAGTTGCTTGGGGCTTTCTGTCATTTCTTCACCAAATGAAACATTTTTTTTTTCAATTAAGCTTGTAGATATTTAACAAAGGTGGCAAAGCTTTACACTTGGTTTAACACAGAATTTCTGACCTAATAGGTTTTTAGCTAAAACCTCTCATAATTGGAATAAAGACAGTAGCCCTTGAAATCATTTCATAGAGGGAAGATGCTGACAGGAGTAGCACCAGTGATACTTGCATATTTCAGTTTTATGATCTCTGTTTACATAAATGTGACATTTTCCAGATAATGTACAAATGCTTCTACTTATTTCAAGCGATACATCCCTAATTGTCAAAGAAGCAAATAGCTGAGCTTTATTGTACCCAGAATAACCATTATGTGTTGTTTACTCTTTCTACCATAATAAATATCAAGTGTTTTGTTAAGCTTGTCTTAAACAAAATAGAAGTCAATAAAGGCTGCAGCTTTACTCCAGTGGGGAAATGTGAAGGCAAGCTATACTTAAAATCAGTACCCAAATTGTTCAGTAGATCTATGGCACACGCATAATATTTCTAAGCTACTTTTTTATGCAGTAGATATGTAGACAGTACTTGTCAGATGGTAGTCATGCCCGCCTCAACAGTGTCTGCTACGCTATGCTTGAATTGTTCACTTTGGACCACTGAGATGAACAAATTTCCCCCATAATTGTTCTGTTTTTCTACCTGCATTACATATTTGTAGGCTGTTTCCAAGCTAAATTACAATTTCTCTTACAGCATCTTTGATAGAATGTGGCAATCCTAAATGGAGAATTCCAAAGTCTATGAACTATGTAAATTAGTGCATGAATTTGCATATTGTTTGTAAAAGTTTAAATTTCTGGAACATTACAGAAGTTCTGTAGCATCATAGGTCTTGCCATTAGCCCTGAGCTCTTGGTCATTCTACTGCAGGGCTCAATAAGAAGTCACTAGGATAAAGCTGGTGGTCCCCAACTTCCACCCATTAAATTTTGCCCTGAAGGATAGAAGGGATATCTTAGGGGTAGGGAATCCTTTGAGTTCCTCTGTTCATATGTGTACTTTTTCCTAAAAGTGCTCATAAATAGATACATATATATGGATGACTACATCTATGAAATATCCAAGATCTGTCCAGAGGTATCCAGTCATGTAATATGAAAAATAGAGACATTTACTGCAGACAGAAGATACAAAAAAACATTGTACGTATGACAGTGATACCTCAGTCCCATTCAAAGTAGGCATGTGGGACCTCACACAGTTCTTCCAGTCACTATCACTTGCCCCATCATCTTTTCCTGAATCTCATCAGCGGTCTGAAATCTCTTCCCTTTTAAAAGTGATTTTAGTTTTGGGAAAAGCCAGAAGTCACCTGGCACCAAATCTGGGCTGTAGAGGGGCTGAGTCACCTAGGTGATTTGATGTTTCACCAGAAAACTCTGCATGAGACATGATGCATGAATGGGCATGTTGTCATGATGAAGCTGCCAATCACCAGCGGCTCATAACTGCAGCCTTTGGAATCATCCAAATAGTGTCCATGGAGGAATGGTCAAGCTTAACACAAAATTTGATAGAGATTAGTTATTCTACTCGCTCAATCATTTTGAATGCAATGGCCACACAAACACATGCTCACTCAAATCTGTCCACCAACCCCACTGACTCGTACAGTGAAGTCATCATTGTTCATGCACATTCCAGTCCACTCTCTTTGGCTGCCAGGTTATATAGACATCATGCAAACTGTTCTCATTATATTAACAATGGCTAGACCTTTCAAGGTCAGACGTTGTATGTATGTGTGCATGTATTTGTGGATCTATACCTTTCTGATTGTCTCATATGGCATTGATGGACTTACCTAAAAAGTTTAAACAGTGTTTACATTGAAAAATAATGACATGCCTGTTGCTCTGTCAATGTTATATTTCATAAAAGTCTGCTATGAAATATACTGCAGCTCAGAGTTAAATGTGTAGGAGTACCCTTTTAAAGCTTTGATGATGTGATTTTAAAATACCTTAAGGCAAATTACATGGCCATTGAGAATGAATCTGAGAAAGTTTCATTTATTGTAAATGAAACTCCTCTAAGTTATTATTGCTGATAGAATCCAATAGTTTCATGATTACTTTCATGACTGAAGTGTCCAAAAGCCAACCCAAAGCTCAGTAATGAAACTAACAAACAGTGATAGAAGGAAATGGTTTCTATTATGCTAGGTGTTTGTAAATGTCAGTAACTTGTTAATTGGAAAATTGGAAGAGTCCTATTGAGTATAATGCTGCAAAATCATTCAAAATTAAACATTCACATTTTGTGGAGTTGAACTGCATTTTCCTTGTTCGCCCTAATTAACTATAAAAGCTGAATCTTTGTTCAAGCAAGATTTATGGGGAAAAGTAATAAAGCTGATGAAGTAGACAGAACCCAAGGAGAGTTAGACAAGCAAGTAATTCATAAGGAAGTTGTATGTCTGAATAATTTGTCTCAGAAGCAAATGAAGATAATTTGATAATCTTTGGACTATTAAATCTAGGTATCTGGGTCTTAATTTTTCTTTTGCCCCTGACAAATTGACTCATAATAGACCACTTAATATCAGTGAATTTCTCCAGTGAAAAGCTCAGCAAATGAGAGCCCATAGCCGTGAAAAAAAACGTGTGTCACGTATCCACCTCCTTATAACGATAGAAAGTGGGACACAGGTTTAGGCAACACCCGGATTTCTTTACAATGGTCAGAGAACAGACTGTCCTCCCACTGAGGGTTCTGTGGTCGTTTGGTGTGCAAACTCCTCACTGAGACAGTGCAGCAATACTGGGCAATGGACGGCCTTTGGTGTCGGAGTCCTGGGTTAGCATCACATCTCTGCCACTCATTAGCTGCTTAGCCTTAGACAGATTTTTAACTTCCTTGGCATTCGGTTTTCTCACCTGTGAAAATGGGGATAATAATATCTATGACTGTGAAAGTAAATCTTCTCTCAAAGGAGTTCATACCATGGAGATAAGTAGGTTGATAGTTACAAGGTGGTAGAGGAAGTGCTACCATGGAAACATGTGGTTGCCACTGTGGCATCCCTGCTGGCTCTTATCTATCACTCAGCTCCCTCACCCACCAGATGAAGTAAAGTTTTAGTGCTTTAAAAATGGGTCTAGTGTTTGCCACAAAAAAATCACTTCTGGTCTAATACCCTTATAAGGGTATTATAAGGTTACCCTTATAAGGTTTTGTTCGTGTAATCACTGCCTCTTACTGTAAAACCAGAGAATATCCAGTGTACAGCTTTAAATTACGGTAATCGCAGACTCCCCGCATTCTGACAGCCACGATAAATCCCACTTTAATCATGCACTAAAAACACATGTCATCTGTTTGATAATCAGTCATCTGCTATCACTTGACCTAGCAATGAATTAATAAGGCAAAATATGTGACAACCCCAGGCATATGTATGAAATATGTTATTCCCAAGGGATCCACATGTGATCCTCACCTCCCACCCTCGTGGCCGGAAGTTTTGGCTTCTAAAATGGAATGTGAGGAGACTGGCTCACACTTAGAAATTGGGTTAAACCGGGGAATTTTCAAAACTATAAAAAAGTGAGTTCTGAGATAGGTCCTGATGTAAGCCAATGGAGGAAGAGGTGAAGATCTTGGGAGGAATGGCTAATGGGTGTGTTAATCACCTGGGTTTCAAAGGCTCCCTGTGAAATTCCCAAGTCTAGCAAAAAGCCCACACCTGTGTGCCCGGTGACCCAGCTGCCAAGGCGCTCTTGAGCCTGAGAACTGAGGGTGCAGCTCCCCTGCTCCGGAGCCTGGCTGTTTGAAGACAGGGGCTTCAGAGCCAGAGCAAAGACAGACTCGATGTTCTCGTTTGCCAGGGGCACAGGTCATGCCACCGTTTTCTTCATTGCATGCCTAGGTGTTCCCTGGTCTGAGATTTATTTTCTCCCTCCAGCAGCATGACACTAATGAAAGGTTTGAGATATTGTAAGCAGCAGGCTATGAACATGTTACCTGGAATACTAAAAGAGAAAAGAGAGTGCCCCACTTCTTATTCATTTTAAGATGATAAACCATGTGTAGGAGGGTCCAGTTCATAAATGCTCCATCAGTAGAGAATGGTTGGCACAGAGCGGAGGAGTTAGATAAATCCAGCCAGACTTCATCTCCTAAAATGCTTGGAGCTTATTGGCTAAAAGGCATTCTTTCAGATGATTTGTTAATGTGCCAGGAAAAACCTTGAATGTTATATCATAAATTAAACCAAAAAGTCATGACAAAGAAGTGAGATCTATAAAATGGAAGAAATATTTTCTTTTCTAACCTGAAATTCCAGGACATCTTCAAGTGCAGCCTCAAGTCTCACCATCAGTGACATGCAGTCACACAGGATAGGCCCAGACACACTACACCTACAACACCCACACGCACACTTCAAAAACATGTGAATCAAATGTTGATAAATAGTATATCCTTGTGGCAAGAGCAGACTCTATAAAGACATGTAAGTTAAAGCTTCATTTCTGCACTTTTCTTCTGAACATTTAGAAACATTATTCCATCTCTATAAACCTCTATATCTTCATATTTCAAGCAGTATAATTGTACCTGTGCAGTTACATTGTTGCAAGTATTGACAATTTATACAGGAGGTGGGAAGCACAGTGCCGAGCTTGTAGTGCATCCACTCTAGGCTTCATTATAGCATAAGAGCAGTTTCATTTAAAAGTCCCCCTGGAATCGACTATTGAGGATGAATAAGGCAAGATCTTCCTTAAAACCAGGACTCCTTTTGTAAAGTGAATCTATCTTTCCCTGTTACTTTAATTTTATTGAGTTATCGTGAGAAGAAATAAGGTTACACATCTAAAGTGCTCAGACTCATGCTGGCATTAATGAGTGAGTGTCGGCTGTCATTGTTATAGCATCACTGGTATCCCTGACAGTTTAAAAAGTCTTCTGGTTGACACAAGGCTGTTTGAACTACTTATTGAATGATGCACAGATTTGGAAATAAAGAAAAGGCTTATAAGAAATTATTTGGATTACTTGTAGAGGAAACCAATGGCCCTGATGTATAATGAAAGAAACATCTACATGTTATAAGATTACAATAAAACCCTAACATTTCTTCATATAATTTACGTCCCTTACATACCACCAGGGGCTTCAGCCTGAGGTTTACTTTTCCTTCCCTCTGTCTTGCATTCTGATAACTTCTGGCTAAATCCATTCTCTTCGTTACCACAAAGTCTCACCTGTAGTTTTACTGTTTTGATTATTCGTTAAAATAGACTCGTGGAAAAAGCTTACTTTTCCTCAACATATTGGAGACATCCTTTGTAGCATTGTTTCTAAGGCCACCGCACCTGTGGACGCAAAGGAGGGTGTCGGGAGTCTCCCAGTGGGTCTCGGTGCACAGAAGCAGTCACATGGTCCTTGGGCCTCAGTCTCATCAATGGCCCCGAGGGAATAGTCTGTTCTCCTGGCTCCAACACGTTACTCGAGGTTACAAAGGTGCTGTGTTCACTTCTCCCTTTCTGTAACGCCGGGATGCAAGATGTAGAAACAGGCTTTCAGCTTGTGTATTGGAAATTGAGTCAAACGGTGGTGTAACACTTTTTTTAATTTAGAAATTTATCAGCACTAGCAACTCTCTGATCATTGATTTGTATAAATTAACTTGCCAGCAGTTGACATTTGTTTCAGTTCACACAAATTTTGTTAACAAAGAGAAAGGAAAAAAAAAAGAAAAAATGCTGAGCCACAGAACCACATTTGAAAGTCGCCTGAACCATAAGCTGGCATCGCTGTGACCATCAGAGCAACAGGCAGGTGCTAGGCTGGGCTGTTCTTCCCAAAGAAACTCGGATGAGAGGCAGTGTTTTAGCTGTAATATTTAATCCCTGAAATGCTTATCTGATTGTGTTTAATATAATTTTGAGGGCATTCTATCATTCTGAAGAAACCGCTGGACATGTGTTTTAAAAATGAATTTGTGCTCTGTTTGGATGATTTTTTTTAATGTTCAAAAGCAAAAGACCTGATCCCCTTTAATAATACAAAGCACATTTGGGTCTAGATTATAAAGCTATAAGAAACCATGCAGAGTCAAGGAGAGACCTCAATGCCATGCAAAGGCAAGACAAATAACAAAACAGAGGAGGGAAAGTGGACCATTGGGTGGGGGGAGGAAACCGGCTCTTAACAGGAAAGAGACCACAATGGAGCAGCATGCTGCCTCCCGCCATCCAACTCAGATCATTCTCCCTTCTGGTTTGAAACGCGCTGTGTGGACCACTGCATCCCCTGAAGGAAGGAGGCGAAAATTCATTATCAATGAGATCAGTTGTAAGCCGCTGTCCGCCACAGCCTCAACGTGGCAGCACAACAGAGCTGAGACTGTGTAGGACCCAGAAATCTGACTCGAGGAAAGATTGGGGGTGCGGTTATTCCATGACCCTAGAAAAACAGTGTTATTTTAACCTGGAATTAAGGACTAGTTAAGGTTGAAGTGGAGTCTTTGACTAAATCGTTGAGTTTGCATTTCTTTAAATTATGCAAGACACTGTGCTTAGAGCTGTACATTATTTTAACAAGAAGAGAAAGACATACTTGTATAAATCCTATTATCAAAACCTTTTGACAGCTACCCTTCAGGAAATCTTGCTTAAATTTTAGTGTGCCATCAAACCACCAAGGTGGCAACTGGACTGGAGATCCAGTGTCTCCAAGAAACAGCCAGCATACAAGACATTTGTGCTAGGCTGAGATGAAATGGTCACGGGCCCCGAGGACTGAAAAGATGATGGTCGCACACTACACAAAACCTCCATGTTAGCTGAAAATTAAAGGGCCTGTTTCTCAGTTTTTCCGGTTGCAGAGTTCTGATAAATTCATTGCAGTGACTCTCCCTTTCCCCTCCAACTCCCCACCTCTGCCAGCCTCCCACGGCCATGCTCACTTCCCTCTCCGCTAATGAAGCACATGTTTCTGTCTCAATCCTACGAAGTAATAAGGATTCCTCAGTCACCATTCTACTTGAAGTTTTATTATCTTTTATCCAATTGATTCTTAATTTGCACATAGTAGGCACTAAAATTTGTGGAATGTAATTGACTTCAAGGGGCAGATTATTTCCTTCACAGTGGATTTCATTTTGTTCATTCACGAAAGCAGAGTTTTCTTCCAAGTTCGTAATGGCGTGCACGAACACTGTTGCATGAGCTGCCTGTCTCCCCACTGCTAGGAAATGGTCATAATGTTTAATTGCACAAAGTGCCTTTTTTATTTTTTTCCTCATCAAGAAGTTAAGGGATCTGCTGGCTTAGCAGGTGCCTCAATTGTACATAATTAGTTGCTAGGAATTGTTTAGCATAGGCTGATTAGTCTCAGCCAAAGGAAATTAAATTTTTTTTCTTCAACAAAGCCCTGAACACAGCTAGAGATTTTTGAAACCACAGTCATATCCGGTTCGTCTGGGAAGCCCAGACCCTGGGACTGAGAGAGGCAGGAGATGGGGGGACAAGAACCAGCCTGATTACACATGGGAGCTATGTGATGCCAGGCAACCATTGGAGGTCATGACCTGAGGGGACCTGAGTCTGTCGCGCAAGATGTGATTCAGCTCCGACATGGGCTTTGGTTGTGATGCAGAATGAAGCATGACTCCTTAGGTGCCTGCTGCTTGCTTTCCAAGTTTATAACACCAGCTTCCCTTGGAACAGATAATCAAAACAAAGTCTGTGTTTGCCTCTCCTGTGTTTGGCACTTGAGGAGACTGGCCAAAATGGAGGGAATGATGGGGACAGATGGTTTGCACCCCTCACCCCATCGTTCCACTCTGTTTTAAATATATGCCAGACTAAGCCTTTTCTGCTCCTCTGTTACGGTGTGGATTTTTCACTTAATGGAGGGGATTTTCTCTCATCTCATGGGATAACACTGGAAAGGCCTCCCATGCTCTTCCTTGTTATGATCTCTCTGCAGCCGCTTTGACAGTGGGTAGCCATCATGTGTGACAGTGATTATCTCTCTGCTAAGATGTCATTAGAAAAGACTGACAGTTCTGTACCGAGATGGGCATAATGATGACTTGCAACATTGACTTCAGTGAGCACTAGCTCACCAGCTGAACGTCTGCTTTACTTCTATGGTGAATTCCCATAAGGATCCCTTGCTAATATGACCCACCATTAAAGTCATGGCAGGGAGCCTGGTATGAAAGTCAGAATTCTTTGCTTTAAGACATTATTGTAAAGACTGTTCAATCAATCCTTCCGTAGTCTACGTGAAAATTAAAGGAAATATTTTAATATCCATTTTGTAACGAGTCACAGATTTTTAACATGCTGTAAGTCAGTACTCAGTATCTCTTGGATGATGTCATTACTTTAAATGGCATAGGTTATACACCTACGGGAACAAGTCAGAAGTAGGAGGAGGACAGCTCATAACAAATGTTTGACTTTCTTCAGGTTGCTTACTTACAATGAATGTTTTCTTTTGAAAACTTGAATACAATTCATTCATCTATCAGCAAACATTTACTGAATGCACACTATGTGTCTGGTACTGTTCCAGAAATATTATCTACTATTGATTCCTTTCCTTGTTATTTGGTCAGTTTTTAATTCACATGTAAGTGGATAGAACTTGAAGGTCTAGTTAGTGTTAAAGAGGTGTTAACGTAGATCTTATAATTCAATGAGATTTTGAGGCCCTTACTAAGGAACAGTGAACTGTGTTAGCACTTTATTATTTTGTTCACAAAAAAAGTGAAATGACAAGTATAAATTGGTTCTGTTGTACAATTTAAGCGTGGTGCATTTTAGGCAAACATTTGGAGGAGAGGGGAATGGGTTTTATATACACATATGATATATACATGTGGCTATGATCACTCATTTTCATAGGCTTCTCCATAGGAATTAATTTGCACTATGCAAGGTCTCTGCTGGAGCGTTGGGTCTGTTCACTTGGCTATGTGATACAGAAATGTGCACCTGTTAACCTAGCAAAGCTCATTGTCCATCCAAGAGGAAATGCATAAAGAGGAAAGAGCTTGGGAATAAAAATAAAACAAATGCAGTCTAGACATACTCTAGATATGTCCTATAAATTTACCTCTCTGGGCCTCAAGCTCTAACCAGAAAATGAAAGAGTGATCTAGATCATCTCTTACAATCATGAAATGCTAGTGATACATCTACAAATGTCCATTAAAGGCCGCATGAAAAACTCTGATAGAGGATTCCATAGCTCTCCATGACTTTATGCTCAGTGATTAAAAATATACCCCAGGCATTCCTGTCCTTTAGTATCCCATTATGGGACCATCTGCCACCGAATCATTCAGTATCTTCCCTCCACTTCTATTTTCAAACAAAGTTTGAAACAAGGGTTGACGTTGAGTGAATCACATGATGAGAGTTGATGTGTTCATTGTGTGATAGGTTGCTTTTTATAAAAGGCTCATAACATCTCTTACAGACTTAAAATAAAGAGGTATGCTTAGGAAAACTTCCTCTAAAAAAATGTGAAAGCAAGTTCCCCTGCTGCTCTGTTGCTATGCTGTCCTTTTACTCTCATGATAAATTTGCCAAGATTTTGCCTCACTTCCATTAGGAATTATTGCCTTCACCCTGATGGACTTTGGCAAGCTATTTTTAGATAATATAGAACTTATTGCAGTGTGGTTCTTTGACCAGTACAACTTTTGGCTTCTAATTGATTGTCTACTTTCGCCTATCTCGGTAAGGGCACTGAATGATGAGAATGAGAATGGGAGCTGGGGGTGCAAGCTGGCCAGGTGGCCATCCATAATTCCGTTTCAGCCTCTGCGGATGTGCATAACTGGGCTGTCTCAGCTCTATTTTCGAATACAGTATACTCATAAATGAGAAAAGAATTTCACCAGGACTGACTGCTTCTATAATGCAAAATGTGTAATTTTTTTAAATGGCTTCTTAATATAGAGTATCAAAAAAAAAAAAATCAGCACCTCCTGGGAAAATCTCTTATTGCCTTTTGAGAAATCTAACACTGGATTCAAACCAAGATTTTAATTGGCTGGACTCTTGACAAGTTGAAAACTGAAGAAAACCTTTAGGCTTCCAAGATGCTGTCCCAAAAACTGGTTGTTATGATCTGTATCCCCGGCCCAGTGCTCTGTACTTGTAAATATACTGTCCCAAAGTTTGGGGATAATAAAAGAAAATATATTTTAATTGGCTTTATAAAGAAACCAGATATTAACACATAGTAAATGTGTTTTAGTAGATGCTGTATGTATGTAAAGCATGTTGCCTGGTTAGTAAGTCAGCACTGTGGAAAGCACTCAAATACTCAGGTAAGAATGGTGGGGCAAATGGAGACTTTCATTTTGCAGTTTGTGATTATACTCCAAATTGCATTTGCAAAGTAAACAGTCAATGGTCTTAGTTACCGCTGCATAAGCAAAAGTGGTGCTGTTGATTGGATTGGTATCTGAGAGTTGGTAGTTTATGGTTGCAAAAATATAAAGAATTGTGTGACAAATGGAATATAAACATAAAACAGTTTGACTTCCATTTTTTAAAGTTAATTGCAGTTTACAAGTGTTAATCTTTCCTTTTTGTCATTGCTTAGAAAGACCTTGTTAGTTTTATGAAGAAAGCATGAATCATTCCAGCCAAAGTACGTCCTAGAGAGAAATCAAGTTCCTCAATTTTAAAACACAAACCACTTAGTTGGGAGAATTAATGTTTTCACATGACAAAGCCTTGTTGCTGAATTAAATCCTTGTTACATTTAGTAGTTTGCCAAGCACAATGTGGTTCTTTTCAATCATTTGATGATTTCCTATTTTAACAACAACAAACCAACCTTATAGTGTGTCCAGAAATAACATTTGGGTCATCTAGCCTGACTAGATATGCTAGATAATTATTTTACGTTGTGTTTACTGAGACCACGTACATCCTCATCTTTACTCAGACATCTCTTTTAAACAAATGTCCTCATGCAAACTAGGAAGAATTCTTCTTCTCTACTTTAATATTTGCCATCCTAGATCATTACTCCTATGTTCCAAGCCAGTAAATTCTTTTCTAGATTTAACAAAATTATTTTACTCAAATTTGATGAATCCATCCTCTCTAACATCTTGTCACCTACTGAGCTTCTTGCCTACCTCTCACAGATGTACTGAGCTTCTGTCTTTTTCAGTTGTTTTTTATGGTTCTGCAGATTATTTTCATCTCTTTCTAGAAGGCAAGTGAGCTCATTGCAGTGTACCTCTTCTTTTCCAAACCATCATTCCTTTCCTGTTCTTAACCTCCCTCCTCTGGCCTTACTCCAAATGTCCCTGTTCCCTCCATTGGGCCCTGGATGCCAGTTCACACTTTCTAGAACCCACTAACTCTGTGTGTCTTTATTTCCCTGCAATACTAATAATCTGTCATCTGCTTATCTGAAATATCATTTCTTTTGTTCTTCTACCTGATTATTCTTAGTGCCCACTGAGCCATTTTATTCCTTCTTTGCCTTCCTGTTACTGATATTCACTGATACTTACTTGTCAATGAAAGTAGCCCACAGGCAAATAATTTGCATTTTATATTTGCATACTTCTTACCATTTCGCCTTTATGTGCGCTATGGCTTGGTTCCAACAATCCTAAGAGGTTGATAAGAAAATATATTCCTCTTTTATAGGAGAAGAAACCAATGTTCAGGGCATTTTCAATAACTTGTCCCACAGCTAAGCTGAGGTTAGTACTGAGGTCTACCGACTCTTTCTACTGTACCATACCATATCACCTCTCTCTGGCAGAAGGACGGCAATCCTCTAAAAATCTTCACTGCATTAGAAACTGGATGGAAATTAACCAAACCCTTCATTGTACCTTTGCAGATGAGAGTCCCTACACTAAATCCGCCAGCCAGACAAAGCCGCCTGATGGAGCATTGGCTGTGAGGAGACAGAGCATCCCAGGTTAGACCAGATTGTTGGATTTTTCAGCTGTTTTACTTTTGAACCCTGTTATTTGGTGATCCTAAATAATCCCACCTTGGTAATAAAAAGTATGCTATTCCATAGGGCACAGAATGCATTCCATACAACTGGTTCAAACAATATTCATGAAAGCTAGACTTTGGAAAAGCTTGCAAACTTGTGAGAATTCATCTTGTGTGAAAAATCTTTGTGAAGTGACTTGAATTTCGATCAGCTCTCACTCATTTACTTGCTCTCATCTCTGTTTTCAGGGGATGAGTTTCACAGAAGCATCTATTTCTTTCCTGAGTCACAACTGGCACAACAAAGGGGTTCAGAATTGCTATAGCAAATCATGCCTGTGCTGAATAAAAATTATTCCTTTCTTCTTATCTCTTTGAACCTGGATTTGCTTCCACTGGACAACTCTTGTAAAAATCTGGGACTTTGTTTCCTTTACGAAACTCTGATTAGGATTCTTGTAATACTTTAAGTGATACCTGTTTTCTTCAATAAAACATTCTCGAACAATATCTTTAAAGGTCTTTACCCCAAAACTTCAATATTTTAAGGCTTTAAATTTAAGAATGAATACCTTCTTAAATTAAAGGAGGAATGAAATTAAAAATGTTATTTAAACTTTATCTGAACTAGGTAACGCATGGAAAACTTCTAATGCAGGCAACTATACTTAAAAGAAGGGTTAAAAGTGGTAATGCATTTAAAAGTTTATCAAAAATAAATTTTTGTCTTCATACATTTTATACAAGTTAAATTGAGTACAGCTAAATCATAAAGGGTTTTGGAGTATAGCAGATTTAGCAATTCGGGAGAAACGAGGCAGTGTCCTAAACATTAAATGGAATGGTTTGGCAAATCTGCCCGTGAAAAGGGAAATTTTCTACTTGAATAAGGAGCAAGACGAGTTCTGTTCTGAGCAGCCCTGTTTACGGTTATTATTTATTTGTATAAGAACTATATGTGGTTATGTTTATTATTACTCCAAAGGTTTACATTCATTATGAAAGTACATAGCTTAGGAAGAGGCATGTTGTGAATGTTATACATCCTTCCTTGTGAGCTTTCAAGATTCTAAAGTAATTTGAACTTATTAATTAACTGGCATCACCATTTAATTGGGCTCTTAGGACTCTAAGATTTCTTCAGTTCCATCCTGTAAAACATCAATCTTAGTGCTGGTCACATTTAGAAAACGTACCGAAGTCAGCTATGGGCTGTGTTCTCAGCTCTCTCCTTCTCTGCATTAAGGAAGCACCCAAAGTTTGAAGTTCAAGAGTGCTAGTTATCCGTCAGTCCCTTCTTGTCTTCCCTACATTAGCTGACATTCAGTACTCTTCTGAAGGAAAGAGTGAAGAGAACTCCCAGTGTCCTTACCACTTTATATGATAAGAAACAAAAGTATTGCTGATCATCATGTTTTCCTTTCGCGGGTTCTCCAATGTCATAAACTAAATTGTAACACATGTTAGAGGGCCCAACTTTCCTTTAAAGTCACTGAATCATGTTTAAAATTACATGTTTGGTATACAGAAGTTGTTCATCATAGTCCTTGGCTCATGATACTTAAATGATTCTTCATTATAGAATTTTCCCTTTTGTTCCTCCTTATGACAGTTTAAGTCACTGGGATCATAAGTCCTTTTTCGTAGGCTTCAGGGTTATTTTCCTGGAATGTGAACATGGACAGTCTCTTATAAGGCAGTGGCCAGAAGGGCCAAAGTTCTTCAAAGTCTTCTTCATTATTTAGAACAGTCCAAGAAAAAAGACCTCACTAGCCAGAGAGCTGAGAAAACAAAGTGGTTAATAGCTGATTATTACAATATTTACTATTATCTTTAAGGAGAAAAATTAAAGAACTTCTTGGATGCTTCCTAACTGACTTCTGACACTTGGAGTTCCAAACCCTTACCGTTGTCTTAAAAGTACCAATTCTGGTTCTGACAAAAGGAAGGGAGTCTTCCCTGATCGTTGTACAGGAAGTCACTTAAAGCAAAGAGGGATCATAACCAGTCATCTACAATGTCTACCTTTACCCCTACTAAGTCCACAAGGGAAAAATGGAAAGAAGAAAAGGCTGGGGGAAAGTACGCTCTTTATTATTTGCTGGCACTTCAGCTGAAAAATCCCAAAGTGTTCTCCTGATGGACTAAGTTGGACCACATGGAACTACAAGATTAAAATGCAAGTTCACAGCCTTTGAGCCTTTCCCCTATGTTCACCTCCCAGTCTTTCTTTACTCAAAAGTATTATTACTACCCTGGTAGCAAGGAAAGATGTGTCTAGAGAAAAATACACCAAGGAAGTGAAAGAAGGCATAAAGGAGAAGACAAAAAGGAGAGCGCCACTCATTTACTGGCCCTGGAATCTTCCCAGTTCAAAGGCACAGCTCAATGCAGAGGCAGCCCCAGGCCATGGTGCTGCCCCAGTGACTAGGGTGTAAGCAAACACCAGGAAGCTATAAAGGAAACCTTAAAGGAGCTGTGTCTTTTCTTCCACTCCCAATGATCCTAACATAGTGATTGAACTCAACCATTGAGCACTTTTTCTGATCAAAGAGGGTGGGGAGTGTAGGGTAGTGAAAGGATTTTAAGCTCTATCCAAGTTTTGTGAAAGCTTAGGCTGTTCTTTGAAACTTATTCTACAAATGTAGACCTGTTACTTCTGGAGTAAATATTTATACACATATAAATGGGAAAAAAATTATTAACATGGGCTCCACATTTTTCATAGCATAATAAGAATACCTTTTAATAATTCTGTCCCAAAAAGGTAACCTTAAATATTAACAGAAATATAATTTGCTTTTTATTCATATCAAAATTTACTACCCCATCTAAACTCAAAATTACTACAACAGTTATTTTATAATCACAAGTCAAATATATGCCCACATTAAATAACAATTCTAAGTGTAAATCCCTCATTGCCTTCCTTTGCTCTACTCAAAAAAAAAAAAAAGAAGAAGAAGAAGAAGAAAGAAAAAAGAAAGGGAGAATGGATTAAGCATCTCTTAAGAACAAAATACATTTGCTTTGGATGAAGGGTAAATGCATTATTCATGTTATTTGGAAACTCATCGTTTAAATCATGTCTCTTATGGCATAAAATGTGTAAGAAAAAGATTTTTAATCTTATGTTTTGGCAAAATTTTAATAATGATGACAGTAACAAAAAATGATGAGTGTCCCTATGATACT
The DNA here is from genome assembly GCA_004027475.1 of Anoura caudifer. NCBI lineage: Eukaryota > Metazoa > Chordata > Mammalia > Chiroptera > Phyllostomidae > Anoura > Anoura caudifer. Next base: position 18,978 of record PVKU01001687.1, on the reverse strand, counting down.
GGAGTTTAAATTTAAAGATAACATTTTGGTAAAAAAAATATTAAGGATAAATATTTTTAATCTCATTTACACCCATTTTTTTCAGAGAGATGAATTTCAAGTACAAAGGTATTTTTAACTAACACACATCTATGTTTATTTAAAAGAATCTATTGATTTAATTCTGTTTTATTTGACAGATTACTGGTGTATTAAAGTTTGACCACTTGAATGGTTTGTCCAAATTATTAGAGGAAATTTATACAGACTCTTGGTTTGACAGTTTGCAATAATTTGTGGCTTTACCCAATTGGAGATGAGGCAGTTAATCATGTCTATTTAGTGTTAATGAAGGGAAAACAGGATGCTACACTAGACCTCAAAGACTAGAGTTTGTATATTATTTGACTTGCTTTCCCTTTCCAGGTAGGGTACCTTTCTTTCTTGGGCTAGTCTTGGCAAAGAATTCCAGGCAATTCACAAACACAGGATTGGTATTAAGCACTCACATCTATTGCATTTGCAAACTTTGGTTTCCCAGAAAAAAAATATCTTAATTATGTAGCCAGAATGAAACCACAAATTATGTGTGGGATTTTTTTTCCCTTTCAGAATATATAGGAAAATACAGATCAATTTGGTCCTCTAGAATAGAGTTGATATGAATAAAGCCTTTTTTGTTCACATTTGGGTATTTGAAGGGGGGTAAAAATATGAAGTTGATTGTATGAAATGTTTACTAGCCCAAGATATATACACTCAAGCTGTTTAGAATACATCCAGGATCGTCAACACCTGCTGAAAAATCAAAGTCTGGAAAATAATATAGCACCCTTGGCACCAGGGAGAAGCTGACCACCTTGAATTAAGGGGAAAGGGCAGGAATTTTGAAGGTTCTGCCCTCTCTTTTCAGCATTTGCCTCTCTTTGTTAGCACACAATTTGATAGTTCATGGGTCTAAATTTTCATTATTAGAGCAGGTATATAGTTTGGCATTTGCAGTAGATTTTATAGCTGTAGCAGTGTTTGGGTGTAAGAAGATCAGTTACTCTGATTTTCAGGCCTGGTTCTGCTTCCTGTGTTTAGTTCCACCATTGAGCCTCTGCAAGAAAATAGATGAGTTTCACAGATAGGAAACCAAAGTCAGTTGAATCAAGCAAGTATGAAATGTCATACAAAGAATAATGCTGTGTAATGCATATTATAGAAAATTATCACATTGTACACTTTAATGATCTTACCTTTTTTTCAGTTACACCTTAAAAAAGCTAGAAAAATAAGTAGCAAAGGGCCATTGTATTTGCAAAGTACTCTCAAATGATTTAGAAAAAAATATGTCTGTACGTGTGCATGAAGGAGTGCTTTACAGTGTTCCTATAACTCATAATTTTCCAATTATTTCAAAATATTTTTTTTTAAAAACCATGATATGCCCAAAGTTCTCAAGTTAAATTCCACTATAAGTGAGAGAATGACCCACATGGGAAAATACCAAGGGCCAAGGACCTTTGCTACACAGTCAAGCTGTCCCTACATCCTCAAAAGCACCCAGTGGGCTAGGGCAAGTACATCAGGGACCTAAGGTCCAGGGTGTGCTCCAGAAGAGTCCTCAAAGTCAGCATTAAAAATCCAAAACACTGATGTTTACATGTGTTAAAATTACTGAATATTTAAGATGGGAGAGATCCAAGATGGCAGAGGAGTAACTGAAAGCTACACTAACCTTCTCCCAGGACCAATCTAGAATTACTACTGAATTGTAGAGAAATCATCTTGAATAACCAACTGAACATGGGCTGGAGAGAAGCCTTACAACCATGGACAGACAGAAGAAAACACTGCAGCACAACGTGATTGGTAGGGAGTCCAGAGGAGGCATGAGAGAGCTGGCTGGGCTCCCACGGGCAGCAACTGAAGTGCTGAAGGGATATTTCAGTGGCCAGGGGTTTCCCCCTGAGAAGTGTGGGATCTAAACCCCAAGCTGGGCTCCCCAGTCTATAGCACTAGAGCCAGAACGGAGCCCAGATAACATCCAGTTGTAAAAAGCACCAAGGGTTTTATTGGCCAAGGAGAGATGGCAATGGCTGGAGATGCAGAGATCCTTTTAAAGGGCCAACACAAAAAATTTTGTTTGGAGCCAATACCCTGGGTGCTGGGAAAGGGAGGGCAGAGTGAACTAGAGATAGCTGAGGAGAGTCTGGGGTTGGTGGCTCTGGAGAGAGAACTGAGAGAACAGCTGCCATCGGAACAGCTGACCCCTGTGCTGAGTCATCCCCCATATTGCAGGAGTCATCTTTCTCAGGTAGAGTACTCCTCTCTCAGTGACATCAGCCTGAGGGGAAGCAATAGCCCTGCGTGCAGGAATTACTCTGCCCCACACTGGGGTGCTTGAGCCTGACAGCTGATTATGGGTAGATTAGATTAACACCTGATCAGATTGATGGTTGATTAATTACAAAGAAGCAGCCAAAATGGGAAGACAAAGAAATAGACCCCAAATGAAATAACAAAAGAATTTTCCAGAGAACTAGATGAAATATAAGTAAGCAATTTATCAGATAGAGAGTTTAGAGTAATGATTATAAGGATACTCAAGAGCTTGAAAAAAGACATAGAAATCATAAAAAAGGATCAGTCAGAAATAAAGAATGAAATATTTGTGATAAATAATACACTGGAAAGAATATACTAGGGGTGTCCAATCTTTTGGCTTCTCTGGGCCACACTGAAAGAAGAATAGTTTTCTTGAGTCACACATTAAATACATTGTGACATGTGATCACATGTTTGTATTTATAAATACATAAGTGTTTATCACATTTATGATTAAAAAAACTCAGCAAGGTGGGAATAGAGGAAACATACCTAAACATAAAAAAGCCCATATATGACAGATGCACTGCCAGCATCATACTCAATGGGCAAAAACTACAAGCATCCCACTTAAGATTGGGAACAAGACAGAGATGTCTGTTTTCACCTCTCTTATTCAACATAATACTAGAAGTCCCAGCCAGAGCAATCAGACAAGAAGGAGAAATAAAGGGCATCCAAATTGGAAAATGCGAAGTTAAAACTGTCTTTATTTGCATATGACATTATACTGTGCATAGAGAACCCAGAAGATTCCACCAAGAAAACTGCTAGAACTGATAAATGAAATCAGTAATGTTGCAGGACACAAAACTTAATATTCAGAAATCAGTTGCATTTTTATATGCTAATAATGAACTAACAGAAAGAGAAATTAAGAAAACAATCCCATTCACAATTGCCTCAAAAAGAATAAAATACCTAGAAATAAGCCTAACCAAGAATGTAAAAGACCTATACTCAGAAAATTGTAAATGTCTGAAGAAATTAATTGAAGAAGATGCAAATAAGTGGAAGCACATACCATATTCATGGATAGGAAGCATTAACATCATTAAAATGTTCATACTATCCAAAGCAATCTATAGCTTCACACAATTCCTATCAAGATTTCAATGACATATTTCACAGAACTAGAACAAGTATTTCAAAATTTATATGGAACCACAAAAGGCCCCGCATAGCAACAGCAACCCTGAGAAAGAAGAACAAAACTGGAGGAATCATGCTAGCTAATATGAAACTATACTACAAGGTCATAGGCATCAAGACAGCCTGGCACTGGCATAAAAACAGACACATAGATCATTGGAACAGAATTCAGAGCCCCCAAATAAACCCACTCTTTTATAGTCAATTAATATTCAATAGAAGAAGTAAGCACATACAGTGAGCTAAAGATAGTTTATTCAATAAATGGTGTTGGGAAAATTGGACAGGTACATGCAGAAAAATGAAAGTAGACCACCGTCTTACACCATACATAAGAATAAATTCAAAATGGTTCAAAGACTTAAATGTTAGACCGGAAACCATAAAAATCCTAGAAGAAAACCTAGGCAGCAAAATCTCAGACATTGCTTGTAGTAATTTTTTATCCGATATATCTCCCCAGGCAAGGGAAGCAAAAGAACAAATAAACAAATGGAACTTCATCAAACTAAAATGTTTTTGCACAGCAAAGGAAATCATCAACAAAATAGAATAGGAGCCACAGAATGGGAGAACATATTTGCTGATACATTTGATAGGGGTTAAATCCAAAATTTATAAAGTATTTAAAAACTCAAAGAACTCAATTTAAAAAATAGGAAAAGGACCTGAATAGACACTTCTCCAAAGAGGATATACAGATGGCCAATAGACATATGAAAACATGCTTAATGTCACTAATCATCAGAAATGCAAATAAAAACCACAGTGAGATACCATCTTACACCTGTCAGAGTCATCAATAAATCAACAAACACCAAGTGCTGATGAGGATGTGGAGAAAGGGGAAACCCTTTGCACTGTTGGTGGAAATGCCGACTGATGCAGCCACTGTGGAAAGCAGTATAGAGATACCTCAAAAATTTTTAAAAATGAATCTGCCTTTCATCCAGCAATCTCACTTATGGGAATATATCCAAAGGAACCCAAAGCACTAATTTGAAAGAACATAAGCACCACTATGTTCATTGCAGCGTTATTTACAATCACCAAGATATAGAAGCAGCCCAAGTGTCCATCAAAAGATGAGTGGATAAAACAACTATGGGACATTTACACACTGGAATTCTACTTGGCTGTAAAATAGAAAGTTTCACCCTTTGTGACAGTATGGATGGACCTGCAGAACATTATGTTAAGTAAAATGAGCCAGTCAGAGAAAGACAAATATCATTTGATTTTGGTAATATGTGGAATCTTACAAGCAAAACAGAGACAGACTCATAGATGGAGAGCAGATGAAAGCTAGTTGATGGGGGGGGGCAAAAGAGAGGTTGGGGGTTTGGGGGTGACGGGATTGAGCAAAAATAAAAAAAGGACTCATGGACATGGACAACAGGGTGGTGATTGCTTGGGGAATGGAGTCTAAGGGGCCTAAATAGTAATAGGAAAATATAATAAAGATTATGTGTTTATTCTAAAAAAAGAAAGAAATTGGCAATACTATATTATTTCTTTAGAGGGACCTTTCTAAGATCATAAAGTTGTACCTCTTGGTAACACTGAAGATATGTGTGAGATTCTGCCCACACCCCATTTTGTTTCTTTATTTGTTTTTCCCACAGTATTTATCATTATCCCTAATAAACAGATTTTTTTCCCTCTTTCCCTCACTAAAATGTAAGCTCCCCAAAGAGAGGTGCTTTATATGTCTTGTTTACTTTTGTATCTCCAGTGCATAGAACAGTGCTTATCAAATGGTAGGTATTCAACCACTAGTTGTGGAATGAATGAGCAGGCAGGCAAAGGTCAGCAGGCAGGTTTTCTCGTGAAGACTCTGTTACCTTATGACAAGTCTACTTCCCTACAGAAACGTGCAACACAGTCTGTTACCTTTTGTTTCCTGACTCATATGCCGTGCACGTTGGCCTTCAGGCTGCACCAAATATGACATTTCTAAGGAAATCGCCTGCTGCCCAGCACTCATGGATGAAATATAGGTCAGCTAGAAGACGGAGAATTTTAAAGGCCAGCAGTTCCCCCAGCCTCATCTGTTTCTGTTTGAGCAGGAAAATGTCTGTGCAGTCCTATCATACCTTAGGAGAAAGTCTGAGCACAATTTAACAATAAAATTGACAGGATGAAAATGATTTATTCAACTGTTCAGCTACAGAAAAAGGCTAAAAAATTGCAAAAATAGCTGGAGTCTTTAAATAGAGTGATGCAAAGCAGAAGTTATTACTTATTATGGCAGGTACACATTAGGGATTTGCCCCCGAGAACTGATCCGCCGTCTGTATGGCCAGTTGTACGTAGTGAGTTCTCCATAGTGTTGGGCAGTGCGAGCCGCTTGATTTGTGTGTTCTGTGCTGCAGTTTTCATTAGTGATTTGGAGAAATGACAGTCTATTATTTTTGAACTTCTCTCGCACCTTAGTAAACATGGGTGAAATGTAATAAACTGGTACATGTGCAGCAAATGATTTTTAAACAGTAATTTTCCCAACATGCAACTTAGGGTGAAATTATTTGTAGTGAATTGGTGCTGTGCCTTGATATTTCCAGGGCCCCCTGTTACAGGAGTGGTGGCATTTGGTGGATGTCATGGTCTGGGTACATGCAATGATGAGACTGAGCAACACTGACAATGGCCACCACAGCCTCTCAGTGTCTGAAGAACATTTACCAGAGACTCAAGGATATGTGCTCAAGAGCTACCAGGAAAAAGTCTTTTTCCTCTACTACTTTCCACTAAAGAAAAATTAATTCTCTCCCTCTGTGGATCAGGGAGACCTTTAGTCCAGGCTTTTTTTTTTTTTTTTTTTTTTTTTAATGAAATGACCTTACAGAATCAGTCAGGGTGCAAGTTGCATTCATGGGCATTGGGGAAAGTGAAGAACCATCTTGCACAGTTTCCTGTAGAACAGAGCCGTTGAGCCCATTAATACTCCTGTCATATCCATCGGGCTTGCATGACTTAGAACAGCTTCCCAAATTCCAGTCACTCACATGTCATCTTCATAATGTTTTCTATATGTCTGTCTTCCGCCTGTACTATAATTAATGTGATTTTAGGTAAATTTAAATTGGTTCTTTTATTTTAGTTAGTTTTATCCTAACCTTTATTATCTGTTATTTGCTATGCTAATTATATTTTTCTAATATAAATGTAATTTTTTTAACTCCAACAATTTTTTAAAGGTTTATACACCCCCATCAAATACATGCACCAATGTTTATATGCACTATGCTCTGCAAACACTGGCTTGGGATAAGATTCTCCTCAGAAGAAATTACTCTGAGAATACCTGTGCTGTATACTTTGTCAGTATATTGATAAGTAGCTGTTGCTTTGTAGTTCAGAAATGGGTCGTTTGAATGGGGGTGAAAAGTATGCAGAGCTTTTGCTATAAAATGAAAAGAAATATTAAAAGAGAAAACAGCCATTGAACAATATTAACCCAAAGCCTAGAGAATAACAAGAATGGGATGTTCCCCAGAGTAACCGAATCTACAAAACGAGAGTGAGAGAAGCTAGAGATAGCTACAAAAATCCTAGTTGCCATTCACTTCATGCTATGTTCCAAGTATTGGACTAAGCATCTTCATAAATATCATTTCATTTCTTCTTCATAACCCTTCCAGGAAGTAAGAAGTATAGCTTATTAATACTCTTATTATTCCTACCATACACTCCCATGCGTGCACACACGTCTTTCCCTCTGTTTCTCTCCTTGAATATAGAAGAAACCACACATTGATGTTTCTCTCCCTCTCTTTCTCCCTCCCTCTCTCTCTAAAAATAAATAAAATATTTTTTAAATATTTTCAGAGACAGGAAACACTATCTTAAAAGGTAACCCTGTCTTTTATATGTCTGCCTATTAAAAGTATTCCACATGCTGATGGGCTGAAGTTTCCCCACCCTGTACCTCCACCCATTGGCTCTTCTGATTATATTGAACTTCCCCAAAGTAAGTTTTTCAGGTAGTTTAATGCCCCTGTTACCTCTTCCCTGAGTCATCGTCATTTAACCATGTAAAGCATGTTCCTTCCTTCCACCTTGCTTTCTATGGCATGTTTTCCTCAATGTGATAGTCTTTCTGCAGTTTTTCCATGCTTCTTAGCATGTTGTAGCCAAAACTGAACCCTTTCACCAGCTGTGGTTGAAAGGTAACAGAGTACAGAAAACCATTACCTTCCCTGACCTGGATGCTCTCCTCAGTTGATGCAGATTAAGATTATATTTTACATAAAATAATGATGTTTACTAATGTTGAACTTTTAGTCAATTAAAATTTATAGGTCTGCATGGGGTGGCAACAGTGCAGACCCAGTGAGGCTGTGCAAGGCAACTGGCTGACCAGGCGGTCCCACATTCATGTGTGCAGATAATCCAGGTGAAGGGGAAGCGGCGGAGGGGACTGGAATCTGAGAGAGTGCAGAGCAAGCACCATTGTTTCCTCTCGGACCCTGTCTCCACGTACAGCATCACTATCCAGTGACTGGGCTGCCTCGCCCTGGGGAACACCTAAGGTTCTGCTCCTCCCTACATAATAGCCTCAACCAAACCAAAAAAAAATCCAAAAATGGCTCAAACAAGAGACCCAATCAAAGCCCCAGAGCTAATTCATCTAAGCGACCAAGAGATAACCAATCTATCTGATGCACAGTTCAAAGCCCTGGTGATCAGGATGCTCACAGAATTGGTTGATTTTGCTCACAAATTAGATGAACAAATGAAGGCTACAGTAAGTGAAATGAAGGAAAATGCACAGGGAACCAATAGAGATGGGAGGAAAACTGGGACTCAAATCAATGGAGTGGACCAGAAGGAAGAAACAAACAACCAAACAGAAGACAAGGAAGAAACAAGAATTCAAAAAAATGAAGAGAGGCTTAGGAACATCCAGGACATCTTTAAACATCCCAACATCCAAATTATAGGGGTGCTGGAAGGGGAAGAGGAAGAGCAACAAGTGGAAAACTTATTTGAACAAATAATAAAGGAGAACTTCCCCAATCTGGCAAAGGAAATAGACTTCCAGGAAGTCCAGGAAGCTCAGAGAGTCCCAAAGAAGCTGGACCCAAGGAGGAACACATCAAGGTAAATCATAAATACATTAGCCAAGATTCAAATGAAGGAGAGAATTCTAGAAGCAGCAAGGGATAAGGGGACAGTCACCTACAAAGGAGTTCCCATCAGACTGTCAGCTGATTTCTCAAAAGAGACCTTCCAGGCAAGAAGGGGCTGGAAAGAAGTATTCCAAGTCATGAAAGTCAAGGACCTACATCCAAGATTGCTGTATCCAGCAAAGCTGTCATTTAGAATGGAAGGGAAGATAAAGCACTTCTCAGATAAGGTCAAGTTAAAGGAGTTCATCATCATCAAGCCCTTATTCTATGAAATGTTAAAGGGACTTATCTAAGAAAAAGAAGATAAAAAATATGAACAGTAAAAAGACAGCAAACTCACAGGTATTAACAACCACACCTAAAACAAAAACAAACTAAGCAAACAAGTGGAACAGAAGCAGAACCACAGAAATGGAGATCACATGGAGGGTTAGCAACAGGACAGTGGGAGGAGGAGAGAGGGGGAAAAGGTACATAGAACAAGTAGCATAGATGGTAGGTAGAAAATAGACAAAGGGAAGTCAAGAATAGTGTGGGAAATGTAGAAACTGAAGAACTTATGACACATGGACATGAACTAAAGGGGGGAATGTGGGTGGGAGGGGGTGTGCAGAGTGGAGGGGAATGATGGGGGAGAAATGGGACAACTGTAATAGCATAATCAATAAAATATATTTTAAAAAATAAAATCTTAAAAAAAAAACTTATAGATCTTGTTCCTATGAATTTCTCTTAAGAGTTAGGCTTTCTCCTTGAGTGGTAGCACTTTGTAAAATGCTGGTCAACTCCATGCCCTTCATTCAGTTGTCTGCACATTTCTTTCTATTATATTAAGCTATTAAAATTTGAGAAGAGGAGATGGAAGGCACTTGTTGGGCATGTGTCATGTATTGGTCTTATTATTCAAAATAAATAGTTAATTATCTCAATTTTATGGAGGAAGAAGTTAAGGTTTGCAGAGGCTTACGTAACAAGACCAAGTTTATCCAACAACAGAGCTGTTGTTGAGTTTAGAGGTTTATCTAAAGTTTAAGGTTTATCCAAGAATTACCAACTCAGAATTACCTTAATCTTTCAGCTACGTACCCAGCTCTCAAATGATTGAACTCACTTTTCAACATGGTGGAAATAGTCTCAATTCCTGATCATCACATATATTTACTACATTTCTTAGCAACAGATTGGCCACAAGTTTGATAAGCTTCTAAGAGTGTGAAGAATTTTGAGCATTGCAGTACCAAGGACAGAGCTCTGCAGCATTCCCACCAGAAACTGTGATCTTCCCTCATTAACACTAATTTGCATCCTTAATGAACCTCATAGACTTTCTGTTCTGCCCACAGGTTATCATGACAGATGTCCCTGAAAGCCCACTGAAATACTCAAATATTACATCCACATTATGTTATCTTTATACATAATGTTGTTTTGCATACCTTGTTCTTCAGTGATATAATTCTTTTTAAAATTTTGCCAGAACATGCCATCAGTCCCAGAGAGCTAGGATTTCCAGAGCCCCTCATTGTAGAAATTGAGATGCTCACTCATTCCCAGCCTTCTGGCATATTTTTCATCTTTATCTTTGTTTCATGATCACATCTGCACATTCTTTTAATTCTCTGGGAGGTAATTTATCTGACTCTAGAAACCCAAATATATTTTAAACAGCCAAGGTACTCTTTTAATGTCACTTTACCTACCTTGAGCATAATTTTCTTCTTACTTTTATGTTAAATTCTATCCTTTCTAATTTAATATTTTTCCCCTTATGGGGCCACTGGAGATACATCATGGGAATCAAATAGCTCAGCATTTCACCATACTAAAAGTAACTTTATACCAGCTTCTAACAGCAGATTTCTTCCCCATGTTCTTCTTGTCTGGCTTAGAGAACTTGAAAAAATTCTTCCAGTTGCTCCTAACACCTCCTGGTAGCTGTAGTTCTCACATGATAGAGTTGTCCATATTCTTGTTTTTACCTTTTTACTGTTTTATTTTTTAATTTTAATTGTTGTTCAAGTACAGGTTTCTTTTACTCCCATCCCAGCCCACCACCCCCAGCCCTCCCCACCTCCCTCCCATTTCCACCCCACCCTAGTTTTTAACCATGTATCCTTTATACTTGTTGCTCTCAACCTGTCCCCTTTTGCCCTGAAATTCCCTCCCCTCTCCCCTCTGGTCACTGTCAGGTTGTTCTCTATTCCAGTGTCCTTGGTTATATTTTGCTTGTTTGTCCATATTCTAATAAAACATATTTTAGTAGCTATTCTTTCTAGGATGACAGAGGAAAGTAGAAGTAATTATGATGACAACAACTCCTCTTTTGTTCTCCACGCACCAGGAATAAAGAGGAAAAATACTAGGAGTTTGCAAAAAATGAAATGGAAAATATTAAAAATGATGATTATGGTCAAATGCTATTGGGGACACAGAAAAATGATAACATTCAATACTGTTGGTAGGAATATCTATTTTTGGAAGACACTTTGGTAGCATCAATCAAGATGTTTAAAAATATAAAACACTTTTTAAAACATTTCTGGGAATACATCCTACAGTAATCCTCACATCTGTGCACAAAAATGTAACTATATTTATCTACTTATAAGATGTGGTGATTTTTGAGAATTATCCCCATCTGATAAAGAAATGCTTTGAAAAAAATGTAAGTAGCGCCCAATGACTACTTTTACCATCACTCACTATCTCTGAGGCAAACATCATTGGCTGTGGAGAGGGTGGCTATGGCAATAGAAAGGATCCTCTCCCAACTCAGGTTACTCGTTGTTAGAAAGTGGGATATGAGGGTCCCTTCAATCAGTCATGAGTGGGCAGGGGGGGTATGATTGACCATGAAAATGAGCAGAACTGGGAATAAAATGTGCCAGCAACTCAGTATATACAGAGATGTTCATTGAAGCATTGCTTGCTAGTAAAATACTGGAAACAACCTAATATTTCTAGGATAATGTTGGAGGAATTCTTCAAATTAGGTTGCAGCCATTCTAAGAAATATAAAACTTTTCAGGAAAAAAGTATGAGGTAGACATATAGGTCATGTCATTAAAAGATTTCCAAGACATATCGTTAGATTGAAAGTAGCGTTGCATTGTTTAATACAATTTAGATGAAATGTTAGTGTCTCAACAGAGAATGAAAGGTGGGACAGGAACACCAGTGTTGGTTTTCTCTGAGATGAGAGCAGAGGGAGAGTGTGGCTTTGCTCCATATGCTTATGTATCATTTGAATCTTGCACTAAAATGTGTTTGTGTAATACCTTGGTAATTTCTTTAAAATATTATGACTAGAGGGCTATTAGTGGGTTAGAGCTACCATCAGAACTGTATCTTTCTGGGCCTCCCAGACCCACCCCAGCAGATGGAGAAGGAGAGAAGGAGACATCTCTGATGGCTGTTACCACACGGAGCCAATACCTCTTCAGTATTTATACACGTGTCCAAAAGACCATCTGCAAGAAAGAACAAAAATGGGAGGATCTCATCATTCATATAAATAGGAGAAAAGAGAAGATTTGAAACAAACATGACAACTGGATTTTAGTATTTCACGTGGCACTGGAGAGGAGTTAGCGTGTTCTCCATGACCTCAGAGGCCTAACTACAGCTTGTATGTCAGAATCACCAACCAGCGTCATTCCACCGGCAGAGGGCAGCCTGCAGACGTGTCGCTGGGCCAGCAAATACCTCGAGGCAGCATCTGTTCCTCTTCACCCTATTTCATGTCCACACCCTACTGCTCAGGTTACAGTTTTCTTGTTATTTAATGCATCTGATTAACACCTGCATTTGGATTTTTGATCCATGCTATGAGGCTAAGTTAGAGAGAGAGAGATTTGGAAGAATATCTAAGATGTGGAGAATGGGAGCAAACCTTACCAGATAGGAACACAGGCTCTGGAGTAAGCCTGTCTGTTTGAATTCCAGCCCTGCCACCTACTGCTCTGTGGACTTAGACTCGTTGCTTAATTTTGTGCTTAATTTCATGCTTCATGTATCAATTTCCCCATTGTATGAAGTGAGAGAGTAATGAGGACTAAATGAGTTAATGCATAGAAAGCATCCATAGCAGCCCCTTCCCCTCCATAGTTTGGCTTTTTGCAGTTTCAGGTACTCATGGTCAGCCATAGTCCAAAAATTTCAAATGGAAAATTCCAGAAATAAACAACTTACATGTTTTAAATTGGACACCATTCTGAGTAGTGTGATGCAGCCTCATGATGTCCTGCTCAGGCCTGCCTGGGGTGTGAGTCATCATCCCTTTGCCCAGCGTATCCGCACTGTATGCACTACCCACCCATTAGCCACTCAGTATTCACCTCAGTCAGTGGATCAGCTGTCATGGAACTGCAGTGTCGGTGTTCAAGTAACACTTATTTTACTTAATAATGGCCCCCAAGTGCAAGAGTAGTGATGCTGGTAATTCAGATATGCCAAAAAGGACACACAAGGTGCTTCCTTTAAGTGAAAAGATGAGCGAGATATTTTGAAAGACATTATGTAGGTAGGTAGGTAGATCGATAGATAGACAGACAGACATATATAGAGACTACATTCACATAACTTTTATTACAGGTTATTGTTACAATTATTTTATTTAATTATTCATTGTTAATCTTTTACTGTGCCTAATATATAAATTAAACTTTATTGAAGGTATGTATGTATGTATGGGAAAAAACAGTATATATAGGGTTCAGTTCTACCTGAGGGTTCAGGCATTCGCTGGGGTGATCTTGGAACTTACCCTGTGGATAAGGATAGACCACTGAATATTAGTTATCTATTAGTGTGTAACAACATTACCAAAGCTTAGCAGCTTAAAAGCAACACACATTTATTATCTCGCTGTAGTCTGGGTGTCAGCTGGGGCAGCAGTCTCATCTGCCATTGACTGAGGAAGGCTCTACTTTCCTGCTCACTCAGGTGGCCCGCAGAATTCAGTTCAGGTCTTCACTCTTTTGCTGGCTGTCAGCCAGGGCCACCTTCAGCCCCAACACAACTGCCTGCTCCCTCCAAGCCCACGAAGATGGCGAAGTCTCCATCAAGATAGGTACTGCAGTCTTAGGTGCGCCATGACATTCCCAAGATCACACGCATCCCGGCACCTTTGCCATATTCTGCTGATTAGATGCAAGTGCAGGTCACATCCACACTCACGAAAAGTGGACAATACAAGGGCTTATGATCAGGAGTTAGAAAGAAGGATGAACCACCTAGAGTCTATCCCACACAGCATACTAAGTGAGGCCTAGCACACATAAAGTGCATAATAAATGCAGTTACTGTTCATTGAAACTGTCTGAAGAAGACACAGGCAGCTTTCTGAGAGCATACTGGTGGTATTCAGACAGTACTGGATGATAACTATAGGCACATAATAAAAACTAAATGGAGGTAAGTCTTGAGCCACGAGAACTTCAAGATCATCTGTGATTTAATTCAGTCACCAGCCCAGGTGGACCAACTGTCCTCCTCCTTGAAAGTCTTTTCCAGCATCTTTTGCATTCATGACTGTTTTTTCTCATGCATGCTTTTTCATTTTTACCTGACTTCACCTGTACAAAAATGGGCACTAGTCTTTCCTACATGATTTCCTCCAGGAATTCTAGGAGTGATGTTGGTCCTTTTTATAACCAATCTTTGGTGGTAGGGTGGGGGTGGGAATGGGGAGGAAGAAAAGAAATACATTCAACTTTACTAAGATTTTCAGGAGCCCAGGCCCTATCTTCAGCTTCTGTGTCTCTCAAAACCCTAATCAGGTTTGTATAACCAGGCTGCACTCAATAAAGTCTGTATATAACATTACTGGGTGTTTCCCTGAAGTGGGAAAGATGATGGATTGAACTTCTAGAGAGATCGAGATCTTGCTGCTGGTGAAGGAGGGTTTTTATCTGTTTCACTGCCCAGCTCAGTCATGCACCTCCAGTGGTTGTACAGAGGCTTGGTAAATGTAAACTTTTTGTTTAGTAGCCCAGCCTTTGAAGAGGACAGATAAGGCATTTTCATTGTGGTTGCAGATTATCCAGTTGTGCTTTTAATGCCTAAGTAGTTACTGATGGAAGGCACACGTAGCCTTGCATTTTGATTCATCTATGCATACTTTTTTTCAGATTTTATTTATTTATTTTTAGACAGAGGGGAAGGAGAAAGAGAGGGAGAGAAACATCAGTGTGTGGTTGCCTCTTGTGCACCCTCTACTGGGGACCTGGCCCACAACCCAGGCATGTGCCCTGACTGGGAATTGAATCAGCAACCCTTTGGTTCATAGGCCAGCACTCCATCCACTGAGCCACACCAGCCAGGGCCTACCTACCATGTTGATCTCATCAGGGCATATACTAGCCCTATATGTGTGTTCAGCTTCTGAGAAATGTGACCAAAGAACTACATGTGCCACACATGCCAATACACAAATATACCCTGACTAGCTCCTGGCTCTGCTGCACTGGGGAGGGTAAATGAGAATGACTGAGGCATTCTGTAGCCATGCTAGCAACTAAATATTAGCAATACAATAACCATGAAGCATCCCTGTTATTTCTTTAATTGGAGCAATTTCCCAGTAGAGTGTTCAGGTGTTAATTGCTTCTGCACTTCTTTAGTTGACAGATATGTTCTTTTGTCACCTGGGTAAGAGAAGCAATTATTGTAATGCTCTCATGGGCCTGGTGAGATATTCTTTAATGGATTTTTTTAAAGGCATTGGTAGGGCATTGTGCTTTTAAAAAGGAATTGTCCGCTGCTCTGTTCATGCTTGACAACAAGGGTGGATATTGTATTCAGACCACATGATGAATCTGCCAAAGGAAAATATGCAATGGAAAGAAAAGAGAGAGGTAATATTTTTCAGGAAATATATATATATATATTTTCCAGATATGACAAAAATATGTTCCTATGGGTCCATATATCACTGGGTTAAACAAAGATTAAGCAAGCAAACAAACAAAAAAAGAGTAAGCCTTTTCTTTAGATGTTCAGCAGGGCATCTTTCTCATGAATTCCAACACGAAGTTGTTACTTTCTGGAACTGGTGCGGCCTTCCAAATGAGGGTTTGGCAGGTCGATAACTCAATTCAAACCAGTAAACATTCTTTTACCCATTGTATGAAAGTGACTTTCACAATCCACTTGAACCATGATCTGTTGTAATGTTTTATAGTTACACTCAAAAAGTCAAAGAAAATAGTGTTAAAACTTTTTATTAGAATTTAGAAATTTTTTTTTTTGATAAGAGTCACTTTAGCAACTCTCAAGCCGAGGCAACCCATGGTTAACTGGAATGATGCCATAGAAAGATTGAATTTAGAGTTAGAGCACCTGATTTCAAGTTCTAGCAAAATGACCTGGCTGCTGTGGTGTCTTTAAGCAAGTCGTCTAACCTGGAAAGGCTTCAGACTTTTCATGTGTAAGATCCTGGGTTTCTGTGGGAATCAAATGAGAAAATGTGTGTGGCTACTCGGCAACGCGTTCAGCGCTACGCAGAAGGAAAACGGCGTTATCAAAAGAAGAGCTAGGTTTTGTGGCACCTTAAGCTTGTACAGTTTGAGGGGAGGCAGTTCTTTAAGACCACAAAAATTTATTTTTGAAATTTTAAAAACCACGTGGCCCTGTGAACACATTGTTAGGATCCCTCTCAAGGCTTTGGAAGAAGCCAATAGTAGTGAAATTCCTGGAAATTTAAGAGTCGGTAGTTTCTCCTGTTCATTATTATTACAAACTTACCAAACGCCAGAGCTGGGACTGGCCCAATCTGCCCTCTCACAGGGTTCACACTTGTTTGTTTGTTTTTTTACAGTAAGAACCTCTTTGCAAACAAAATCTTACATAGAGGAACAAAAGAGAACAGACAAAAAGAGTGGAAGGTGGGACAAGGGACTTAGAGCTACTCCCGCTTGGCCTCCCCTTCCTGGTGGACCTGAAGAACTCCAGTTGAAAGTGGAGTTTGGAGGGACATACTGTATTTCATTTATCCAAAGACCCCTTTCCTGCCCCCCACACATTTTAACAGCCGTGAAACCAGGCTTCATCATACGGTTTTTCTTGAACCTGCAGTGGTTGTGATGCCATCTTTTCCTGCCTGTGCATGCTTTTACTTGGTTGTCATTCCTGGTGATGTGATTGGATAAATGGAACTCCTAGAAGTTGCAGACAATAAACCATGGAAGGACCACTTGAGAAAGGAGCATGCATTATTGTCTAAAACATTCTGTTGACACTTTCACATAACATTAAAGAGGCACAAGCATCAAAACTTGCCAAACAGGTCTCAGCAGCTTGGTGAGAAAGGCCAAGAGACAGCAACAGAGTGTTCCCAAGAAGCCTGCATCGCCACTGCTCTCCCTGCGCAGAGGAGCGTGCACATCGGTGACACTGGTTCAGAGAGTGAAAGTGAGGAAGATGTGGGGTTTCCTTAACCCATTGAGTTAGGTTTTCCTTTCCATGTATGCACTTGGAGTGATTTTATAAGGAAAAGCATTGTTTAAACTTAGTGATAAGGAAGCATTATGTTGTAACGTATTTGGCAGCATATCTTAGTGGTAAGTAAAATATCAGTGTGCCTTTTAAGCTATGGCATCCTGAAGTCAATGAAATATGGTACTTTTAACCAGTTAGTTCAACCCCAGAGAGGGGTTAGTGACTCATCCGAGGCAGTGTGGCTGGTTTTTCCAGGACATAATGAAACAGTTACAAATACTTTTCAAGCAGTTGTTTCTTAGCCCCAGACTAGATTCCTTATGCTTTGTTTTGCTAATCCATATTTGCTATGATTTTTAAATGCTTAAAATCTGTATTTCTTACTAGAATACAAATTACTTGAGGCCAGGAACTAATTCTGTTTTGTTTATTGCTAGATATCAGGGAACCTAGCATTTAGCAAATAATCAATAGAGATTCAATGGAAGGAAGGATGGATGAATGGATGGCTGGATGGAAAGGACTAATGCATTTCATTCTGAGGGTGAGGCTACAAGATAATTGGTTTAGGTCATGTTATATATGGTGATTGAGATACTGAAACAAAGGACTGAGCAGAGAGGAAATAATAATGACTGGTTTGTCTGCTAGTTGCATTGCTGCTTACCCTAGTGGGGAGCCTTTCCCTAGGTACAAAAACAAACAGTTTCTTATGGGGAGCAGAAGAAAGGAGCTAGACCAGGAGAGAGGCCACAAGAGAAGATTATCCCCTTGTCAAGGTGGAGGAAGCTGGGAGTAGGGCATGGGAGCTGTCTCTAACATGGGCTGCACAGCCCGCTCCAGCTCTGAATTCCAGCAGGGCCTCAGTGAGGCCCTAATAAAACTTAAACTCACAACAGCAGGCTGCCTGGCTTCTCTGGAGAGAGTCCACAGGGCTCCCCTGACGCCTTGCCTCTTGGTTATCTGCAGTGACTGCACTATTACTTTTCCATCTGTTCCTTTATTAGAAATGGATCGAGTCTCATAAAATAAGAGAAAGTCAAATAAGTGCCCCTGACACCTGTAACAAAATGAGGAGGACAGATTTACTGATTCACTGTTACCCTAGAGGCTTGGAGTCTGCCTGGGGCTGGACTCATTTTTCAGCCCTTTTCTCAGTAGTATTTCATTTACACATTTATGTGCCCATTGTTGAGCAATTACTTTATGATGACTGTGAAAACTGATAATATTCAGTTATATGAGGAGGCAATTTCATTTGCTTAAAACAGACAGAAAGTTCTGCTTTGCAAGTCTCCAATCATAGTTTCCTAATCTACAAAATGGGAGCAATATCTTCCTCACAGGATTGTCCTGAAGGTTGAATTCAGTAATGGATATGAGAATATTTTTAAAAGTATTAACTGCATAATCTTAAAAGGTATCAGGGACTTCTTTATTTTAATTTCCCTATTTAGCCAGGTTCTCTAACTCATGACAGACTCCTCAATACTTAGGTATCCATGGAAGGAGGAGGCAAAGCAAGTATAGCCATAAATCCCGTTTTGCCCTGATTATTTAAGAAGTCTAGACTTCCGGCCAAGATGGAGGCGTAGGTGGACACACTGTGCCTCCTCTCACAACCAAAATTAAGGACAACAAAGATTTAGAAAGAAGAAAACAACCAGAAGTCAGAGAAAACTGAACTGTAAGGAAGTCCAACAACCATTCATCCAGACTGGTAAGAGGGGCAGAGTCGCAGCAGGAAAAAGTGGAGGTGTGGACCGGGCACACAGGCAGCAGCAGCTGGCACATCCCAGGTGCACAGGCAGCGGCTAGCAGACCCCAGGGGCACAGGCGGTGGCTAGCAGACCCCAGGCACAGGGTGGCAACTGTGCAGACCCAGTGAGGCCCTGCAAGG
>PVKU01001686.1:0-278669 GCA_004027475.1 Anoura caudifer | reverse complement strand
TGAGAGGTGCCGTGGGCCTTCAAAGTGACCTTGCAAAATGATAGGAGCAGATGCTAGGAAAAAAGGTGCTATTCCCAAGATGTCCACAAGGTGGCAACAAAAAGAGCATTTCCTGCCGGCCTCAACTCAGATGCTATTCCAAAGATGCACACCAGATGACGGTGTACAGCAGAGTGTGAAAAAGGGTCCCACCCCCACATAGCAGGGGTCCTGCCAAGTCAGCCCTGGGTCCTCTGACTGCTGGGAGAAGTAATATTACATAAGCGAGGATGGAACCTCGTGACATGAGGTCCGGGTCCTCACCAGAGAGCATAAGAGGTCATGTCAGGTCACCTCTGGGTCTTATGAGCAAGGGGAGGGGCCCCACCTAAGACCTGTGGGTCCAAGGGTCCTGTGACCTCAGGCCTGGGCTACTTGAGTGTGGAGAGGACCACACGAGAGACAGCAGTGTCCTATTACTACATACCTGTGTCCTGTGGGGGTTGAGAAAGGTCCTTCCCTGTGAAATGTAAGTGTCCTGACCTTTCACCTTTGAGCCCAGTGACTGTGGGGAGGGGTCTGACTTGAGAGAGCAGGGGGTCCTGTCATTTCAGCTCTGGGTCCTGGGAGCCTGAAGACAGCCCCCCTCCGAGAGCACAGGGCTCTGCCACACCGGCCCCGTGATCGCGAGGTGCGCAGGGGCTGTGGGTCCATGACTGTGGGGAACATCACTGCCTGTGGGTGTGATGGGTCCTGTCCCATCGCCTGTGCGCTGTGGGTGTAGGAACAGGGGCTTCTCGGATAAAGCTGGGGGTCCTGTCACTTCAGCTCTGGGGGCTGTGACCCTGGGGCCGGGTCACACGGAGACAGTAGAGGGCAGAAGGAGGCCGCCAACGCTGTGGTCCCCGTTATCCAGCAATGCAAGTCACAGACCAACACCGACCCCCGAGGAATTCCGGACGCAAGAAAGGCCCCAACTCCAGCAAGGAGGGGTGGGTGGGGAGCTCCTATCCTCTGACACCTTCTGCCTGATTCTTCGAGTCCACGTGCCAACCGCCCAATTTTCTCACAGTATCAAAGTTCACGTTCATCCTTAGGGAGAACTGCTCTCGGTGGCTACAGCGAAGAAGACCCTCCCCGCCCCCGTCAACCACTTCACTGAGGGACCAGAACTGTCCCCAAACTCTGTCTCCGCCCTTCCCCGGGCCGAGCGCACAGTGAGAACCAGACGTCCACTGGGGCGGCGAATATTCTCCGGAGAGAAAAGCGCGTGTGTAACAACCCGGCTGCCGGAGGCCGCCCGTGTGCGCAGGGCCCTGGCTCAGGTGTCCGGAGCCTCCGCGTCCGCACGAGGGGTCCAGCGACCCTCTCCCTGTTCGCGCACCGCGGAAAGAGGGAGGAGTCCTTCACCCCTGCACCCCGCTCCCTGGATGCCGATTTTCCCGGGTTTTCTTCTTTCATAACCAGGAAAGAGAGAGGTGAGCTAGGTGGCTTTGGAGAGCGCATCCAGGTGACCCCTCAGCCGGCCCGGCTCCGCGAACCCCCGGACCCGCACTGCGCCCCGCGCGCCCGTGACAGGCCTCGGGCCGGGCGCGCAGCGTTGTTCGCGGTGAGGCCGCTCACTCCGCTCTCCTCTCCTTCCCACGGGGGAGAGGGACCCCCCACAGCCGTGTGAGCGCGCGACCTGTGTTCCGTCTCCCACCCCGTCGCTCTCCCCCCAAACCCTCCTGGGGTCACCTACGCCCGCCCGCAGGTCCTCCTCCCCAAACCTCCGTTCCCTCGGTTCTCCCCGAATTCCGCGCGGGCCCTTCCCCGTCCCGCTCCCAACGTAACCCGTTCAAACCTCCCCAGACCGCTCGGGTCCACCCTCGCCGGTACCCGCCGCTTCCCAGCACCGCGCGCCAGGGTCCCGTCCTCTGCCCAGACGCGCGCCGCCCTCCCCTCCTCCCCGGGGCTTCTGCCCCCGAACCCCGACCCGCCGGGATCGCAGCCCCGCCTGCACCTCCGCCATCCTAACACCCCTCCCCGACCCCTTGGTCCCTCACCGGGCAGCGTTCTGGTGACTCCTCCTCCCGAAGTTCCCGAAGTTCTCGAAGTTCCCGGACCCGCATCGCCCCAGTCCCCCTTCGCTCTCCTCCCCGAGACCTTCGTCCCCACGGCCCCACCGACGCCCCTGCGCCCACGCGGGCTCCTCCGCCAGCGCGTCCCGTTCCTGGGGCCGCTGGGAGGGAAGAGAGGGGACGGGCAGACCGAGGAGGGACGGGCTGGGTCTGAAAAGGGCTCTGGGACCGGCAGGACCGCAGGGAGGCCGAGCGCAGCGCCCGGCAGGTGCGGCCCCACCCGGACACCGAGGACACTGACCGGAGGGCGGTCTCCCCCGGGAAGGGAGCGCGTTCACTCGGTAAGTGCCTGGGAAGAAGCCTTTGCTGGTGTCAGGCCCCGGGAAGGTCAGTCTCGTGCGTAATGCAGGACACACACTGGTGAGGGGGACAGGCGTGCCTCCGTGGAGCTCCCTGTCCCGGCGCGTGGCCGAGCCGCGGTGGAAGCGGCCAGGCTGAGCGGGCACCTGCCCAAGTGCAGCAGGCGTAAGGGACGCACCCCTGGGGAGACTGAGTCACGGTGGTGAAGAGCTGCAGGCTGCGAGGATGACAGCTTTCTTGTCATTGCTCATAGTCACTCCTTAATAACTGTTCTGTAACGTCACTAAAAGTAAAGACTCTTGCTTTCTACATCCAAAACTCACCATCTAAAATCTCTCTTATCGAAAATGCGTAAAAGGGAGAAATTTCTTTTACAGAAAACTGTACAAGAACAATCAAAATATAATTAAAATAGAAAAAAATAAAATAAATTACTCTAGATAAAGGTTTGTCAAAAAAAAAAGAAAAGGAAAGAAAATGCGGACATTTGCCTTATCGTGAGTTCCTCAAATAACCTACAGGGGGCACCATTTCACTTAGAAAACACCTGCTTTCTACAAGACCACGAGTCCAAACACTGAACTCATTTAAAAATAAGTATCCTCTTCCTCTCTTATTTCATCATTAATGAACTTACCACCAACAAAATTTTTTCTAGCTCCTCACATTATCTCATCTCTTCATATATTCTTTCAAGCATTATCTCTTTTTACATGTTTTACATAAGTAATACAATTTTATTACTGTATGATAGCCTATTTATCTTGATGAATCATAGAAAGAAATGTAATGACTACAAATAATAGAATTTATTACAGTGAGGGGAAATAACACAGAGAAATAAATATCATATATATATTAAGTTAAAGATAGAATCAAAAAGAAGCAATAGCAACAAGCCAGATAAAATACCTAACATTAACCTTAGCAAGAATGTGCATGATCTGCGTGAACAAAATGTGAAAATGATGCCCAATGAAAGACACTTGAAAAACTGGAAAGTAACATTGTGCTCTTCTGTGAAAAAACACGAATGTCAATGTCCCAAAGTTGCTTAGAAATTGAATGTGATACAGCTTAAAATACCAATATTTTAAGACTAAAACAAACTCATTCTCAGTACACTTGTTAAAATGAGGAATGAAAAGAGAATTCTGGAAAAGCAAATTAATAAATAGAACCTAGTCCAACCAAACACACCTATGTATTGTGTTATAACCCTACATTAATCTAAACAGTGGGGTAGTGGCCTTTGAATAGACAAATGGATGGGACAAAATACAAACTTCAATGATAAATGCAAAATCAGATGGAAATTTTCTATGACAAAGATATCTCCTTAGAGCTGTGGGAAAATATTTGTAATATAATAAAAGGTATTGAAACAACTGAATAGGAAAAATACTGGCCTGCCTACATTACATCCTCTGCCAAAATCAATTCTTTGATTGATTTTAATAGCCACTCATAACTAATATAAAACACTGAGAGCTATCTGAAACATGCAGACAGATCTGAAGTGAAAGAATGATACTATGATACAAAGAAATATACTGTGAAAACATTAACCAACTGAAAATTATATAATAACAAAATAGACTTAAAGACAAAAAACACTACTACACATAAAGAGTACTTCGTATCAGTAAACTCAATTTACCAGTTCAAAATTTTTATTCACTTAAAAACATCAACTCAAAATTATATAGAACAGAGCAACATGGAATAATACACAAAATAATAATCATAATAGGAGATTTAACAAACACCCATCATTCAGGTTCTGTTTCAGAACCAATAGAGAACACAAAAAAATAGTAAAAAATGTTTTAAAAATAACATGAGAAGCAAATTGCATTCAATGTGCATAAGTACTTCACTACACCCCAAAACTGCAAATTACAGATGCTTTCCAAGCACCGTCAAAACTTTTTTAAACACTGACCATATAGTGATATGAAGCAAGTTCAAACAAATTTCAGTTTGTAACTGGAAAAGACACTGGTGTTCAGGCTGCCTGTCACTGCCAAATCCAATAAGCAATGACAGCGATTGAATCTTTATAGGCGCTTTATTCAGATGGCCAGTGATCTGAGAGGATGGCAGGTTCATACCCTAACAAACCACCTTTCCTGATTTTTCCTGGTCAGAACTTTTACAAGGGAGGTGGGGGAGGACAAACAAGGTGAGGTGAGGGCTTTGAAATTCAGGGAGGATTAGGTGGGTGAAGCTGCAGCATTCCTGTTCTGGGCAGTTAGCTGTTCCCAAGGGGAGGCGGAGCATCTGTCTCCTCATTGACACAAAGGCCCAGGTGCCTCCAACTGGTCCCCAGGTGGAAATCTCTAGCCAGTGCCCCAGGAGGCCCGCTGTTTCCCAGGAGCCAGGATGGGCCTTATCTGTAGTTTCTGAAACAAAAGCTTTAACATACACATTACTTGCTAGACTTATAACTTTTTCCTTAACCTAAAAATTTTCCAGGTCTTGAGTCCTCTATCAAAACTACTGAAATATATATATATATATTTCTTGCTCTCGCTGCCATTAATCAAGAAATCAGTAACAGCAGAAACTAGAAAGTACTTTCATTTACAAGTTATGAAATACACTTCTAAATAACTACCCCCAAATAAATCACAATTGGAATTAGAAAATAATTTGCGTGGAATGATAGTAAAAATACTGCATATCAAGGCCAGATCACTCAGGTTCCAAAGATGATCACAGCTTCAAGATCAATAGTTTTTGCCCTGGCTGGTGTACCTCAGTGGATTGAGCACAGGCTGGGAACGAAAGGGGAATCAAGCCAGTTGGGAATCAACTGGGAATCCAGCTGGGAACCCAGCCAGGTGATTTCCAGTCAGGGCACATGCCTGGGGTGCAGGCCAGATCTCCAGAGGGGGCCACGTGAGAGACAACTACACATTGAGGTTTCTTTCCCTGTCTTTCTCCCTCCCTTCCCCTCTCTCTAAAAATAAATAAAAATTTTCAAAAAAAGAGCAGTGGTTTTCAACCTAAGGTTGACTTTGCCCCCAAGGGGACATTTGGCACATTGTATGGAGACCCTTAGGGGGGTTAAGGTGGAAGTTACTGTCATGAACTGAGTAGAGATAATGATTGCTAATAAGCACCTAAAATGTGGAGGGGAAAAAACCCAATCTCATAGCAATGAGAAACCGTACTCTATATAGAGCACAATGAAGAGTCACTTAGAATACAAATAGCATGTGACTTTGCACCCAAGATCTAAAATCACGCCTCTTTCTGTACAGGCAGGCTGGAGGCTGAGAGCTAAAGAACAACAGAAAAATAAGCAAAAATGCCAGCCATCTTGCAAAGACTGGGGAGGAATGTCCTTGGCTAAGAAGACACCCATGAAAGCTCAGAGGCCAAGGAAGATATGACACCTTAAGAGACTGAACCACACTGTGATAAACCAAAGCACTCAGGGTCACTACTTTCATTGCCCATAAATCACTCTTCAATAATTGTTTTTTTAAATCACTTAGAATCTATAATCTTACTCTTTTACATTTCAGAATTCACCATCTAACAGTCTCCACTTTGACAATGTGGACCTTTGCCATATTGTGAGTTCCTCAGATAACCTACAAAGGGCACAATTTGACTTACAAAATACTTCTGGTTTCTAGAACACCACTGCTCCAGGTCCTGAACTCATTTACAATGCTAAGAATCATGTGACTATTTTATTTAATTATTAATCAACATATAACTAACACATTTTTAACACATTTTTTAAAGACATGTTTTTAAACATTTTATTTATTTATCTTTAGAGGGGAAGGGAAGGAGAGAGGGAGAGAGGGAGAGAAATATCAATGTATGGTTCCCTCTCGTGCGTCCCTTGCCAGGAACTGGCTGGCAACCCAGACATGTGCCCTGCCTGGGAATCGAACCACGATGCCTTGGTTCACAGGCCCACGCTCAATCCACTGAGCTACACCAGCCAGGGCTTAACTCTTCTCGTCTTCATGTTTTATTCTAAGCTTTAACTATTTCATGCTTTATACAGCTAAAGTAATGTAATTTTATTATTGCATGATATCTTATTTACCTGGACAACTCATGAATATCAACTTAAACTTATCATAAATAATACAATTTAGTAAATTGTGTGGTAAATAACATGCAGAAATAAATATCTTTTATGTACACAAAAAGTAATTTAAAGATATAATCAAAGAAAAGAACCAATGGTGCAGTCCCAAATCCAGTGTCTGGTCTAGATGATGTGCTCATAAAAAAATGATCGCAAGGAACTGATCACTGACATTGGGACCTGAGACTTGTAACAGTCTTTAAAAAAATCAGCAGTCACTGATATTCCACTATAATCAACCACTTTTCCTGCTGACCTGTACTAAGATGTTATTCCCCAAAATTCCCACGACATGGCAGCAGAGATGCACACTTGGGCCAAGTTATTAGTGTCTTGACCAAATGGTTCATTCGATTTTTACATATAAAATGATAGAAGTTTTATTTTTTTAACCTCTTCTGTTGAAATTTATTTTAAATAGATTTTACTTTTTTCATTGTTTAAGGAAGCTACAACAAACAAAGAAAATTACAAATGATTGTCAAGCACACTTGGAACTTCTAAAACCCTGACTCTATTACACTATAAAGCCAGTTCCAACAAAGGGCACATACGACATGTTTATTGCTTGCTTTGCCCTAATCTGGAAACCAGTCAAAAGGTAACTGGACACTTTAAAATACGCTTCTAAATACCTTTGCCATCAACAGCCATTGAGATTCAACCAGAATCAACCACTTTTCTTGTTGACCAGCACTAAGGTGTTATTCCCCAAATGAACAAGAGATGGCAGCACAAAACCACGCTTGGAGCTTCATTTTTTTTTTTTTTTTTTTTTTTTTTTTTTTTTTTTTTTTTTTTTTTTTTTTTTTTTTTTTTTTTTTTTTTACATTGACCAAATTCTACTGTGGAGCTAGTTTCAAAAAAATATATGAAAGGATTGAAACTATATAAACTATGTTTCTTGCTTTCATTGTAATCTAACAATCAGTAATAAAAGATAGCAAGCAAGTCCTGATATTTAAAAAGTATAAAATACACTTCTAAATAACCCGCAAATTACAATTGCAGTAAAAAAATAATTTGAAGTGAATGATAATAAAAATAGCACATAAAAATGCTCTGTGAAAATATATTGATAAATCCACACATTGAGTAGAAAACCTGAAAGATTACAAATTTTCGTCATATTACAAACCTGGAATAATACATTAAATGTAGAGAAAGTGGAAAAATGGAAATGTGCAAGTAGTGATGTCTGCAAGGGTATATCCTTTTTTTTATTGTTATTCTATGACAGTTTCCCAAATTTTCCCCTTTGCCCTCCTCCACCCATCCCATCCTGCACACTCCCACCTTGTTAGACGCATATATACTTAATATAATAGCAGCTATTACCTGTTTGGGTAGGATTTTCAATTATTTTTATTTTTCTATATAATTTAAGTAAGGAGCAACAACAAAAAAAATAGGCCATATCTGCTTGGGCTTAAAAAGGACTAGAGGAGAATACAACATAATTTTAACATAATAATAATCTAGTCTGTTGTGGCAACAACACCAGAGGCCTTTTCTTTGCTCACCCAGCCTGATCTCTTCCTTCAGAGGGGCTCCATTTCCAATTTTCACTTCTTCATATGCAAATGCAGCCGAGCAAAGAGAAAATGAAGGTCTAGACCAGATGTCATGTAGATGAGAGGAGAAGCCGTAAGCAGCACGGCCAGAGAGGGAGTTGCCCCAGGGCTGCCTCACTTCAGGGCCTCTTCGCAGCCCTGACGCTACGTAACTAAGAAGCAGCGCAAATGAGTTGATACACAGTGTGCTGCTTCATAATTCACCTGTGACAATGCTGAGCTTTTATCAACCCTTCTGTACTCACAGCCATTCTGTATTAAAAGTGAGGTATTTGCACTAAAGTTTCCTTTTTCATGACACCCCAACCTCGGGGCTCCTCTTGGCATTGACTTGGAGCCAACGACTATAAATTTATAGACATGCACATGGACCCCGCACACAAACCCAGGGACCCCAAAGCCACACCCAAAGAGACCCCAGACCCGAGACCCAAAGCCAAATAGATTCAAACCCAGGCCCCAGACCTCAGAGACAGGACCCAGACCTGTATCCAGGACCCCACAGCCAGACTCCAGAGCTGGAGCTGGACAATGATCCCTAGTTGTCAGATGTCAGACAGAGAAGCTGAACCACACTAATCAGGCCTTATAATATTCTTAATAGCATTTCTGTAAATGACCTTGGATCCAGTACTTAAATATAAAATTCATTGTTTTGATAATAAATGGTTTTTATCTCTCAAACAAACAGTAACTGTGCGACACAGTATATTTTGCATATGGAAACGTTCCTGCTGGAATAGAGTTTTGGATGCAAATTGGACACTTTGGGTGGTCAAGGTGCTGTTCAGATGAGGAAGGCTGCACCGGCCGCTAGATTTAATGAGGGTGTGCAGAAATTTTGTTGAGTCATTTTTAAATGCATGCATGTATAACCAAGTACTCATCCATTCTTTTATCTACAAAAATATGTATACATAGGTTTCTTTTAAGTAAAGGAGAAAACAGATGACACAACATTCCAAATGACATGAAGGAAAAGCAAGTTTTCCCCTGCATGTTGCCCAGACCCTGATCTCTGTTGTAACAGGAAAAGACACCGGCATTCGGGCTTCCTGTCACTACCAAATCCAATAAGCAATGACAGCGATTGACTCTTTATGGACACTTTATTCAGACGGCCAGCAATCTAAGAAGATGGCAGGTTCATACCCTTACAAAACACCTTCCCTGATTTTTCCTGGTCAGAACTTTTATCGGGGAGGTGGGGGAGGACAAACAAGGTGAGGTGAGGGCTTTGAAATTCAGGGAGGATTAGGTGGGTGAAGCTGCAGCATTCCTGTTCTGGGAAGTTAGCTGTTCCCAAGGGGAGGCGGAGCATCTGTCTCCTCACTGACACAAAGGCCCAGGTGCCTCCAACTGGTCCCCAGGTGGAAATCTCTAGTCAGCGCCCCAGGAGGCCCGCTGTTTCCCAGGAGCCAGGATGGGCCTTATCTGTAGTTTCTGAAACAAAAGCTTTAACACACACATTACTTGCTAGGCTTAATAACTTCTTCCTTAAGCTAAAATTTTCGAAGTCTTGAGTTCCCTACCATTCCCCACCATTAGTATTAAACTATCTCATTTCTATGAGATCAGAACTTAGCATTGGACTGTCCGGTGGGGGTGGGGGGTGGTTAGGAACACACCTAATTGCAGGCCTACATAAGGAGGCACGTTGTACGCAACAATAAGCCGTGATGGCACTGAAGAGAATGACAAGGGTAAAAACAATCGATATCTCTCAAAGACCAAGTACACTAGGCAGCCATAAGGTTAGTTTAGACAAGTCAGTACTAAAGAATCTTTCTTTGTTTTACATTAGATATTAGATTATTTACTTGCTTTACTTTTTGTTCTATGAGCTGTTAACTATCAGTTAAAACAGCAGAGCCTTTTAAATTTTTCACATCCATGACTATGCCTTAAAAGAAGGTCATCTACGGCTGCACGGTTTTCCAGTGCTGCTTCTCTGACTTGTCCTAGTTCTTGACTAACGCCACTGATGGCTTGTGAGGTGGCATTCAGAGCTTTGGCCACAGCGCAGGCCAATCTGCTTATTACTACATGAAATAAGTTACCATGGTTGGCATTACAAATATAATTAAGGACACATATTCAGCAGGGCTAAATGGTGTAAGTCACTGATGCAGTCGGGCGTAAGGGAGAGATCCTGTTGAACCCGGGTCAAGTGGGGCTTCTGAGGAATAAACACCATCAGTCTTCCCAGACAGCACAGCCTCCTGGAGCTCTTTGCTGCAACATAAGAATAGACAGTCATTCCACATATCAGAAACCATCCTGTTGGCAGCTTAACATGAGCATAAGCATAAAATACATCAGTGGTGGTGGTGCAATTCATTTTTGCACCTGCTGAGAGCACAAGACAGTTTTTAGTACAATCGACAAAAATTACACACTCTCTAGCTGGGGCTACATTAGCAACTTTCTATGAAAACATTTCCCTGTCCTTTAATAGTTAACACTGGTCCCTAATTACAAATGTCAGAGTAGGTCATTTTCTTTTCAATATGATCAAGCACAGTGTAATTTCTAAGGCTTTCTAGAGGGGCACAGACACCTATAAGACATGAAGTGAAAGTTTGTTCAACATAAGTTCCTCCTGCAAGACTCAGAAATATTCAGAAATATTCAGAAAAACTCAGAAATATTCAGAACAATTTTTGCTAAATATACCCAAATATTTTCATCTTGTTTGAATGGAATAAGTTGTCCATAACAAAGGGTTAAACAAGAGGTAAAGAAAAGAACATAAGTCATTGCTTTCCAAAGATGACTTTCAGATCTTCCTCCGGTGCTTTCTTTATTCTGGTGTGATGAGTCCAAGGTTTCATTTTTGCCAGTTTCACCATGTGGGGATGGTGAGACGTATATCTCAAGGTCCAGTCCACTTTCCTCCTAGTTGGTTTTTGGAGATGCTGTCACCCAGATCTCGAGTAGCATTTTGCCTGCAGGCTCAGGGGAATGCAGCAAAACTGTGGGAGAAAAGTCTCTGATACAGGCAAGGTCATTCATCACAGCTAAGGTCTGACTTAAATGTTGTACATATTTTTTTACCTTCAGTTTTTTATCTATACACATTATCTCTTACCCCAATTGTGATCTGAAATGGCTACCTGTACACAATTTGTAGGGACTCAACTGAATCCCACTTTGAGGGGCCACCCTTATCCTGAGCAGGGCAATAGGTAAAGCTTGATCCCAATGAAGACGAGTTTCTTGACACAGTTTGGCTATATGTTTCTTCAAGGTATGGTTCATCTTCTCTACTTTCCCAGAAGCCTGGGGTCTCCATGCCATCTGGAGTTTCCATTTAATTTCTAAGATTTTACTAACCTTCTGTGTGATTTCTGAAATGAAAGCAGGTCCATTATCACTCTGAATGCTGCCAGGGAGACCAAAGTGAGGGATTATTTCCTTCAATAATGCTTTCACTACTTCTGAAGATTTCTCTGTTCTAGTGGGATAGGCCCACTAGAAAGTGGTGCCCATCCTGAAAAGGTGTCCACAAAGGTTAACAAATATTTCCACCCTCGGAGCCTTGGCATCTGGGTAAAGTCTATTTGCCATTCCTCAAATGGGCACTGTCCTTGATATTGCTTTCCTCCTTTCTTTGATGGGGTTGTTCTTCTGGCACCCACCACATCTAGCAATTACTTTTCTTATGGCCTTAACATTCCAGGACCTGTGAGCCACAGTTTGACATGGGTGGTTAATGAGTCTCTTCCACAGTGTGTGGCCTCATGCAAATGCTTCATGACTGGGTCTACTAAATGTTCAGGAAAACAGTATAGCTCTTTCCTTATTCTTTTCCTATTGGCTATCAGGACCTTCTTCATTAAAACCTCATCTCAGCTTTCTCTAAGTTTGCAGCTGAATATTCAGGGTCAAATTCTGACAAGTCCAGAACAGGTACCAAAGGCATTATAAATATTCTTTTGCTGCCTGCCTGTTCAGGCAGGCAGCTTTCTCTAGTGTCCCCTTTCTGATGCCCCAGGCAGTGCATCACTGCCACCTGTGAAGGTACCTGAACAGCCTCTAATAATTTTAAAATTTCTGCTGCATGCTTAATCTCCTTTTCATCTGGAGGTTAACAGAGCTTTGTCTTCCCAGATGAAACCGTGTGCATGCAAAATCAGGAAAGCTTACCTTGAGTCGATACACACATTCACTCTCTTTCCATGAGACAATTCCAGTGCCCTCGTCAATGCAGTCAGTTGGCTTTCTGAGCAGAGGTTCCTGGCAGCAAGGCCTTGGCCTCCACTACTCCTTGAAGAGTCACAACTGCATATCCGGCCTTCCTGCTTCCTTTGTCCATGTAACTGCTTCCATCTGTATGGAGAGTCCAGTCTGCTTCTTCTAAAGGCTGGTCCTGTAAATCCATCCTGCTAGTAGAATACACTTCATCAGTTATTTCAGCACAGTCACGTGTTAACACAGCTGAGTCAGGGTCTGGGAGAAGAAACGCAGAATTTACCTTACTTGCAGTTTTGAGGGAGACATTGGGATTGTCCAGGAGAAAGGGCTCAGTACCTGCCCATCCTTTCAGCAGTCAGCCACGCATTCCCCTTTTCCTCCAGCAGGCTCAGCCCTTGCTGGGACACATAACTGGCACAGGCTGTCCCAAGGCAAACTTCTTCAGCTTCCTCCAAGAGCTCACAGATGGCTGCCAATCTCAAGCAGGCTGGCCACCCCTGGACAGTGTGATCTAATTTCCTTGACAATTATGCGATGGACTGCAAGTGTCACTAAGCATTTGGGTGAGGAATCCTAGGGCAGCATGTCCTAACACATGTATCACTGGAAGGGGCTTCAGTAGCTTTGAAAGCCCTGAGGCCGGTGCAGAAGCCAGGTGCACTTCCAGGGACTCAAAAGCCTGAGTGCCTGACGCCTTTGTCATTCTAAAGGGCTACATTCTGGTCCCTTCAGAGCTTCATACCGTGTATTAGCAGTGAGCCCAAAGTTTGGAATTCAAATGCAGCAGTCGCTTGCCTTCCCCATCAGGGTCTCAGTTGGTCTCTGTTACAGATATTGCCCTGGGAAGGCCCAGAGCCCCATCTCGATTTTCTTGGTGCAACCTCTGAGCCTCTTTATCTGCCTTATCCAACACCAGCCTCTGCTCCATCCCCCTTATTGAAGCAAAGAATTCAATAAGGCTCGTATGTCTGCCCAATTGAGATGATAAGTGGCAAAAACTGACACAAGCCAGTCAGTCATTTTAGCAGGATCATGTCCCTAAGAAGGGTTTCAGCTTTTCAGTTTAGCAGATCTGATGTAGAAAACAGAGTATGTGCCCAATAATATCCAGCAGGCTGGCCCTCTGGCCTTACTCTCACTGAAAAGGATATTGCCCTGCCCCAGTAGGGGCTTTTCCTCCACCAAATCTGGTTCCTTGACCAATTCAAGACAGCGATGCCAGTTCAGTCATCGGAGTGGATCCATCGGGGCTGCGGGAACTCCGACCAGCTTGCAGCGGCCATAACATCTAGATCTTCCCGGCCCCTTTCCTCTGGGCTTCTTTCACATGTAAATTCTCTTTTCTCTAAGCCATTAACTTATTTTCCTCTTTTTTTTTTTTTAACTCTGCATCCATGTTTATCAGGTAAACCCAAAAACTTCTAGATAAGGCAATTTGTCCCATTTCCCTGATTTTTGGCAAAACAACTCTAGTTACAGAATAATACAGTAATTTAAAGACCCATTCAGTGACCAGCACTCTTCTGAATCTAAATTACACAGAACACAAACAGAACAGTACTACAACAAAACAACATACGCTTTCGATATACACTCATAAGTCGACAAACTAGAACTGGCCCCAAGGGCCATTTCGAGGAATGGAGGGATTTTCCCCCATTCTACCAGATGGAACTCCATGGAGCTCCATACAGAAAGTACCCAAACAGACCAGATGACCTAAGTTGTGACCCGGAATTTTGACCTGAACCAGAAAGCGCAACGTTTCAATTCGGTGTAATGCCCAAGGAGAGCTGCTGGGAGTGAGGGGGGAGGATCCCCAAGTGAAATCACTTAGCAGCTGCTTGTGATTCTCCCACTCCAAACCCCCAGGGCCTCTCAGTCCAGGCAGCCAATGGGACTCCCTGCCAAACACCCAGACTTACCGGAGACTCCCAAGTCTGTCCCAGCACGGAGTTGCCAAAATATGTAACCGGAGAAGACTGGCGTTGGGGCTGCCTGTCTCTACCAAATCCAATAAGCAATGACAGTGATCGAAACGTTATGGGCACTTTATTCAGATGGCCAGTGATCTGAGAAGATGGCAGGTTCATACCCTTACAAAACACCTTCCCCGATTTTTCCTGGCCAGAACTTTTATAAGGGAGGTGGGGGAGGACAAACAAGGTGCAGTGA
The DNA here is from genome assembly GCA_004027475.1 of Anoura caudifer. NCBI lineage: Eukaryota > Metazoa > Chordata > Mammalia > Chiroptera > Phyllostomidae > Anoura > Anoura caudifer. Next base: position 264,204 of record PVKU01001686.1, on the reverse strand, counting down.
GGGTTTTAAAATTCAGGGAGGATTAGGTGAGTGAAGCTGCAGCATTCCTGTTCTGGGCAATTAGCTGTTCCCAAGGGGAGGGGTAGCATCTGTCTCCTCATTGACACAAAGGCCCAGGTGCCTCCAACTAGTCCCCAGGAGGAAATCTCTAGCCAGTGCCCCAGGAGGCCCACTGTTTCCCAGGAGCCAGGATGGGCCTTATCTGTAGTTTCTGAAACAAAAGCTTTAACATGCACATTACTTGCTAGACTTATAACTTTTTCCTTAAGCTAAAATTTTCGAAGTCTTGAGTCCCCTATCACTGTGGCTAGTCCCTGCATCTCCTTTCAGCACGTATTCTGCCTGTTTTTTTTTTAAACACAATTTGTTTTGCAAGATACTATTCTCACATAACAACATTACTTAGAAATTATTCTGTTAAAATCCATTAGAACCAACTCACTAGGCTTTATTTCTTTAATGAAGTATCATATATCCTCACCCATTTTTAATGTTCTAAAATATTTTACAGTATGAGCAAACCATAATTAAACAAATTCTCCTCTACTGAAAACTTCAAAATTATATGTTATTATATAAGTGTTGGATACAATATTTTAAGCATACTTCATTTCATATATAGGGAAGCATAACTAAGGGAAAATTTTTATGCTTTTCTTTTAATTTCATGTGTTTGAAAGAGAGTTGTTCTGCTTCTGTATTCATTCAGTGGTTGCTTCTTGTATGTGCCCTGACTGGAGAATGAACTGACCACCTTGGCATATAGGCAGGACACTCTAACCAACTGAGATACCAGGTCAGGTCTACTAGGGGAAATTTTTGAAAAGTGGAATTTCTGAATCAGAGGGTATGAGGATGTTATTTCTGGATGGCTATTCTCAAATTGATCACCGGAGAGTCTGCACTAAAGGACCCTGTAAGGTTATTAGTATTCCGCCAAGGAAACAATGCCAAGCAGCCACAAAATGGGGCAATACAGAGCTTTACTGGGGGGTTGCGCACCTGGGCGAGGTTCTTCGGTTCACAGGTTGGGGGCTGAGGAAGTCGTGCCCGAGACTAAGAGGGGAAACAATTTTATACATGCGGTCAACCTATCATTGGTCAGTCCTCTTTAGGCCCGAGTTGCCATGGTTTTTCCTGCCGCTCCAGTCATCTTCATCTGAAGTTAGCCAGTTTTTCGTGGTCTTCAGCCCCTGGTGGCCATCTTATTTCACCACTCCCGACCTAACAGACCCTTCCCCAAGTCTTTCAGAGCAAGGACACTGCACCTGCTTGTGCATCAGCCTCAGAGATGTCAGGAGTCCTCTGGATCTCCATATGGGCCACCAAATTATGTTGACTTTAGAAATATAGCAGTCAGAAGATAGGGGTTTATTCAGAAACAGTAAAACAAATGCAATTTAGGACAAGCAAGCTGTAGCAAAAGAAACACAAGCTTCACATGTAATGGAAAGGAATGTTATTTTACAGGGTGAAAGGAGGAAGTTGGGAGGGGTCACTTTAAATGAAAGTGTGCTGGAGGAAAGTGTCGGTTCAGGGTGACGATGGTTTCTCTCTGGCTGAGTTGCTGGGGTGTCAGTTTCTCCTGGGAGACACATGGTACATCTTCATGTTGGGGCCTGTGTCACAGAATTTTTCCTGTAATTGACACCAGGCGGTGCTATGTGACAGCACCACAACTGACCCCCCCAAGTCCACTTTAGTGAGGTTTCCCTTTATGCAGTTTCACAGTAATAAATACAGTTAGTTGGCTTATTTCCAATCCATGCAAATAAAGTTATATTTAGGTGCTCAAAATGAGGTAAGGACCAAAGACACTCTTCCCACTTTATCCCATGAAAGCCCATAGCAGCTACCCCACTCTGTGGATGCTTGTTTTCAAATTTGATGTGTTATTTTTATGTAAAATACTTGTAGGTTTTCTCAGTATTTTTAAAATTTGTTTATTTTGGTTTGGCTTTATCTTGTCTTCCTATTTCTGAAATCTTTTTAGACCTGAGTTGCTTAAACATACCTATTACTCATAACGCCACTTCTTTGAGAATTCTCCCAATGTTTTTCCAGTATACTTATTATTTGTTGCGTTTAAATATTTGAGCCCTCTGGAACTTATTTTGTGTCTATGAATTGCACGGTCAGAATTTACTGACTTAAGTTTTCTCTGAATGCAATGCAGTCTTGACCGTGTCCTCGTCACTGGTTATGCAGTGCTGGCTGAAAGTGGTTTTGATAAGGGAGGGCACAGACAGGCATAGACAAAATTGGGGATCCCGACTACGGTCTGGTGGAACAAAGACACTTTGTCAGGCGGCAGCAGGGCCACGTTGACCCTGAAGACCAGCGGGGTTAGGGCTCCCAGCTCCTGCGGGGCAGGTACCTCACCAGCTACTGGAAAAGAAGACACAGAATGCCAAGCCAGTCCTCGCTTCAGGATACAAGGTGAGCGCTTGCAGTCGAGAACAACCAATCCCCTCGGGGTGAGGCGGGTCCTTCTCTGGCCAGTCCCCAACGCAGGAATAGCAGACTGGCTCCGCCCCCCCGTACCGCCCTTTCAGCTTTTTCTGACCGCCCATTGGTGGGCAGGGCACTGGGATGGCAGCAGTGATTGGCGGATTGCTCCCACAGGGCTATCCAGGCAGGAACCTCACTCCCTGCGCCCTCACTCCTCCCGAGGGCGGGAAGCCCAGAAGCCAGGAGAGGAGGCTTCACCGACGTGGGCAGCGCGGCAGCGGCCCCGGGAGACTGACCGGTAAGCGGGCAGCCTTGCCACGTGGAACCCTTAGCCCGAGACCTTCAAAGTCCAGCCAGGGAGACCCCAGATGCCTCATCCTGAGGGGCCCCAAATCCCTTCAGCATCGAGGGGCCCACGTGCGCTAACTCGGCGGACCCCACATCTCCTGACCCCCAACGCTTAGACCCCCGAACAGCCTGAAAACCCCAGTTCCCCTCAGCTCGGGGCACCCTACCCGCAGCTCGCCCGGAAAGACCGAATCTCCCCAAACTCAGAGACCCCGAATGCCGTCGTCCTGGAAACTGACTTGGTGGTGGGGACCCTGAAGCCCCTCAGTGAAACGCCCCAAGTCTCCCCAGCCGCAGAGCCCTGACCCTCCCCGCAGCCATTCTGAGTGTCCTCAGCCCGGAAGCCGCGGGCTCGTGTCCTGAGGGACCCAAGGCTCAGCCTGAGAGACGGCGGTCTGCCGGGCCCGCGCCCGCGTCTCGTGCCGGCTTCTCCGGAACCCGGTGCCCCTCCGAGCCCTTCCCCGGGAAAAGCGCGTTTCCTGGTGCGGCCAGACGCGAGCTGCAGCAGCGCGCGGAGGGAAGGGCGGAGGGAAGGGCGGGAACAAGGGCGCCCCGGCGGGCGGGTCTTCGGGCAGCGCAGCCCGGCCCATCCAGCCCCTCCTCCCTCAGCGACCCCGCGTCCCCTTCTCTGGGCGCCCGGCCGACGGGGAGAAAAGCCGGGAGAAAGGCCGGTACCGGCACGTGAAGAGAAAGTTCGACGTGTTCACCAGCCTAGGTAACGAGTGCGCAGGCGCTGGGCCCGGGGGCCTGGTGACCCGACAGGCTTCCGGGCTGCGGCTCAGGCGCCTCCATCCGCCTGCAGCTGCCTCCCGCCTGCAGCTCCCTCCCGCGTGGACGCTGATGGGGGCAGTTTGCTCCTTTGCGTCAGAGCAGGGCTGGCGCTGACGGTGCAGCGCTCACGGCAACTCGCTGTAGGCTCTCCATCCGATCACGGGCTTCCTGGAGCTTGTTCCTCCTCCAAGCTCTTTGCTTTCAGGACAAAGGTTTTGTCTCTTTCCAGGTCTCAAGGCGCCGCGACCAGCTTTCCTGTGTCACCACCGCAGGCTCCAGGAGAACGGGCTCTAGGGCAGCACGGTGAGCAGTGTGCGCACAGGGGGGAGGACCCCGGAGAAAGGGGGCCAGGTGGGCGTGGGGCAGTTAACCCGGACAAGGCCAGTTTGAATGAAGAAAACAGGACGGAGAAAGGGTTATGTTGAAGAACACATGGAGTTTCTGTGCAGTTACTTTTATTACATTTTGTCAGGAGAGGTCAATTTATTTTCTAACAAATGTAACAGACGCTTTATGAACATAGGATGAAGCATAGATGACACTTTGTCTATTTTTTTTTAAATCATTCTAATGAAAGTAGTTGATGGCCCCAGTAGCAGCCTAGGCCTTAATGGTACCTCAGAAAACATTTTCCAGTCATCTTGGGATTCTTGTTGGACTCCTCTCCTTCAGAATTCTGTGTCCCTAATAAGAATCTTTACATTTTGGAAACATTTACCAACCAAAACACCAATTTCTCATCATCTTTTAGTCAAATCTTTTTGGGTGGCCTTCAGAAGGGCACAGAGTAAACACCAGAAAGTGAGTATTTCCCAAATTCTGTTAACAAGAAAATTTTCCTCATGGATAGAAAGGCAGGTAAGAGTAGGAAAATGCAGAAAGTATCCTAGGAACTGCTGCTTTCCCTTCATGGTCTCTTCAACACATTGTCCAGTATGATCATCTTTTTTTAAAGATTTTATTTATTGATTTGTTTAGAGAGAGGGGAAAAGGAGAAAGAGAGAAAGGAGGAAAGAAACATGTGTGAGAGAAACATGAATAGCTTGCCTCACGCATGCCCCCAGCTGGGGCACCTGGTCCAGCTTGTGCCCAGGCGTGTGCCCTGACCAGGAATGGAACTGGTGACCTTTCAGTCCGCAGGCCAGCACTGAGTCCACTGAGCCACACCAGCCAGGGCTCATCATCATCTTAATAGTTAACAACTACAGCAACAGTAGTAATTACATTTGTTTCATTCTGACAGTGTTTCAGACTTTAAGAATTCTATGTGAATAAACTCACTTAAACATTACAAGCTGATGAGGTACATACTATAACTGTCACCATTCATGATAAGGGAAGTGAGCTTTCAGAGATATAGAAATGTTTGACTATATGTCTAAGATCACAGTGTCAGAGGTAGTGCAATCTAACCCATAGTTGCTTCTCAACCACTTACAAACTCATTAAAACACTCATAGTTTTACTCTAGCCAGTGTGACTCAGTTAAGTGCCATCCTGCAAGGTGAAAGATCGCCAGTTTGATTCTTGCCCAAGGCACATGCCTAGTTTGTAGGCCAGGTTCCCGGTTGCAGTCTGTGTGAGAGGTAACTGATCAATGTTTGTCTCTCACTTTGATGTTTCTCATCCTCTCTTTCTCCTTCTCTTCCCCTCTCTCAAAAAATAATCTCTTTTTTTAAAAGAAAAATTAAAACTTTAATAGTTTTCTAAAGTTTACATTGTCTTATCCCTATGTCATTACATCATTCATCTGACTGATGCTTTCAACCAGTTTTTCTCTTCTATGCTGAAATAAGAGATGCACTAAGACCCTCTGACTAAGGAAAACACATGATGTTTAGGTAGTTGGTACAGTGGATGGCCCCACATGAAGAAGAATGTAAAATCCCCAGGATCAGAGCCTCCCACTCTAATCAAAGAAAGCATCTCCCACCCCTGAGGAGCTTCAGGTTTGATGATTGAGAAACAACAAATAATAAAATGATTTTAGGTCTTCATATAGGTTATACACTATTCAACAGAAACTCATCTGTCTGGAACTGATTTCAAATGCCATTTCTTATAGGGTGAAGTAATCACTTCTTTCTCTGAGTTCTAATGAGACCACTCTCATCCTGTTAGAATTATTTGTTTAGTCTGTCTAACTGCGTTGTAAGCTCTTTGAGGGCCTGGTTCATACCTGAGACTTCTCAGTGATCACAGGCCTAGATCAGGGCCCTTGAGGGTCCCCAAATGTTTGCAGAATGATTTCACAATTACAAGTTAAACTAGAAGATGATTGATGAACACTGAAGGTAATTTCTGTGAGATTAGAAATATGGACAGATTTGAGGGGTAAATTGATGGCAGGATTGTAATCTCACATTCGTACTGTATTACACAATTCACAGAACACTTTGGTCAACAATATTTAATTGCACATTCACTATAACATTAAAAACTAACATGTTATATATCAAGAAACTGAAGACAAGTAGCTACTGGTACAGCCTCACCCTTCACTCTCAATATTATAGAGACAGTTGAAAGAAAACAGCCATAAGGAATGAGTTCTAATCTTGGATTCATTACCCACATTGGCCCTATCCCCTGTAATATTCATACTCCCTAGGTATTTCCAATGATCAAAGTATTAAAGGCATGTAAAATGTATCATAAGGCTTAAAAAATTAAATACATGTTATCTTTTAATATGTGACTCTTATATTGAAGGTAACATCCAAGCTGCCATTAAGCAATGAATATAGTTTGAAGGAATTGTCAGGAACTGCAAATTTGATGATTGCAAGTGACTCAGAGCATGCCCAGAAACCAGCGTCCCCTCCTGGAGAAGCATGTGCCTTTGGAAAGAACACTAGACGAAAACCGGGTAAGAGAAAATAATTTGGAAACGTTAGTACCTCTAAGTCCTACAAAAGGTCTGATAAGAATTACCTAGGTCTGTGGGGTGGACTTTGGCTGGGTCTGGATTTAAGCTGGGCTAAGCTGAGACTGAAGTTAGCAAAGGAGCTTTGGGTAAATCCTATAAATTCTCTGAGCTCCTGAATGCTAATGTGTAAAGTGAAGATAAGGAAACATCACTCATCTATTGTTTAAAAACATTAAATTTAATTTAAAACAATTGACACATGCAAGTTGTCCAGTAAATCTAACTGTGATAATAGCAACCACACTTTATTGGTGTTGTGTGCCCAGGCCTTTACTCAATGCTTAACACATAAAGTGCACTCAATAAATGTTTTATGAGTGATTAAAGGTTGGCAAATTAAACCTGGTAATGGTAAGATCTAGAAACTAAAATTGAACCAATCATCTGTAGTTACTGTGGAGTCTTAGTTTTCTGAATAGTTAACTGAGTAAAATACCAGAGTATGCAAAAGGACAGGCGATAATTTGATGGGATGAGATTGTGTGTTATATGACAAAATGGGAACTTACACTCCAGACCCCACCAACGTTGCTCTCCTGCCCTTCTCCAACTTGGAACTCAGTAGAAAGGAGATTGACATGAAGATGTACAGCCTACAAGAAAGAAAGGACAGTGTGTACCAAGAGGTCACTGAGCCCCAGGATGATGACTACCTTTGTAAGTGACCCTCCCTAAGAAGTGTGTTCTGATACAATAATTTCATCCAGTCCTTTGGTCCCCAAATCATTCCCTTCCTCCAGTGACCTGTAGTACAGGATTGAGTCTCAATGATGTCAGTGCGGGACTCCCTCTGAAGCTCGTTGTGTACAGGAACATGAGCTACACCTTCCCTAACTCCTGTTGCTCTTGCCTCCAGATTGTGAGAAGTGTCAGAACTTCTTCATCAACAGCTGTGCTGTGCATGGGCCCCCTACATTTGTAAAGGACAGTGCAGTGGACAAGGGGCATCCCCACCGCTCAGCCCTCACCCTGCCCCCTGGGTTGAGAATCAGGCCATCCGGCATTCCTGAGGCTGGGCTTGGAGTGTGGAATGAGGCAGCTGACTTGCCAGTGGGTCTGCACTTTGGCCCTTATGAAGGACACATCACAGAAGATGAAGAGGCAGCCAAGAGCAGATACTCCTGGCTGGTAAGAAGTCTTTACCTCTTCCACTGTCCTCTGGCTTCCCACATTCCTTGTGACGCTTGGAGGGACCTCACTTCCTATGTGCTAGACACGGAAGGGACAATATGGTTAGCTGTGTGTACTGACTGTACTTTACATGAACTCCTGTTTAAGGATCTCCTGTTTAAGGATCAGAGCTCCTGTTTAAGGATCAGAAGGTAAGTGGGAGCAAAGTGGTGCAGACACAAAGGAGTGGTTCCTCCCTTGTGGGGCTCCTGCTCTGACTGGACAGGTAGACTCAGATGTGCAGATGATGAGTAAGAAAAATATCATGTGGTCACAACTGGCAGCTTTGGTGACAGTAGGGTAAAATAATTCTTGTTACCTCCCCCCCAAAAAAGTAAAAGGTCTTTAACTTTTCTGAAACACAGATCGCCAAAGGGAGAAACTGCTATGAGTATGTGGATGGAAAGGACAAATCCTGGGCCAACTGGATGAGGTGAGGTCAACAGGTCTCTGGGTGCCAGAGGGGACTCTCATCCCCCACAAGCCCATACATCTTTCCTCTCATCATGCCTCTCTCAGTGGTCTCCCTTAATCCTTTTTTCCTCTTTTTCTCCATATAGTATTCTTTCATTTCAGGGGACATTTAGGGGAAAAAAGTATACCTTATGTCCTCAAAATATAAAGCTCTCTGCTAGACACAATGTGGGCACTGGAAAGGACCTTGAAGAGCCTAGATTCACCAGTAATTAAGCACTTACTATTATTCCAGTTTAGGTGATCACACAATCCATGTCCTTATGAAGGACTTCTTACAGACAGACATAAAACAATTGCTTTTAGAAGCATTTAACTATAATTTCCAAGAAGTGCACAGTGTCAAGATTCCACACACCAAGGGTGGTCTAAACCTGTGCAGGCAGCAAACCATCCCAGCCTCACTTTAAACTAGAGCTGGGCTCTGAGGCCTGCAGAGGAATGGTCATGGGCCCCTTTCCTGAGAGGGGCTCTCTTTTTATCAGGGATAACAGAATGTGAATCAACTGCTATTGTTCTGTTTCATTTTACTAAGACAAAAAGACCTCCAATTTTCTATAGTAACCTTGGCAGGCAAGTGAATAGTACCCTAAATAAAGTGTAGGGGGGCTGGAGAAAGGCATCTCAAGAGAAAACAGGCGTGGGCTGAGTGCTAGATAATTAGTGAGCTAATTTAGAAGCAGAGCCCTAGATCAAGTACCAGGTTCTGTGGTGTGAGACAACTTGATTTAGAGCTTGGAAAAGCCAGAGATCACTGGATATTATGCCAATCAGGGTGGAGATTAAGTCTAGAACTGGGTTTTAGAAAATGGTGTTAGGCAGCATTAGCACTGCAAGCAGGACTTGGAGGTAAGCATTCACATCACATACTGACAGATGCTCAGACACTGAACAAAGGTCCCCCAGGAGCATTAGGGGCAGTGGGCAACACCAGAACCTGAGGGCCTTAAGAATCAGTGTGGAGCTGGACATGGATGCAATAGGTAGTGGAAACTCATCACTGTGGTTTTCTTTCCCTTCATCTGCCTCAATCCCAGGTATGTGAACTGTGCCCGGGATGATGAAGAGCAGAACCTGGTGGCCTTTCAATACCACAGGCAGATTTTCTACCGAACCTGCCGGGTCATCAGGCCGGGCTGTGAGCTGCTGGTCTGGTGCGGGGACGAGTATGGCCAGGAGCTGGGCAGCAAGTGGGGCAGCAAGTGGAAGAGAGAGCTTGCAGCTGGGAGAGGTGGGTACCACTGTTCTTCAAAACAGAAAGAGAGAATTTTCCATAGAAATGTTCATGATCCAACTCTTAACTAGAGTAAAATCTAGTCTAAAGTCAGTAAAGTTTCAAATCAGGTGCTTCAGAAATTCACAATTTATTCATATGCCTTTGACTCTTAGGCAAAATTTTTATACTTTTCATTTTTAAAATATTTCATGAACAAAATACACTACCGCATATAGTACTGAAAACTGAGAGGCAAAAAACAAAAAAAAAAGTTTTCAAGCACTAACAAGCTCTCTCACCAAGGCAGTTTTTCTGCCACTTTTATAGCTGTTTCTCCTTAATTTTCCTCCATACTTCTAAATAAAACATTTTTGTTTATAGGCATTCATTATTTTTTTAGAGATTTGGCCCTGGCTGGTGTGGCTTAGAGGATTGAGCGCCAGCCTGTGACCCAAAAGGCTGCCAGTTTGATTCCCAGTTGGGGCACATGCCTGGGTTTTGGGCCAGGTCCCCAGTATGGGGCATGTGAGAGGCAACCACACATTGATGTTTCTCTCCCTCTCCCTCCCTTTCTTCCCCCTTTTCTGAAAATAAATAAATACATGCATCAAAACTTTTTAAACAAGATTTTATTTATTTTTACAGAGAGTGGAAAGGAGGGAGAAAGAAAAATCAATGTGCAAGGGAAACATTAATCGGTTGTCTATGGCACACCCCCATCTGGCCCACAACCCTGGCATGTGCCCTGACTGGAAATCAAACTTGTAACCTTTCAGTTTGTGAGACAACACTCATCCCACCAAACCATACCGTTCAGGCAGGGCACATTCCTTCATTATTTCAGTGAATTATCAGGTGAGTCCTACTCTAGGGCACACAGGGTCCTAGGACTTGGAAATATAGATTAATATGAGGATGAGAATCACTGCTCTTGAAGAGCTGAAGGGTGAAGGAGGGAAACCCAGGCACACATGCTTGCATGTGTATAACACTACACAGCAGTTAGTGCTTTGGAGAAATAATCTAAGACAAGTGCCCAGGGATCAGTGTGAGGGGAGGTGCACTGAGAAGGGTGGTCGGGGAAGGGCTCTAACAGGAGATAGCCGAGGGAGCACCTAGTGCAGAGAAGAAAAGAGGTGGGGTGTTGAATTTGCTGGGGGTCACTCAGGTCTCAGTCTCAGCATAAAGGGTAAGAACGGAGATCAGATAGATGCTTAGCAGCCTGGAAATGCAGTGCAGATTACCGAGCTGAGACACTGGGGACTTTCCTGAGTGCAAGTGTGCATTCGTCAGCTGTAGAGTGGTGTGTTCTCTGTTCTGATCGTGCTTTGTGAATTTTTAGAAAATAAACTCCAGTGGGGAATCCCCTCAGAGATAACTTCATCTCCAAGTGAGAGCGCATGGTGGATTGGCCAGAGAGGAACAGGAGTCAGGCGTGTAAGACGTGGTTGGAGAAATATTTTGAAACAGGACTTCTTAGGATATGTGAAATGGACTAACACTGAATTAAATGAAGCATAAATGTTTGGTGTGAGACTTGAGGAATGACTCTTTTTTTGAGGTTTTATTTATTTACTTTTAGAAAGGAAGAGGAAGAAAGACAGGGAAAGATCAGTGCATGGTTGCCTCTCACGCGCCCCCTACTGGGGACTTGACCTACATCCCAGGCATGTGTCCTGACTAGGAATCTAACCTGTGAGTCCTTGCTTCATAGGCAGGCCCTCAATCCACTGAGCCACACAAGAATGGCAGGAAAGACATTTTATTTTATAGTTTTGAAAAACTGAAAGAGAAATAATTTCTAGTTTCCCTATTTAATATGACTCAGAGGATATCTGTAGTTGGGAAAGGTCACTGCATTTCAGGGAGTGAAATGGCCTCTCATACTCTTCAAAAAAGCCCCTTGTCTGGGCAATATTAGAAAAGACCCTTGATGTGGGGTTTCTGGATTTCTGAAGAAGATGCACTGCATAAAAGTAAAAAGGAAAATAGACTGCGAATGGACACTTGGTGGGAGACGGAGCTTGCATTGTCACCACAGTAAGAAGGATTCATGGGGCAGGTCATACCAGGAGACAAGTTGTGTGGCCCAGGCATTCTCGTCAACATCTGCCCTGACCAAACCTTTCTCTTTCAGTGGAACCAAAGCCAGAGGTGCACCCATGTCCCTCCTGCTCTCTGGCCTTCTTCAGTCAGAAATTCCTCAGCCAGCATGTGAAACTCAATCATCCCTCTCAGATTCTCCTGGGGACATGTGCAAGAAAACACCTCCAAGCAGAGGAACCCTGTCCAGAGGATCAGAATCAGCAGCACCAACATACTAGTACACACAGCTGGAATGATAAAACTGAAGGTCAAGAGGTCAAAGAAAAGTCCAAACCTTTGCTTCAAAGGATCAGTCAGAGGAGAACCTCAAGACCATTTTTCAAAACTGCCAAAGAACGAATGGGGAGCTCTAGTGAGCATGAGAGAATGATGGAGGAAGAGCCCCACAGAGGCCAGAAAGAGAGTCCAGAGGACACAGGCAAGTTATTTGTGAAAGCAGGAATGTCAAGAATTGTAATGGACAAGTATAGAGGGTGTTGGCAAGGCTTCAATGATGGGTCACATCTCATCAGACACCAGAGGACACACTCTGGGGAGAAGCCCTATGTTTGCAGGGAGTGTGGGCGAGGCTTTACCTGGAAGTCAGTTCTCATCACACACCAGAGGACACACTCTGGGGAGAAGCCCTATGTTTGCAGGGAGTGTGGGCGAGGCTTTACACGTAAGTCAATTCTCATCATACACCAGAGGACACACTCTGGGGAGAAGCCCTATGTTTGCAGGGAGTGCGGGAGAGGCTTTACACGGAAGTCAGTTCTCATCACACACCAGAGGACACACTCAGGGGAGAAGCCCTATGCTTGCAGGGAGTGCAGGCGAGGCTTTACATGCCAGTCTGATCTCATCAGACATCAGAGGACACACACTGGGGAGAAGCCCTATGTTTGCAGGGAGTGTGGGCGAGGCTTTACACAGCAATCAAATCTCATCACACACCAGAGGACACACTCTGGGGAGAAGCCCTATGTATGCATGGAGTGTGGGCGAGGTTTTACCTGGAAGTCAGGTCTCATCACACACCAGAGGACACACTCTGGGGAGAAGCCCTATGTTTGCAGGGAGTGCGGGCGGGACTTTACCTGGAAGTCAGGTCTCATCACACACCAGAGGACACACTCTGGGGAGAAGCCCTATGTTTGCAGGGAGTGCGGGCAAGGCTTTACAGACAAGTCAGGTCTCATCCCACACCAGAGGACACACTCTGGGGAGAAGCCCTATGTTTGCAGGGAGTGCGGACGAGGCTTTACACGTAAGTCAGTTCTCATCGCACACCAGAGGACACACTCAGGAGAGAAGCCCTATGTTTGCAGGGAGTGTGGGCGAGGCTTTACCTGGAAGTCAGGTCTCATCACACACCAGAGGACACACTCTGGGGAGAAGCCCTATGTTTGCAGGTGGAATGAGTCATTAGCATTAAGTTGCCTATCAGTAGCCATAGAAAGTCTACAGCCCCTTACACTCTCCCAAGATTGTAATTAGTACAGAAGTAACTGGTTAAACAAACCCTCCAGTTTTGTGACAAGAGATGAGATGGACAAACAGTTTCATAGTGATATGGGGATGTCAGCACCAATCTCGTTCCTGGATTTTGGAGCTCCTATTCTAAAACGTTTTGTCTCCATACAAATATGAAGCCCACATCCCTCATTCCCATCACTGAAAGCAGAATTCCAGAAGAGCTACAAAGAATTCATACTCTCAGCCACAGAAATTCAGCTCCTGCAAATCTGTAAATCTGGAGTCAGTCTGCTTTGGTTACTGCCCAGAGAGAGGGATTTGAGACAGACTCACCAGGGAAGGGAATTCCCCAGACTCCTGGGAACTGGGGCCTTTTCTCCTCATCAGCTCCCTACACTCCTCCCTTGGCTTCTCTTGTCTCTTCCAGTTTCCTACAACCTCTGTAGCCTCAGAGGTGAACAGCAGGGAAGGGTGTATGCTTGTGCATGGATGTGAGCCAAACTTGGCTCATGTCTGGGCACCTGGTCTTATTCATTCCTTGCTGCCCCTTCAGGGTCAGCATTTCATGGTGCACAGCATACAGATTCCACATCAGTCCATAGTGTGTGTGAGTCTCAGCTCTGTCTTCCCCAGCTGTGCAACCTAAGGCAAGATTCTCAACTTCTCTCTGCTTCCTAGTCTTTACAGCGGAAATGGGAACTCTAGCCTTTTGGCTTGACATTCAAAGTTGAATCAGCACAGACAGAATCTGGTAAGAGGATCACTGAGATTGCAAGTCCTGCTGAACATCCTTCAGTGCTCATGTCTTCTGGGTCTTTAGTGCTGGACAAAGGAATATAAGGACAGGGTAGGAGAGCCGACACCACTGCTTTCCCCACGTAGACTCCGCTGCCCTGAGAAGGAGGCCTGAGGTGGGGGATTCACTTCCCTCCAGGTCACCACCTTTCCACTGACCCTGTGCACCCTCAGCCTCCTCAGCACAGGCAGGTGGTACTGGGAATGACCTGTGAAACAAGATCTAGCCTGCCCCTTGCTGAGAGCTGACAGTGGGAACAGCATCTGCCTTCACTGGTGTGTTAGGTAGGATAGATGGTAAGCCAAGGCAGGGAGAACGAGGAAGAGGTGTCTCACCCAGTGACTCAGCAGTCCTGCGCCTGGTCCAGTTCCATTGCCAGATGTTTCAACAGCACAAGAAACATCATGCTGACGTGTTCAAAGTCTAGGTATCGTTTCCACTATCTGCCAAAGAAAGGCTTTCAAAGTGTATTCATCCCGTGTTCAAAGTCTAGGTATCGTTTCCACTATCTGCCAAAGAAAGGCTTTCAAAGTGTATTCATCCCAAGGCCTAGAAGATGGGAGGGGGTCCACAGCACTCAAGGAAAGGATCCATAAAACAAATCTGGCTAATACCTTTCCCCTGGCTGCTATGTTTTATGAGAGGGTCCCTAGTGCTTACAGAAAGCCCATTGGTAACTTTGGGTGACTGTCTCAACTTTAACTGTCTGCTGTGTCAGATCTGCTTTACAAGATCACCAAATGGGGTCTAAATGAGATAAGGATTCAGGCTAATGACTGCCACACATACCTACGTTTGGGTAGTCATGTCCCCCATGGAAGCTGGCACCACTGTTACCCACCAATCAATATGTAAATTCTTCGCCCCCATCCCACTGACTGTAATAAGTCCTCAGGACAAAGGACCTGGTGCGCTTGCCACCCGAGTTCTTGCCTTTCACTCCCATCTCAGCAAGACCTGCTCTCCATGAGAATGTATCTAATAAACCCTGCTTGCATGCTAACACACTTGCTGATCTGTAGTCCTTTACTGCGTTGGCAAGAAGAACCCAGTTTCTCCTGTGACAGGTGCACCCAGTCTGCACATGACATTCATGAAGCCCACAACACAGCAGCTTCTGTAATGCACTTTCTTTGTACTTGGGCCACACAGACTTTAATACTCCACAGACACCATCTTGAAATTATTACTGTATCTTTAAACTTGTTTGTAGAGTCTGATGGGATAATAGACATGCACAATGTTGGTCATTCCTGGACACCCATCCCCAGATAATGTCCGCAATGGCCCAGGGGCACGAAATTCCCGTGGACCCAGTGGGTGGGAGTCCAGTGAGACTCAGGGTGAGAACAGGATAAACATCTACATCTGGTGCTAACAGCTCCCAGAGGTCACACTCTTCTTAGAACCACAGCTGAGCAGTACAGAGATGGCGAGCAATTAGTGCGGACCCCATCGTACCTTCTGCATGAGGGAGACCTAAGCTTGACCCACCCTGTTCCTGCTGGAGTGGGTTCACCAAAGGGGGACACCCACCCCCATGACCTGGAACAATGACATTTCTGTCCTCCCAATGCCAGGCTTCTGAAGAGTGTCTACTTAAACTACGTGGATTTCAATAATAAATACCCACTATTATTTTCCTTTATCCTTTTTTAAAGGAAGGTGTGTGTGCCATTCTTGGGTTTTGTTTCCCTTCCGTTTCTCGACCCACCACCACAGCCCAGGGAGAACACCATAAACTCAATATTCTGTGGCTTTCAGCATGGGCCACGGGAGAGTGGCAGAGTCCTGGTGTGATGCTGGCAGAGGACCTGGCACTGAAATACAGTGGGGAGAGGGACCCACAGGCTGCCAAGTGATGGTCACTACCACCCCACCAGGACACACCCTGGAGCTCTTCTAGGAGGCTTAGCAATCCCAGATGAGTAGAGAAAGGTCTGTTCCCTCTCCCTCCCCCTCAGCAACAAACATTGTGTAGTGACAGCTTCCAGGGTGTCCCCCAAATCCACATGCTGTCACCCCTGCCCTTGTACAGTCCCTCCTCACAACCGAGCTGATCTGTGTTGTGAAAATGGTGTGCGGCTCTCAAAGCTAAGTCATAAACAGGTCCTTTGGTTTCAGCCTTGCTTGCATAGTTCACACTGCCTCAGACCACCTTGTGCAGGGAGCTGGGTGTTTACACACCCCTCCCGTCCACCCATAAGTGTCTGGCAGCCACCATCTTTGTTTTGAAGTGGAGGCTCCAAGGAGTGAGTGTAGCCTGACATCTGGATTCTGCGTCTTTTGTTCTTAACAGGCAGCTGAAGTCACTGTCCTGTCCTTATAACACCTGGTGGGCCTCCAAGGCCACTGCAGCTGCACCTGCTGGCTTTCCAACTCCTCCACATGACACCGTGAGTGACCTGGATGGGGCAAGTCAATAGTCCTTGGGCAAAAACGTTAGCTGCTGAGGTGACAAGACGGCATAGCCACCTACCTCCATCACTAATTTGACTCTGTGACTACAGTGGCCACCGCAGCTGTGGCCAGCCCCACCTGGTTTATGTTCTGATTGCCACCCAGGTAAGGAAGCTGTGGGCTGGCTTGGGGACCATAGCTGGGCAGGTAAGGGGGTCACTGGCCACAACAGTCAGCCACAAACACAGAACAACTCACTGCCCTCCACAGCTGGGGCCAGGTAAGCCCTTCTAAAATTTGCAGATTGTCTTGACACCCAGACCCTGACCTGTCTGTCCTTGGTCTGGCCCCAGGTCTGGCCCCGGTCCTGATTGCCCTGGACAGTATCTGACAAGCCTCTGAGAGCCACCCTTGGGGAAGTATGTTACCCACAGATGCTGTCTTTAAAGATCAGACTTCTTAAAAGTTACTTAAAAAAGTTTTAAAATTATTTTTTTTTAAGTAAGAGACAATCTCATCACCTGGAGAAAACTGTAACATTTTGAAATTGGCACTTTAAGATCTTTTGCAGATTCTCATACTTGATGGGAACATTTTTTTTCTGATGATATGCAGTTATTGTTTTAAAAAAGTGAATTTGAGAAATACAGAAAATAAAAGCGCCCATTATTCCATAATCCAGAAGGCACACCAAGTAACACAGCGAGTTAGAGCTTTCTGTTCACTGCACACACAGACACACCCACACACCTTTCCTTTACAAACGGTACAGAGCCCCGTCTGACTCCCTCAGCAGCCTCTTTCCCTCCCAAATGCCTTGAACACCTTCTTTCTGTTTCCATGGTTACACTGGGTCCCACACCTCAGGCTGGGTTGAGGTTTCACCAGCCCCCTGGTTGGACAAGAATGGTGTTTCCAGGGAGAGTCTGTATAGCACATGTCAGCCTCGTTCCGGTGCAGACGTGAGTGTGCAGTGTGTGCAGTGCATCCAGGGCCCAGGAAGGCTCTCCAATGTCCTGCATTTAAGGGGAAAGCACACCCACCTTCAGGCCTCGCAGGATGTCAGCGTCCTCCTCTCAGGCTTCTTCTCCCGAGGAAGGTGTTTCAAAACCCTTGCGGCCATGGTGGGGGTGGGGGCACTGCTTTCTGGGGAGCAGAGGAGAAACAGGAGGCTGTTGGGCCTCGTCCTCTGTGCCCTGGCCTACTGCTCTTTGGTTTTGCAGCTTTTTGCCCAGGTGATGCCTTCCATTGAGGGTTCCCAAGGTGCCTCAGACGCTGTGGTTGGTAATGGAAGGTCAGGATGCAGCAAACCCAAGCCCTTCCCACAGGTCAGTGTGGTGCTGACAGTCGCTGGGCTTCCTGGACAGTTAGGCTTGTGCTGTGGTCTCTCTCCTGTTGTCCTTTTAGGCACCAGGTGGATGTACTGATGTTCCCCCACTGCCCCCCTTGGTCTCAAGAGGCAAAGGAGAGACTGGGCTATCCCTCCCATCTACTTCCCAGAGAATGACTGAGGCCCATTCCCAAAAATGTAGGTCAGAAACAGCAAAGGGAAAACTCTGGTCTCATTCAAGGAGCCCGGCTGAGGGGATTTACACCTGATGGGGATTGTTCTTTGCAGGTTCTCTTCCTGTGTCATCTTCAGACCAAATCGAACAAGGACAGAGAAGTCCGGGTTTCCTACAGCATCACTGGCCCAGGCACTGACCCACCTCTTTTCTTTTTCTTTATCCTCCCCCAAGGACGCTTTTGTCATTGCTTTTAGAGAGAGGGGAGGTGAGAGAGAGAAACATCGGTGTGATGATTGGTTGCCTCCCATACATGTCCTGATGTGGGATCGAACCCTCAACCTAGGTACATGCCCTGACTGGAATGGAACCCTCAACCTTTAGTTACAGGACGATGCTCCAACCAACTGAGCATCTGGCCAAGGCTGACAAACCTCCTTTGGCGTTTGTTGTAAGAAGGGAAAGTCAGTGGCTGCAAGTGACAGCAACCCTGGATGGGAAGAAGCAATCACACTATTGTGAGTGTCTCCTGTGTGGCTTCAGGGGGTTCTGGAAACACGGGTGACTATCTTTCCAGATATTCCGGACAGCCACTTGTCTTGTGAAGTTATCATGACACATTTGTAAGCCCCTTTCACATTCCAGGGGCTGCACACGAAGGTTAAGAGGGTGGAGGTGGGCAGGGCTGGGCGCGGATCTGAGCTCTGCGCTCATGGACAAGCTCTGATGGACTGATCTCTGGTCCCCCTCACCTGCCAGTGGCAGCCACTGCTGTTTTCTCCCCCTTTTCCTTCCTTTTCTGTCATCATGATGACTTTGTCCTCACAGCAAACCCCTGCTCACCAGCCAGCACCAACCGTCTCCTGAAGACCACATGAGGGGCACAGCTACCTTAGATCCGTTCGTGGACCAAACTCCAAAGTCTTGGTTTAAGAGACCAGGACTCACACCCTCCACCCAGCTCTCCCCTCTGGCTTGTGAGGCCCATGTCCAGATAGGACTCCCCTGATGTTGTCAGGAACAGAGGGACGAGGATCTGGGAGCCATAGGACAGGTGAGGGATGAGACCTGGGACGGCCACATGCCCTTCCCTCAGGTTACTGATAGTTTCATGTTAATGAGAGACAGTGTTCCCACAGCTACAGCTGTGTCAGAAGAAGCCCTAAATCTTTCCAAAAGAGTGAACAAATAACCACAAAATTGCTACAGTGACGTGGTGGACTACACTGCTGTATCACCTCACAGGCAGTACTGTCATCTGCACGGTGAGTGAACTAAAAGGAGAGCACGTTGCACTTCAGACTTCTGTCCTAATTTTGTTGCCATGCTGGTTGTTAGCTGTTGGGGTATCAACTCCCCTCCACATTTCCCTGCAGGCACCACCAGGACGCAAGTCATAGCAATGGACACAGCCGACGACGTGAATACCTACAACGCAGCCACGGCTCACATCACAGTGCCTCAGCACAGCTCACTCACCATCAACCAGCTCACAGGCATCATCGCTGTGCTCACTTCAGGGCCAGACTGATGGGATGGGTGGGAGGAGGGGCTGCTGAGTGCTGTGGTCCATGTTTATTTGTCTCAGCCAATGGGCAGAGACACCAGCCAATCAGAGAAGACACCAGGCAATCAGAACAGACTCTTAATTACAACATGCACCAACCAGTCAGAAGGGGCACCTGCTGCAGACTGGGTCCTGCTGGTGCCCGCAGGCTGACTTTGAGCCCTGAGCAGAGTAAGCCCTAAGGAATCACCAGAGTACATCAGAAATGTGCTCACAAGACTGCCCTGTACGTAGCAGGATGAAATGGCCTCTCACAAAATTAGACCACATTCTCTGCTGAGAATAGAAAACACTCCCAGCATCACCCACCACCGTAAGAGTGGAACACATAACTAAAGGGGTCCCAGAACCCATTGTCTGGTGCCGGGACTGGGAATATATGGATCAGATCCCAACCCAGGTAAAGTGTCCTCAGGTCAGTTCTGTGAGGGGATGGTCTGAAATCACCAAACTTTGCCTCTTTGTGGAGTGGGGGGCCAAGGCAGAAGCTGAGCCGCCTGTCAGTCTTGCCTTCACATCTCATAGGACCTGACCCAGAAGCTGGTCATTTAACAGAGAGGACGGTCCTTCTAGGTGGGTGCCTCGGGGACTCCTTATCTGCTCTCTGGGTGGCGTTGGGTGGACCAGCCAAACCCGCCTCTGATCCCCAGGGCGGAGCACCACATGTCTGTCTGCAGAGCGTGCCCGTGTACAGCCCGAGGGTTCAAGGTGATGACCTCCAAGGTGACAAGTTAACTTCTGCAGTGACAGCTGGATTCACACTCACTGACGCCAACAGCCATCCTCCCGTCTCCAGCCTGACCGTGTCCAGCAGAAGCCAGCACACGACCTGTGAACTGTGTTTGCTGGTGGCTTGTGCTTCACTGTTGAGCTGCATTGTTGCCCAGGCACATGGTCCTCAGCAAGGTTGCTCTTTAGAACCCTCTGGGCCTCGCTGGGACACACCAACCGACCCTCTGTTCCAGGGCAAGGGCAGCCGTCTCTGGCCTGGGCAGTGATTTGAATGGGGAGACAAGGGCAGCAGGCAGAGTCCACGACAAAGTCTGGATGTGATTGCTCCAACCACAAATTCCCATCACAGTGGCGTCGGGGATGGACACAGGCATCCTTCCTGTGACGGTTCAGCCGCCATGATGCGCAGGCCCCCCTGTGGTCAGTGCTTCTCCAGACATCAGCCAGACCAGCCAAGTTCTCAGGTCTCTGCTCAGGGTCTTGGCTGACCAGGAAGAACCATCAGCTCCAGGTTACTGAGCAGCATGTGCTGTGTGTTTTACCCGAATGGTCTCAAATCTGTGAGGCAGAAATGCCTTCAGCCACATGCCCGGAAATGTCAGCAAGATGGTTCAAGAGCAGGACTGCATTATGGCTCCGTCACACAGTCCAGGCCCAGAGGCACGGCTGCCAGGCAGCCCTGCAGCAGCCCCAGGCACACAGCTTCAGCTGTCTTTCTGCTCCGTCTTCCTGGTCCTGTGTTTTGTCCTCCTGGAAGCAAAGGGCTCCTGCATTTCCAACATCACACTCCCAGAGACAGGGAGGGAGGAGGGCAGGAGCCAGTTTCTTTTGAACTGGGAGGCTGCTACTGCTGGGTTTATTACAGTTGGAAAACCCTCCCAACTCTGGATGAAGCCACAGTTTGTGTCCTTTGATCCCAAGACAGAGATGCCAGGACACAGAGTATGGCAGGGGTTTGTGCCCTTATTCCCAGTGATGGAAATGTGAAGGCATGTCCGGACACTACTTTCTCGTCTAAATGGTCCCGAGCCGTAAAACCAGCTCTGCCCCCAAGGTGACGAACAGATGTCAGGGTCTCACCTGGGGCTGTCGGGCATTCCAGCTGGGCTGTACTGAAGATTGCACAGGCCTGGCTCAGGATGGAGAAATTTGCTCCTCTCTGAAACAGTCAGAGAGGCTGTAACGGAGGGGAGAGTGGGGGGACTGGCAGCAGGAGACATTCCAGGCCTGATTTCACTTCTGCCTCTATTCCCAGTCCTGCAGGGCTGAGGGCCACAGTCAGGGCCTGAGGGTCCACAATCTTGACCTCAACTGCCTCTTCCTCCCGCCAGCGGTGCACCTGGGGTCAAGGCTGCAAGGTGTTCGTTAGGCCCCTGCTTGCAGGATCGATGCTCCTTGTCTGACTGGACTCTGAGTCTTGGGGTGGGATGAAGCTGCCTGTAAGCTAGGAGCCTGTGAGGAGCCACCCAGCCCTGCCCCTGCCAACACCTCTGACTGTGGTTTGTCTCTGCTAAGCATCCCACTTGGGTGTCTTAGTATTTGGTTTCTTTCTTCTTGTTAAGTGTCATTTGCAAAACTCTAAATGCCCATGGTTACAGCTTCAGACTGCAAAGAGCAAAAGTAAAATAACACGCACACACACACACACACACACACACACACACACACACACACACACAAAACACACCCCAGCCCCGGCTGGTATAGCTCAGTGGATTGAGCAGGGACTGCAAATCAAAAGGTCATGGTTCAATTCCCAGTCAGGGCACATGCCTGGGTTGTGGGCCAGGTCCCCAGTAGGGGATGTTCCAGAGACAGCCATACACTGATGTTTCTCTCCCTTTCTTTCTCCTTCCCTTCCCCTCTCTCTAAAAATAAATAAATCAAATCTTTAAAAAATAACCATATTGTGCTATAAAGCAAGTTCCAACAAATTTCCATTTAACAAAATTATATAAGGTATGTTACTTGCTTTCATTGCTAATAATCTAGAAATCAGGAACAGAGGGTAACTAGAAAGTCCTTTTATGTATATGTTATAAAATACACTTCTAATAATCCCCCCAAACAAATCACAATTGGAGTTAGAAATAACTTAAACAGTGATGATAAAAATACTGCATAGCAAAGCCAGATCATTCAGGTTCCACAAACGGTCAAGGTCAGTGGTTCTCAAGCACAAGTGATTTTGCCCCCAGGGGGAATTAGGTAAAGCAGGGATACATTTCAGATTGTCATGAGGGTGGAGGTGAGGGAGGGTGTTACTGGGGAGTGAATAGAGGTAATGGATGCTAACAAGCACCTACAATGCAGAAAAAAAACAAACAGGAGATAGAATTATTGGCCCATAAGGTCCGCAGTACTGTTACTAGGAAGACCCAAGTTAGGGGAGTTAGGGGGATTCCCCTCCTGGGTTCTTGTCCTGCTCGAAAGAATGGATTCAGGCAAGAGACAACAAGCACAGTGAAACTGAGGTAGCAGGTTTCTGTGTGAAATGCACTTGACAGGAACCTGCATGCTTGCACCCAGCTAGTCTGAGTGCCTGCCTGCTGGGGTTTCAGGGCTTTCATGCTTGCAGCAAGCCTCCAGGCTTCCTCTCCCAGCCCTTCTCTGGACCTTGGGATTAACATGCAGTCTCAAAGGCTTCCTTTCCCAGATGGAGAAAACAGTACATAGAATTCCAAGGGCTCCCCTCCAGCTGCTGGTGGGCTCATCCTGGTCTCTCTTGTGACCTTGGAACCTCTGAAAATCTTACCTAACCTGGCTCAGGACTGTGAATTACTGGGTGGGACATGTCCCCCTCCCCCTCCTGGCCTTGGTTTGCTATCTATACTGCTTAGCAGTGCTGAGAATGAGAAGTCCTGCTCAGCGTGAATCTCAGTGAAGAGTCCATCAGGATGGAAACCGCACACCACTTTGCTCCCTAGATCTGAAACAATGCCTGCCTCTCAATGCCTCAAGCTCACCATCTTGCAAAGATTCGCGAGGGTCCTAGGCTGAGAAGACACCCTCAAAAAGGAAGGAAAAACGTCTGACACCTTAGGAGATGGAACCACACTGTGATACACAGCGGCGCACATCTGAGGGTCACTGCTTCTTCTTGTTGCCCATACATCACTCTTCAATAGCTGTTCTACAATGTAACTAGAATAATCTTAGTGTTTTAGTTCCCAGAATTCACCATCTGCAATTTCCCTTTTGAAAATGTGGACATTTGCCATATTATAAGTTCCTTAGATTACCTACAAGGGACACAACCTCACAAGATACTTCTGACTTCTGGGTACTAGAACACCATGCATCTAGGCCCTAACTCATTTAAAATGCTAACAATGCTGTTACTACTTTATTTAATCAATAATGAACTTAACACTAACAAAAAGAATTTTTCTAATTCTTCATGTTGTCTTATTTCTTCATATTTTCTTCCAAGCTTTAGCTATTTTTCAGTTATATATAACTAAATGTGATTATTATTATTACATAATAGCTTGCTTACCTTGAATCAACTTTTACATTATTACAAATAATAGAATTAAGTAATGTGTGGGATAAATTACATTCATAATTAAATACCCTTTATATACAAAAGAGTAAGTTAAAAATATAAATTTTAAAAAGACCCAATAGCAACAAAACAGGTAAAATGCCTGGGAATAAGCTTAAGAAGAATGTGCAAGATCCATATGAACCAATTTGTAACATGATACCCAATAAAAGATACCTGAACAACACTAATTGGGGTAGCTCAGTGGCTTGGGTGCCATGCCACAGACCTAAAGGGTCACCAGCTCAATTATGGGTCCGGGAACATGCTTGGGTTGAGGGTTCGGTCCCCAGTTGAGGATGTGTGAGACACAACTAATCAATGTTTCTCTCTCTTTATCTCTTTCCCCCTCCCATCCCCTCTCTCTAAAAATAAATAAAATCTTTTTCAAAAGGACACTTGAACAACAGGAGAGTAACAGCATATTCTTGGATAGAAAAATATACAATGATCTCCATTTCCCACAGTTACCTATAAATGTAATATGATCTAGATTTAAAAATTTTTTTATCCTCACCTGAGGACATGCTTATTGATTTCAGAGAGAAGGGAAGGGAGGGAGAGAGGGAGAAAGAAACATCGATGTGAGAGAGAAACATCGAAGGGCCGCCTCTCATGTCTGTCCCCACTGGGGACCAAACCCACAACCTAGGCACGTGCCCTGACTAGAGCTTGAACTACAATCTTTCGGTTTATGGGAGAAAATCCGTTCTCCTTGCTGACGCAATACAGAATTACAGATCATCAAATCTATTGGTGAGCAAGCAGGGTTTACTAGTGATACATTCTCATGGAACAGAACAGGCCTTGCTGAGGTGGGGGAAAGCCATAGATTCTGGGCAGGGCAAGGTAAGGGTGACAACAGGCAAGGGCAAGGGTGGCAAGAGCCTCAGGTCCTTGGTCCTGAGGACTTTGTAGTTGGCAGGATGAGGGTGAAGAACTTACATACTGATTGGTGGGTAAAGGTGGTGCCAGCTTCCATGGGGGACATGACTACCCAAATGCAGGTATGTGTGGGGGTCTGTTAGCCTGAATCCTTATCTCACTCCAAAACCCATTTGTTCCTCTTGTTATAAAACAGAAACATGACAGGAGGCAGTTAAAGCTGGGGCAGTCACCCGAAGGTGTTCACAGGCTCTTTCTGTAAACATTAGGGAATCCCTCATAAAACAGATGGTGACCAGAGGTAGGCAATTAATCAAGGTTGTTTTGTGGGCTTTTTCTTTGGGCACTGAGGACCCCCTCCCACCTACCAACCAGACCTTGAAATTAATACACAGTTTAAAAGGTTTTCTTTCCCAGGCAGTGGAAATGGTACCTAGAATTTCAAGGGCTCCCTCCTCCTGTGTTACCATGGTGTTTCTTGTGATGTTCTGAACACCTGGCACTATTATCAGATCAGGCTCAGGATGGCTGAGTCAGTGGGTGAGACGTGTCTCCGTCCTCCTCCTCCTTGCCTGAGTTTGCTATCTGTCCTACCTAAGAGGACAAGGCTCCAACCAACTGAGCCACATTGGCCAGAGCTCAGCCAAATTTTTTAAAGTAAAACAACTTCAATTTAAGTTTACCTGTTAAAATAAGTAAGAATTAAAAGGTGTATTGTATTATAAAGCTACAGTAAGTACAACAGTTGAGTAACAACCTATGAATAGACAGATTGATGGAAAAGAATACAGGGTCCTTTAAAACATACATATCCACATAGAAATTGTGTTTTGTTTTGTTTTTTAAATTTATTGATTTATTTTTCATTTGGAATATCTATCATTTGCCTCTCACATGCTCCCAACTGGCACCCTGGCCCACAACCTGTCACAGTGGGTGGGCAGAGGTAACCAGGTTCTTGATGATCACAAACAAAAAATTGAACAGAACACAGAGAATTTATAGCAGACAGAGAGCAGATTTATTAAGTGATAGTACACTCCACAGAACATGGGAGTGGACTGACTCCGAGCAGAGATTGATCTCAGGGGCTAGAGGGATTCTGTACTTACAGGGTGATATTTCTTGGCTAGTTTTGGCTGGGTTTTATTGCCCATGTACAAGTAGTTATATTAATTTAAAGCTACTGTGCATGTGGTCTCCCATGATTTTCCTTGACTGACCACCAAGGAAGGGGGTCCCACAGTGCTTATTTATTATAATGCTATTATAATGAACCAGGGGTCATGTAGCATCTTCTGCACAGATGCACTTATGATACGCCATGATTCAGCGCTTTCTCAGAAAGCAGGAACAATTGGCCTTAGAATAGGGTCTCTGTCCTGTATCAATGTCCTTTACTTTAGCCCTGGGGCACCTCCAGAGTTTCCTCCTATCTCCTGCCTCAAGCCCAGGCATGTGCTCTGACTGGGAATGGAACTGGTGACCTTTTGGTTTCCAGGTAGATGACCAGCCCATTGAGCCACACCAGTCAGAGCCATTGCCTGAGTCTTGCATGTAACTTGACCAGGGATCAACCTGCAGCCTTGTTTACCACTCCCTCCCCGCTAAAAAAACCCTGTAGAGATATAAAAAAAAAAAAAAACTTCACATGAGCCCTGGCTGGAGTGGATCAGCAGACTGAGCACAGGCTTGTGAACCAAACGGTCACAGTTGGATTCCCAGTCAGGGCACATGGCTGGGTTGCAGGCCAGATTCTCAGTTTGGGGTGTGTGAGAGGCAACCGATCAATGTATCTCTTACACACATCAACACATAGATGTTTCTCTCCCTCTCTCCCTCCCCTCCCCTCTCTCTAAAAATAAATAAAATATTAAAAAATAAACTTAACATAAGCAGCAAAATTGGATTCAACATTAAGGGATGATCCACTATACCCAACATTTCCTTCTAATCTGCACCAAGGTGTTTTCCCAACGTGAACACCAGATGGCAGAAGAGAGGCGCACTTGGAACTTTTTTCCAGTGATCATTTTGTACTGGAAAGCAAGTTTCAACAAACCTCAAAGAGCTGAAATTATGTAAAGCCTATTGCTGACACTAACTGCAGTCAATCTAGAAATCAGTAACAAAAGGTTACTAAAAAATCCTTAGTTTTAAAAGTGATGAAATGCACATCTAAATAACACTGGATTCCACATTCTTAGATGATACACTCTACCCACTTTTCCCGCGGACCAGAAATAAGGTGTCACTCCCCAAAATGGCCACGAGATGGCAGCAGAGACTGACAGATGCAACGCATATCCTACCAATGGCCTGGCTGAAAGGTTCCTTCACTTTTAACCCTGAGATGCAATGGCGGGTACACTTTTCATTGTCCCCCCTACAACATAACTGCACAGTGTCATCACCGTTTTCTTCCACTGCCCTCTGCCACCTTCATGCGATTTCACCATTCCATCATCCCACAACATTGTTCTCTTTCAGAGCAGAGAACTCTTCCAGGTCTCTCCTGCAGTCTTCCAGGGAATGGAAATGTCTCGCATAAAGAAAAAATCAGAGAGATAAACTAAATGGCCGTGGGAAGCAGCAAGGTCTTCTGAGCACTGTGGCGGAATCAGGACTGCGCAGCCAGGCTGGAACCGTTCTCCCTGGTCACCAAAGAGAAACGTGCTCTCTCACCTAATCCTAACCTTCTGCATCTTCTGCTGACAAATTCCGGCCTCTTTCCTTCGGGCAGAGCTTTCAGTTGGGATGACGAGGAGCAGTTCCTGCTGCCAGTAACCTGCTGGCTTTCCGGAACCAGCTCCTGCTGCAGGACTCCCTCCCGAATTCACCACAAGGGCACCATCACCTCCTTTGGATGAAGACCACCCTTTGGAGGGGCGAGTGGTGGTTCCTTTCTTTACCCTCAGTCTCTCCCGTTCCACATTATTCTCAGATAGCAAACATTCATCCTCCCCCTACACACACAATATTCATAGAAATGGAATATTTTCCTTATGTTTCAGTGGAGAACCACTTGTGGAAATCCGGTCATGAAGGGTCCCCCACCATCCCGCTTAACTGCTATGGAGCCCAAACGTCAAAGCGATTAACGTAACTAAGCTGGTGCAAATGATTTTCAAAGCCTGATTAGGACACATTGAACATGCTGCCTGTCTCCCACCTGCCATGACGTGATCTGTCCTCAGTGAACATTTGCCGTTGAGGGCTCTCCACGGCACCTGGTCTGCCTGCCTGTGGGAGAAATCTCTGCCATGAAACTTTGCAATGCACTTCAGACACGTTCCATCAGTCACAGCATCTTTTCCACACACACCGCAGATGTTTTCTTGCCTTACAGTTGCACTTCTATCTTGTTTGAGATGACAAAGCCAAAAGACCAAAAATACTGCTTATGTTCATGCATCTTCACTGTGAAAATGGCCAACCACACACTCACCACTTGTGGTGAGATTTTTTTATCACAGGATGATAGGACACCCGTCACGATACAGTCTAACATGATGGTTTCAAATGAGGTTAAAGACAACTCATGCTATCAACCCCAACCCCTAATCCTAACCTAGAACCATGCCACACACCAGAGCAGGTGTCTGAAGCCTGTCCCTGACTCCAGATGCCTGACTCCGGACATCATACCACAGAGAACACTGTGTTCTCCTATTTAAACCTGTAAACCCTTGAAATGTAATCATCTCATGTCTAAAACCATGAAGCAGTTTTCTGTAAAACAAATTATATTAAATCAAGCAAATTAAATGATGCGATGATGGTGCACATAAGACCTGAGATGCATGAGGCTGCCGCTGGCATATCAAGGCATACCCTTCCAAAGCAATTTTTTAAATTTTATTTTCATCGTTGTTCATGTACAGTTTTCTGTCTTTTACTCCCAACCCAGCCACCCCAAAGCAAAATTGATTACAGTAAATTAGTAAATGTGATATCCTCCTGATTAAAAAATTCTGGGTAGCAAGAGAAGCTATTCGCAGAGTAAGAAAACCACCCACGGAATTGAGGAAAATAGTTGCACATTATACTTTCGATCACACTCTTTCTTCCACAACAAAGAACTTTGTGACTCATCAATGAAGACACACCTATATTGTTTTAAACATTTATTTATTTATTTATTTATAGAGGGGGGGACAGAGGTAGAAACAGAGAAAGAAACATCAACGTGTGGTCGCCTCTCACACGCCCCCCACTGGGAGCCTGGCCTGCAACCCAGGCCTGTGCCCTGACTGGGAATCAAACCGGAGACCCTTTTGATTTACAGGCGGGTGCTCAATCCAGTGAGCCTTACCACCCAGGCAGACATCTGTATTTTTAAAAAACTTGAATAGTCCCTTCTAATGAGATGTTCATAGAAGTGGTAAAAAAAAAAAAACAGAGAAGCTATTCAATGGCTACATCACAGCACAACACCCCTTCCCACACACCACAAAGGCTTTAATGAGAAAGCAAAACTGAGAATTGTTTATGATCACAAACAAAAATTGGAACAACTGACCATTTCTTTCATAAATGTAAAATATTGCAGACCTTGTATAAAATGGTTTGACATTTCCTCAAAAAAAAATTACCCTACTGTGTTCAATAACTCTATTTTGAAATATACATCTGAGAAATTGAAAACATGTTATAACAAACTTATACACGATTATTCATAACGGCACTGTTAACAACAACTGAAAGGTAGAAAATATTCAAATGTCCATCCACAAGTAAATGAATAAACAAAATTTGGTTATTCTGTCACCAAAAAGAGACTGGACCCAATGGGGCTTTGCCCTGGCAAGGCCTCATACATGTAGATTCTTGACTTCCTGCAGTAAAAATGTCACAACACAAAACTAGGGAATTTTGAGGGTTTGTATATAAAATCCAATGAGGGTGAAACAAAGAAAGAGCTTCAGATAGAAGAGGCACAATCACAGCAACAAGAGTGACCACGGGTGGAGTTGCTTCTTTGGAAACAGAAAAGTTAGACGCAAAGAAGGCCCTTGGAGACAAGATCAGGGGGTGAACCCGGGACGAGCTGCCGCTACCCGCTGTTCCCCTGGCTGCAAGTCCCAGGGACCTTTGGAGATGAGGAGAAACAAAGAGAAGATACGCAGCAAACAAGAGAAGGGAAGGTGCATGTGTGCTCAACTAACAGTGCATGCTGGGTCCTTTGTCTTCAGGGTTTTACCTGTTTTCTAATGTTGAGGACTTCAGAAGAGGTCTTACAAGAGTCATCTCCACAGAATACTCAGCTTTCCAGGGGTGCCCTTTGAGGTGCTGATGCAACAAAGCCAGCACACAGAGCAATCAGGGTCCTTCTCTGGTGAATTTCTCCTTCAGAAAAGTCACCAGAGAAGGGCTGGGACTGAGGGGGGTCTTCCCCTATGTGGACTGAAATGTGTTAACCATTTGCTCTCACATTTCCTTGGTCAGGGAAGATAAATTCCTCAGACTTATTACCAGCCTGTACATCACTGTCTTTATTTAGCTATCAAACTCACTTTCCCCATTCCACTTGCCAAGGCATTTTCCTACCTTTTTTACTAACCTGCCTCAACTCCATGCACTTGGGGACTCATATTGGCAATGAATTTCACACAATGATCATCTGTTGACAGACACCAGACATCAGAGCCAAAGTCAGGATCTTGGACACAGACCTTAACTCTGCAACCTGGACGCTGGAGCGGACCCAAACCAAAACCTGGATTCTAGGCTCAAAGCCCCGAACCCAAAGCCATGTGCCCTCACCCAAGGCCAGACCATGAGGTCCAAAGGCCAAACACCAGATGCCAGGGATTGACATCAGACCCTTAATGCCAGATTCCATGCACCAGAACCAAAAGCTTCATTTGCACATGGACCCAGCATGAGAACCCAGGACACAAAGCCACATCCTAAGAGGTTGAAGACCTCACACACACCACTGAATACACTTTGACCCTGAAGCATAGGCCCTGGACACAAGAGGCAGATCTATAACCAGGATGCCATGGCCAGAATTTGGAGTTGCAGACAGACACTGGGCCCCCATTGCCAGAGGCCAGAGGCAGGAGCTGAACCAGATCTTCACACTGTAAACAACCCTGGGATTCAATAAGATAAAACCCTTGTCTCTCCAAATGCAAACTTCAACATTTTACCAAACCCAGCAGCAACAGGCCAAAACACAGAGTGAACAAAAAGGATGCTGACCTTGGACGGCACATGTCCCTGATCTCTCAGTTGCAACAGGTTCAGGAGTTAGCACTGTCTCACCATTCATTCCTCACTGCCGGCTTTTCAACACTGTGGGGAATTAAATAGTGATTATTTTCCACAAACTTTGCCAGCTCTAACGTATGTGAGATAATAATAAAAAAATTATCAGATCAATACAAGATATTCAACACTTAATGTGTGCATGAGTGCGAATGAGTACCAGACAATGCAGCGATATCAGGTACAGAGGACCTTTGGGACTATGGGGGAAACAGGGTCTTACAGAGGTAAGATGGGTGATAGACAGGAAATTTATGAAAAGTGCAGCATTCATGAAATGTTACTTTTTTGTAGGCAAATCCACAAACTATAGGACACAAGCTAAACTAATAAACTCTTCCAAATTTCATTAATGGAATCATTCCATTGAGAATAGGTTACTTTCTAAAATTGTTGAATCTTGTGGCAACAGCAGCAGCCACAGCCTGAGAGAGAGCGACCAGCTGCCAGGAGGGCCTAGCATCGCCCTCAGGGGGTCAAAGATCTGAGCATCTCTGTCCAGTGCAGTGTGGACCGTCCTCCTCTGGCCTGCAGCCAGGGGGGGGGTGCAGCAAGGCCCATGAGAGCAAGGCAGGTGACCCTGAAGCCACAACCAGGAGGTGAGCCATGGCCACACAGGTGGGACAAAGGTTTGTCATCTCAAGTTACACATGAGATGGCAGCAGAGGGCCACACTTGGGACATTTTTCAAAGGGACCATCCTGTGCTAAGGCCAGTTTTAACAAATTTCAGAGGACTGAAATGATATACAGTATGTTTCTTTCTGTCATTGTTGTTAATATAGAAATCTGGAACAAAAGGTAACTAGTAAGTCCTGATATTTAAAAGTTGCTAAATTACACGAGTAAATGTTTTTGCAATGTTTTGCAATCAACATTCATTGGTATTCCCCTACAGTCAACCACTTTTCCTGCTGACCTGCCGCTAACATGTGATTCCCAAAAGGCCCACGAGATGGCAGCAGAGATGCACACTTGGAGCACAGTACTGTTTGCTTGGCCAAAAGGACTTTTAGGTAAAGACAATGAAAGAGATGTTTTTCATTTTCACCAGTAATTTCATCAAACCACGTATTCACTGTTTTGTCCCACTGCTTTCTTCAATATTTCAGGTACCTTCATAATTCCATCTTCCCAAAAGTTTTTATCTCTTGGCCAAGCCAATAAAAAGCCAGTTTCAACAAGCATCACAGCATTGAAACTATATACAATATGTTTCTCTAAGTGCTCCTGTTGCACTTCAGCCAGAATTCACCACAAATGAGTGACCAGAAAGTCCTTCTCTTTGGTAGTTATGTGATACACTTCCAAATAACAATTTGAATTACAAAATAAAATGAATGGTGATACAGATACTACATACAAAAACTTATGTAAACCATCTTCAACCTTAAATGCACAGCATCAAAAATAAAAGCTGAAAATACACAAGTTTTGTGCCCATACTTATAACCTACAATAGTAAGTGAAATCCACAGAAAGTAGACAGAAACGTGTCCGTCGGCATATCTACAAGTGTATGTACATAAAATGATAGCAGTTCTTTTTAATGCTTCAGGTAGAATTTTGAAAAAATGTGTTCTTATTGTTTTAGTAAGCAGCAACAAAACAAATTAAAAATGCTTTTCAAGCACACTTGGAACTTTTTTAAAAATGACTACATTTAGCTACAAAGCAGGTTTCAACAGATGTCTCACAAACTATATCTACTGCTCTTTGGCATTAATCTGGAAACCAGTTACAAGGTAACTGGAAAGTCCCTATATTTAGATGTTTTAAAATACACTTCTCTAAATACCTTCCCAAAATAAATCACAGTCAGATGGAAAATAATTTCCATAGAAAAATAATACAAAGACTGCATACCAGATCAAGATCTTTCTAGTTTCAAAAATGGTAAAAGCTTCAAACTGTTTCTCAACCAAAGGTGATATTTGCCCCCAAGGGGACTTTAGGCAATGTCCTGAGTCATTTCAGATTGTCCTGAGGGGAAGGGAAGTGAGGCTGCTGGCAGTGACTAGATGTATTGGATGCTAATAAGCACCTATAATGCAGAGGGCAATCCCCCAGGAGAATGAATTCTCTGGCCCAAAAGGTCCATAGTGCTGAGAATGAGAAACCTTACTCTGTATCATGAAGACTCCATTAGAATACAAACTGCATGTTCCTTTGCATCCTACATCTGAAATGCTGCCTTTCTTGGAACAGGAAGCCTGAAGCTGAAACTTAAAGAAAAAAAAAAATGCCAGCCATCTTGCAAATCTCTGGGAGAAGTGTCCTAGGCAATAGGTCTGGAGGCAAAGGAAGATCTGTCCACTTAGGAGACCAGATCACACTGTGATAAAACAGAGCAGTCACCTGACGATCCCTGCTTCTTTCCATTGCTCATACATCACTGTAATAACTGATTCCTAATGTCACTTAGAACAAAGAGTCTTGCTCTGTTAGATTCCAGACTTCACCATCTCAAGTTTTCCTCTTTGAAAATGCGGACATTTGCTACATTCTGTGTTCCTCAAATTACCTACCAGGAGCACATTTCCTGTCACAAAATACTTCTGATTTTTAGAACACCATGCTTCCAGGACCTAAACTCATTTAAAATTCTAAGAAGGATGTTACTCTTTTATTTAGTCACTAACATATTCATGACTAACAAAGACAATTTCTCTAGCTCCTCACATTACCTCACTTCTTCCTGTTTTCTTTCAAGCTTTAACTATTTCTAGGTCACATATGGCTACAACCATGTAATGATCATTATTGCTTAAGAGCATATTTACCTTTGTAACTCATGAGATTCAACAGAAAAGCATCACAAATAGAATTTAGTGCAGTGATGGGAAAATGACATGCAGAAATAAATATGTAGAAATTGTAAATTAAATACACAATTTTTAAAAAAGACTCAATAGCAACAATGTACAGGATCTATGTGAATGAAATTGGAAATTGCTACGCAATAACAAACTTTAACAAATAAAAAAATACCATCTTGTTTCTGGGTTAAAAATGGGTATCATTGTATATCCATTTACCAAAGTTATCTGAAATATAATCTAGATAAATATAGAGAAGTGGTCTCACAGGAAGTGGTCAGCTAAACTGGGACCTGAGACATGTACCCCAGAAACAGTATGGACCCCTTTTCTGCTCCTTACAGGGTGGCTGTATCTGCCCCCTACCCCCCTCACCTCATAGCCCCCATGCAGCTCTCCTCCTGCCCCTGGACTACGTTGCTTGCATTACATTAGGCTGTGAGCATCACCTTGTGACCACGGAGACCAGCAGCCAGCAGCACCTAACCTCCAGTCCACCTAGTTGTTCATCTCTCCATCAGAAAGGCCCACCCCTCACACCTGCCAGCCTAAATGTGCCTCCCACCCAGCCCCACACACATCTGGGGCCCCCTCTCACCTCCAGCCCAGTCCTGCCTCTGGCTAGCCTCTCCTAGCCTTTGAGTGATCCGTGTAAACAAAACCAGCCAGGAATCAGGTGTGCTTGTGCACATGCAGTGTAATGGAGAAGTACATTAATATATACTTTATAAAGTGAAAGACAACTCTGAAGAAGAACTTGTTCAGACAATACAAATAAAATACACAAACTTGGAGAAAATATGAATTACCTAAAACATAGGGTGAAAGAAGATCAAAAATGAAAGAATGGGAAAAATACACAGGATGTTACAAAAGTAGCTTTATAGTTGTTCACATGGACAATAATATCATGATTATTAAATAATAGACAACAATAAACTTTGTTTTTCCTATTCACAACTCTAAACCTACTTTTGCCCCACCCCGTCTTATGCAAACATAAACCACATGAAAACTACATAACAACATGCAGTGGACTTCAAGGTAAAAAGCATGACTAGAGAGGAAGAGCACTTCATATCAATGAGTTTAATTTACAAGGAAGATCCAAGTTCATAAACAATATCATAAACTTAAATTATATAGAACAGAGACACAAACAAAAATTTATAACATACTTAACAAGCCTCTCTCATCAGGAATACAGCATTCCTCTTTCAGAAACAAGACACCACCTCAAAAAATACAGTGAGGATGTAAGAAACACCATGAGCAGCAAACTGGACTCAGCATTCACAGATAACCCACTATGCACAGCTTTTCCTGCTGACCTGCCCTGAGGTGTTATTCCCAAAATGACCACGAGATGGCAGCAGACATGCATGCATGGAACCTTTTTTACATTCACCATATTGTAACGAAGTTTCGAAAAAAATTCAAAGGATTGAAATTACATGAAGTTTCTTGCTTTCATTGTAGTAACCTACAAATTAGTTGTAAAGGCCACCTGGAAATTCTTACTTTTAGAAGTTATGAAATACACTTCTAAATATCCCTCAAAATGAATCACAATTGGAGTTAAAAAACTATTTCAACTGAATAATATTTCAACTAATACATTAAAAATCTATGGGAAAACACAGTGATAAATCTGCACATTAGGGGGAAACAGTTGAAAATTCACATGTTTTGCATCCATATTACAAGCCCAGAAAAATAAATTAAGTCCAGAGAAAGTAGAAGAATGGAAATAGGCAAGGAGAGATGTCTGGATGGGCATGTACTTAAAACAATAGCAGCTGTTACCTGTTTGGGTGAATTTTGAATTAATTTATATTTTTCCGTGTAATTTAAGTAAGCTCCCACAAAAAAGGCAGTCTCAGTTTGGGTTAAAAAAAAAGGTATGAGAGGAAAACTTGGTGTAATTTAAGAATAAAAATAACCTAGACTGCTGTGGTGACAACACCAGAGGCCCTTTCTCTGTTCGCCCAGCCCAACCCAATCTCCTCACTCAGAGGGGCCCCTTTTCCAAAGTGCTCTTCTTTGTGTGCAAATGCAGCCGAGCAAAGAGGAAATGACAGGACCAGACCAGAATGAGCAGAGCAGCACAGCCTGAGGGGGAACTTGCCCCAGGGCTGCCTCAATTCATGGCCCCCTCACAGAAACAGGCTTCACAACTAAGCAGCAGCAGCAGCACTGGGCTGACCCACAGAGGTGCTGCTTCATGATTCACCTGTAACAACACTGAGCTTCCTAACAGCCATGCTGCATTGACAGCCATTAGTACCAAAACTGAGCTATTTACACTAAATAGAGGTTCCTTCTCTCCCACACCTCAACTCTGGAACTCCTGCTGCCAATGACCATCAGTTCACAGACACCAGATCCCACAAACAGACTCAGGACCGGACACAGGCCCTACACTCCAGAACCTGGACCCCAGAGCAGACCCAGCACCAAAAGCTGAACCCCAGACCCCGGCCCCAACTGCAAAACTATCCCCATGACCCAGGCCAGACCATGAACCCCAAATGACACAGCTCATCACCAGAGACTGACAGAGAACCCTGGACCAAAGAACCCTGGTTTCATACATCAGACCCTAGAGACAGAGATGCACACAGACCCCACACACCCACCCAGGACACAAAGCCACACCTGAAGAGACTCCAAATCCCAAACACGCAGACACAGATTCAACCCCAGAACACAGAACCCAGATCTGTAACCAGGACCCCACAGCCAGACTCCAGAGCTGGAGCTGGACAGTGGAGCCCAGTCACCAGAAGCAGGAGTGGAACCAAGTCCTCACGATGTAAACAGAGCCAAGAGCAGATAAAGAACATTCCTGACTCTCTAAGCCCAAGCAGCTGGCCTCAAAAATAGTTTTTCATGCCAATGTAAGTGTACAAGGGAAGAAAATGACTCCTGGCACTGCTAAATTATACCAAGCCCTGCAGAAATAGACCAAAAAGGCTGACAGAGCAAAAAATAATATTAATGCTTACTTTTGCCCAGGAGAGGTCCATGATCTCTCAAAAGCTGCAGTTTCCAGAAGTTAGTGTCCCAGCCATGAATGTCATGTGGCCAGTTCACCAACACTGTGGGGGATTAAAAAATCATTTTTGTCTTACGTTCTAAATTCTAACAGCTGGGATAACAATCAAATTCACATAATCATATTAATGTGAGGAATTCAACATCTAATACATGGCCAAGGGGAATTCATATTAAAATGAATACCAAACATAATGAGGTAATGTTGGGTATATGAGGTATTTTGGTAAAGGGAAGAACAGAGTCTTAGATTTCAAAGGTGAAACGGAGGACATGCAGGTAATTTAGAAAAAAAGGCAGCATACCTGCCAGGTTCATTTCTGTTGGGCAACTCCCACAACTTTAAGACACAAGGAGTACAGTAAGAGGGTCAACAAGCTCTTGCTAGGAGTCTTACTGTCCAAAGCTGAGGCGATTGTGCTAAAGCTCTCTTCCTAAACCCAGTTTTGGCAACTAAATCTCTCAGGAAGAAATGAGATTGTAACCAGCAAAGATACCGGCATCCAGGCTGCCTGTCACTACCAAATCAATAAGCAATGACAGTGATTGACTCTTTCATGGGAGCTTTATTCAGATGGCTGGCGATCTGAGAAGATGGCGGGTTCCTACCCTAACAAACCATCTTCCCTTCTCTTTCCTGGCCAGAATTTTCATAAGGGAGGTGGGGGAAGACAAACAAGGTGCCGTGAGAACTTTGAAATTCAGGGAGGATTAGGTGAGCTGGCCAGTGCTTTCCCAAGGGGAGGGTAGCATCTGGTCTGTCTCCTGCCCAAATGCCTCCAAAAAGTCCCCAGGCCAGCACCCCAGGAGGTTGGCTGTTTCCCAGGAGCCAGGATCGGCCTTATCTGTAGTTTCTGAAACAAAAGCTTTAACATACACATGACTTGCTAGGCTTAATAACTTTTTCCTTAAGCTAAAAATTTCCAGGTCTTGAGTCCCATATCAAGATGACAATCCTAAGTAATTTCTCAGTCTTCCCTTTCTTAACAGCCAGTTCAACATCAACATGCCAAGTGCAAAATGCTGGCCCTCTTTATGACCGCCTCTGAAACTTTAAATAGAAGTTGCATATTCACAAGCTACATTAGTACATTGTTCCTTATTTCACTGATATAATCAGTCAGTTTTGAGAATCAGTTACTTTACTTAAATTGTTAAATCTTACTTAAGTACATTGTGATGTACATGTACTCCCCAAATTCACCTCCTATTAAATACCTGACTGCTTGTTTATGTGGTGAGGAAACAACAATTTCTGTGACCTCGGGAATCTTTGGGCTGGTCTAACAACCCAACAGGTATGGCTCAGATTAGCAAATGAAAATGGCCAAATACAAAACATACACAGCCAGGAGAACCTCACTCACAGGAGAGAGTCAGAAACCTCACACACAGAAGAGCATAGATGAGGCAGCGATGATGTGAGGGGCCGTGGTCATTTTCTATGACCAAGATATCTCCTTAGATCTGGGGGAAAATATTTGAGATGTAATAAAAGGTGTTGGAAAAACTGAATGAGAAAAATGTTGGGCCCCTTACATTACATGTGGAATTGGCAGCTGCTGGGCCACGGGTTTGGGTGCACGCTGTCCACAGGGCTTTGCGTGTGAGAGCGCAGCCTCTGCTGCTGCTGAAGTGGCCGAGGTGGCATGGTCTGGCGTGTGCCGATCCTGGGGCTATGGGCTGGGTGCTCAGCTGCCAACGCTGCAGCTGGAATGCAGTCACCAGGCTGCAGTGTGTGCCCACGCCAGCCTCGGCTGCCGTGGTGGCAGCCAAAGAGATATGGGGGCACTGGGGCCCCACTGGGGTCAAGGGCACTTTGGGGCACATTCCACCATAGCAGCTGTGAATAGTGGCACCACTGTGGTCCCGGCAGCAGAGGTGGGACCATGGCTGAGGTCATGAATGCTGCAGGGGCACAGACTGGGAAAACAGGAACAGCTGCTTGCAGGAGAATTCCCCAAACAGCCACTGAGTGCCTATTTTTTTTTCTTTTTGAAAAATTCTTCCTATTCAAGCCTGCTGCTCCAAACAAGCGCCTGGCCTCTCCTACAACCCGACTCTCCAACCAGACTGGGGACTGACTGGGTCAGGGTCTGTCGTAGCCCAACTCTTCCCAGCCAGTGTCCACAGTCCTAGCAGGTGCACATGGCCCCTGTGTGTCTGCCACTTCATCCTTATTCTCCCCAGCAACTTCAAGCATCCAGGTCCATCCTGGTGCTGCTCAAACCTTGTTTGGCAGGAGTGGAAGCCATTGACCTGGCTCTCTCCCAAGAATCCTGTGGCAGACCCAGCAGGCACCGGGCCTGGTGCTGTTGCTGCCCTGGTCCCTGCACTGGTCCCAGGCACCTTATTGTCCTAAAGGACTCTCCTTACTGTCTGATTTTTCAATGTCCTCTGCAGTTTTGGCTTCCAATCTTCATATATGCCGGAATACCATTTGCTGTTCACTCTGTTCCTCAGAAGATCAGCTGGGTGTTCCGTTAGCGTGCAGGGGGCAGTGGACTCTGCTCCCACCTATGTCACTACCGTCTTCTCCTGATGGTTATTATAGTATACAAACATGACAGGTAGATATTAATTTTTATTTCTTATTTTACTGAATTCTATTTTTAAAGATTTTATTTATTTTTAGAAGGAAAGGGAGGGAGAAAGAGGAGAAAAACATCAGTGTGTGCTTGCCTCTTGTGCGCCCCCTACTGGACACCTGCATTGAAGGTTTTCCTGACTGTCTCCAGACTGGGAAGGCCCTGCATTCTGCAGACATTCCCCTCCTTTTCATGACTGATGGAGGTTCAGAGCTCAAACAGCATGTGGCTCCTCCAGACTTCAGGGGGTTTGTAATTCTGGCCTATAAGCCTTTGAGGGACAATGTGAAATCTTGAGGCCTACCTTTTCTTCGTTTGATAATCTGTAAGCCATCAGGTTTAATATTGCACCTTTATTTTTAATTTTATTTTATTCATTTCTATATTGTTGTTCAAGTGCAGTTGTCTCGTATTCTTATTTCTATAATCAGGTTGTCAGCTCCAGGCTCACTGAGACAATGTTCTTAATACAGACTACCCATCAAAGGGGACTAGTTGTTCCTCAGCTAGCAAAATGCCTTGAGAACAAGAATTGGAAAATTTTCCTCACCATTAAACTCAAACTCTACATTTATAGCTTAGAGCTTTTTCATCTGCTGCCCACCTTTGCCTGCAAAAACATTTCTGAAGTGCTGAGCGTTCCTGGGTGAACGTCAGAAGTTTATTCTCCTGTTTGTAAATGTAATGTGGCTGACATTGTGTCCCTTTTTTTATCATTTACTGTGAGCATGACATCAGTTTGTCCCGGGATGAGGCCTGCGCATTGAGGAGTCTCCAAAAGGCATAGTGCTGGAGGTGCCCATTGAGTCCACGCTACTAAACATCACACGTAGGACCTTCGTTTACAGACTACTTACCTTTTTTCTTGGCTGACATTCGACAACGCCCAAAATCATCTGGACGAGTTTTTCACTAAGTGAGGACTAGCTAACTCCATGTCACATGGTGACGCTGCCCACTTCTAGGATGTGTCTTGGGGCTAAACCCTTATCTCTCTGAGCCTTGGTTTACTTCTGTGAAATTTGTTACAAAATATATTTCATATGAGTGTGGATGGATATATTGGATCAGCCATAGTTGGTGTTTACCTGGTACTTGGTTTTGCAGAGTATATTGCTGGACCTGCTGTGCTTGTTGATCTTTATAATTTTCATTCACTCATAAAAGGCCTTCTGCCTCCATCTTCCCTTTCTGTGGCCTTCCAAAGTTGGACAAAAATGCCTAGAAATCAAACTGCCAAGGAAATTCAGATGCCATTTATTTAGTCTGCATTTCTGGTTTTGCTGCAGCCTGTTTAGGGATTTTGGGGGGTAGGTGAAAATCTCCAGACCCACTCAGAGTTCTGGCCTCATTTTGGATGCAGTTCACACATTCAACTCTATCTTATATACTTTATTCAAGCAAGCCCACCCTGAAACACCATAACTCAGTAAAAGAGCAGACACAACAAGTGATCTTCAGTTTTTGTCAGAGGATCAGGCCTTAGAACGACACATCACTTGAGGTATTCTCCACGTATAACATATGTGGCATTTTCTTAGCATTCTTTGTTTCTGGAGGCATTTTCCAAATGTGGACTTGAATGAAGGATCATAAGAAAATATATATAGGTTAGTGAATGTTGAGTCCAGAGAAAGCACTTCCCGTGTTTATAGTACAGGTCCTTAGGAGAAGAGAATGGCACTTTGGGTGAGGGGGGCCTTGAATTACCTTGGATTTGGTCTAACCCCTTTGTAAACTTGTTGCCACTGTGTCATTTTTTTACACTCTAACTTCTGGCCTTTTTCTAATGCCTTTGCATGATCAACTGTATCATCTTCATCCCGTGCCATATAGACAACCTATGGGTACACCCTGTCAATTTCAGACCAACAGAGTCAGTTCTAAAAATACTGCTGAAAGACCCTTGCTAGTGCCACATAATATTCTTTTCTATCCATTTTGCTAATTTATTTAAACTTGCTTACTGTATTATTACATGATATGGATGGCTGGGGAAACAGACAAGATTCCTGGATGAATAATTGGAAATGCTATTAACGGTGTCATGAATTTAAAGTATCTAAAATGTCTTTTACTTTCCTCATCTGTAATGGTGAGGCAAAAAAGCATTTATTTCAAAGATTGTTTCTGAGAATTAAATGTGGTATGAGATGAATAAAGAATAATCTTATTTTAAAACACTGTGTTTTAGACAGTTAAAAATTAATTTTAAACTAACTGCAAAGGAAGTTTCCTTGATAGATATTTATAGACCATTTCAGTTAAAACTGCAGGGTACATATATTTCTCTATTTCACATTGAAAACTTTCCAAGATTAATCTTGTATTGTACTAGGAGAAAAAACAGCCCTCAATAAATTTAAAAGTTTGAAGTTATATTTGCTTTCCTTATTTAATAGATTTTATTCATTTATTTGTAGAGAGACTGCAAGGGAAGGAAAAGGAGAAGGAGAGAAACATCAGTGTATGGTTGCCTCTCATGCACCCTGAGCTGGGGACCTAGCCTGCAATCCATGCATGTGTCCTGACAGGGGATTGAACTGGTGACCTTTCATTCACAGGCAAGTGATCAGTAAACTGAGCCACACCAACCATATTTTCTGACCACAATGGTAAGAAACTGAAAATCAAATATAGGAAAGAAAACAAAAACAAACAATACATTTAGAAATTAATCAACATACTACCAAACACTCAACAAATGAAAAAATAAAATAAAAACCCTGGCTGGTATAGCTCAGTGGACTGAGAGCTGGCCTGTGAACCAAAGGGCTGTTGGTTTGATTCCCAATCAGGGCACATGCCTGGGTTGCAGACAACATTCCCACCAGGGGGCATGTGATGGCCACCACACATCGATGTTACACTCTCGCACTCTCTCTCTCACTTCCCCTGGTCTAAAATAAATAAATAAATAAATAAATAAATAAATAAATAAATAAAATCTTTAAAAAAATTAAAGAAGCAGAAAACCCACAACTACACTAAAAAGAAACAAAAATTCAAATATGGTCTTAGAAAACCTGCCTGTAAAAGAAGCTCCTATAAGAGGAGCCTGTAACAATACAGTTGCAACTAAAGAGCAAAAAAATTTCAGTAAAATCTTTTGAGTTTCTTAATACATTAGAAAAAAAAAAGTAACAAACCAAAAAGTAAGTTGAAATAAAAATAAAACAAAGATCAGTGCCATAATAAAGAAAGTAGAGAAAAAATGTAAAGACTAATAAAACTAATGGCTCTTTATTTAAAACATTAAATATCTTTGAAAAGCCTCTAATGAGCCCCATCAAGCAGTAAAGAGAAAAAACAAAAATAAATAAAGTCAGAAGACAGAGAAACAACAATGCTAATAAACGCATATATTTTTAAAGAATACCATCAACAATTATATACATACAATTTGACCACTTAATAAAAAATTTATAAATCATACTCACTGTGAAGGTTAAATCATAACAAATCACATTATCTAAACAAACAAATTACTAGCAATATATTTGAATTAGTTATTAAAACATGCAAAAGAAAACCCCAGGCCCAGAGAGATTTATGTAAGAATTCTAACAAATATTAAAACATGATCAGTACATGATGAAGTTCACTTACAAATGTGTTTTCTGAGGCCAGTATTACCATGATACGCAAACTAATGCAAGAGACTGTAAAACTAACAGACTTACAAGCCTGTATTCTTGAAAAATGTACACGCAGAATTTCTCAATAAATACACCAAACCAAACTGAATGATATATTACAATGATTGTACATCCTGATCAAGTGTGAATTATACCAGTGATACAAGAAAGGCTCAACATCCAGGAAAAAAATTGATATGATTCAACACATCAAATATAATCACATGAATATTCAGGAAATACAGAAGAAATAGAATAGTATATGCATTATTGAGAGACTGACCACATGGATTCTGGTGATTAGTCAACTCCCATACTGCAGCAGTCATCCTTCTCTGGCAGACTATTCTCCTCCAAGCAGCAGTAGCCTGAGGGGAAACAATAGCCACAACCCCAGGAAGAATTCTGCCCCACCCTATGGGCTTTAAGCCTAACTGCTGAGTGCAAAGTGACTAATTAACAACTAAAAAAGACAACTATAGACAGCAGACACCTGGCAGTCTAAGAGTAGGCTGCCTAACACCAGAGAGGGTCAACATCTGACACCACTAGAGGCACATCCAGAAAGAAAAAATAGTGCTAAATACTGAAGGCTACTGAGAGGAAATTGACTGTGGGCTTCTTGAGGATTAGTGATATTTTCTTTCCTGCATAGCTTTACAACATTCACTTCTTGTCCAGCAGTTTAGTGCATTATAAGTCACTAGAATTTATACTATAGGTTAATTCTATCTTTTCTTATACTAGTCTCCATCTCTTTATGCACTTATTAATATTTTTCTTTTGCTGTTGATACTGATATAATGGAGGATGAGATATTTTTGCATAGGTGAGTGTGTTCCCATGGCCAAGGAATTGATAGATTTAATGCAATCCCTATTAAAATACCAGTGACATATTTCACAGATATAGAACAAACATTTCAAAAGCCATATGTAAAATAAAGACTGAAGGACAATATCAGAAGAAATAAGAACCCAGCTCTATATCCTCTACCCAGTGCTGCCAGACTGAGGGAAATATACTAAAAGTCTATCTAGAGATTGTTCTTTATTCAGCTTTTGCAACTGGTAGCAAACTAGAGCAATTTTGATCAACTAGCTACAAGCGGATTCAATGTTGTTTAATTAGAATGATAGCCACTCACATTCCTCATTATCTCTCTTGCCCAGGTCTCCCCTCATAATTGTAGTTTTCATAACATCTCCTTTATTTATCCTATGGCACACAATTTAAGATACTTTTTCTTTCCTATCTCGAATATTTTACTTCAATATACAGGCAACTATCCAAACATTTTCTCTGTGTGCTGATGGCTGTTACCTAAATGCACAAAATTAACTGCTGTGGCACAGATTCTGTTCTAATTCAGAAATTTCATAGCGTGAAGTTTCCTCTCTAGGGTTCATTTTACTTCCCAGAAGCAGATCACACATAGTGGAGGTTATACTGCCATTCAGTTAAGGGGTACAGATAAAGAATGTATAGATGAAAAATTTCCCCTCTGTATTTGAGGCTGAATGAGAAGAGGTCTTGATCCTGTTGATGTTGCCCTTATTTCTTAAATATGGAGACACAAATAACAATGACAGTAGTTCACCTTCCAAATAAAGCACTATTTCAGTTTTGAAT
This sequence comes from Anoura caudifer, assembly GCA_004027475.1. Classification (NCBI taxonomy): domain Eukaryota; kingdom Metazoa; phylum Chordata; class Mammalia; order Chiroptera; family Phyllostomidae; genus Anoura; species Anoura caudifer. The sequence continues at coordinate 219,840 of PVKU01001686.1, read as the reverse complement.
CTAAATGAGAGACCTCAGAGAAACTGCCTCAATATAAGTATAAACTAGCCTCATAATAATAAACATAAACATAATTAAACATAAACAAACATTAAAACATAAACATAAAACGTTAACATAATAATTAAACATAAACATATGTGTGTATATATGAATTAAAAATAAACTGTTTGCGACCTGGGGGCATTTTGCCACCACAAACACAAAATATGGCCAAGAAGTGAGGCGATGTGGTTAACCGAATTGGCAACAGAGAGCGGTGGATTCAGGGCAGTGTCTATACTGGACTGAGGATGAGTCCTAGTTTGTTGATAAGCACATGCCCGAACCTGGCACAGTGCACTACTATAGTACTGATTTCCATGTCCAAGTGGCAGATAAGTGAACATTCTCAACACACACTTGAGAAATAGAAATGCATGTTTCTATTTCCTGAAGGAGTAAATAAACTCCCAGGGGACTGCAAGGCCTCCATGAGTCCACAATACCTGGGTTTCCGGGAGAATTGGTGCTGCTCTCACTTAGGGGTGGCTGTGGCTGCTGAGAAGTCATTAGCCTGAGAAGACCAGCGTGGGTTACAAGGGAAATGCCTCCTCCTCTCAAAGGTGGAGGAATTGTAGGAACTGACCTTGGAGATTTCCGACTTCGATTCGCTGATGATGACACTTATCTCAAGAATTCAAGAGTTTTTATTTTTTTCTTTGAAAGACAACATAGTTTTGGGGCAGAGTTATTTTACCTCAGATTAGGTGTTTGAATTTCAGAACAAGAACCAGAGAAACATGTGGAGAAGCTTTTATTTATTGTGTATTGAATTTATAGAGGTGATATGGCATAATAAATCAATAAAGGTTTCAAGTGTACAATTTTATTACACATTATTCATCTACATTATTGTGTTTTCATTATGCAAAGTCTTTTTCTACCAATACTTATTTTCCCTATTCTACCCCATCCCTTCTTTGATCATCATACATTTCTCCTTGTCTATGAAGATTTTTCTTTCTATTTTGTTCACTATTTCTGAAGCGCTTTCAAACCTGTCTCTTCCAACATCTGTCAGTCTCTATTTAGTTTCTATGACTCTGTTTGTATTTTTGTCTATCTTGTTCATTATATTATACTTATAAATGAATCCATGTGGTCTCCTTCTTTCTCTGTCTTATTTCAATTAAACCCTATACCCATTGATGCCACCACAAAATATATCTTTTTTTATGGTTGAGGAGTATTTAATTGTGTAAATTTCATCATGCATTGTTTTTTAAAAAAGTGTTTTGGCTACTTATTCTTAGAGAGGGAGCAGGGAAAGAAAAAGAGAAAGAGAGAAACATTAATGTGTGGCTGCCTCTCACGAGTCCCCCAACAGTGTCATAGTCGGAAACCTAGGAATGTGCCCTGAGCAGGAATTGAATTGGCAACCCTTTGGTTCATAGGCTGGTGCTCAATCTACTGAGCCTCACCAGCCAGGGCCTCATACACTCTTTTGAGAATGTAAATTACTTCAGCAACCACAGAAAACTCTAGGTAATTTCTAAAAAATATTAAAAATTAAATTGCCCAATGACCCAGCATTTCCACTTGTGGAATTTTATCTTAAGAAACTCAAAGCACTAATTAGACAAAATTATGTGCCCCTGATACAGATAAATCTGATTAAGTTAACTCAGATCACTGGGGAAGTAAAGAGGGACTATAGGAGGAGTTTCCCTAGAAAATGATGGGCAGTCTGGAATGGGATTGTCCAAGAAGCTGAAAGCTTCTAGAGCCAGTGAGAATAAAAAGGGCACTGACTCTAATTGGGAGGCTTGGGGGCTTGATGGAACTCCATGGCTCCTGAGGTGGGGCTGTCTCATGCTTTCAGGCTTTTCTTCCAGAAAGAGGCCTGGATGATTGTGCTGCAACTGCCTGAATTTCCTTCCCAAGGATCACATTTCTATGGGTGGTAACTCTAGGCAAAGCCTAGGGTCATGCTGTCCTGGCAGAGGGTGACAGGTTTTTTTATTTTATGGTGTTCTGCAGGGAACAGGCTCTGAGGCAGAAGCCTGCCATTCTTCCAGAATTGTGTAGTTTTTGTATATGATGTTGTTTTTACTTTCTAAGCTAGCCTTATAGAAACAAGGCAGCTATTGAAAGTAACAGGGAAGGATTGCGAAGATGGTGGCGAGTTAGGTGTGAGTGGAGCCCAGTTCTCCTTGTGCCCAGCTGGAACATGTAGACGATCTTCTTAGGAACAGACTGTACATCCAATGGAATGCCAGCTCATGTGAAGTTTGGAGACCAAAAATTGCAGAGGACATTGAACAACTTATGTTTAGGGGATTGCACTAGGATGGAAAGGTCCCTGGAATCTGGGTAGGAACCAAGGCTGCTGTGGCTGCTGGCCTGATTCCTGACCTAGGATACAGGGAGGATAGTTTGATCACAGGCTTCCTCCCCTACCAGATTTGGGAGGGTAGCCCAGCACCAGGAGGGACCTGGATGCTGGAAGTTGCTGGCAGGAATACAGATGGAGTAGGAGACACATGGAAGTGGTACACATCCAGTGGGACTGTGGACCCCAGCACCAGAGAAATTAAGGAGCCAGGTGACACCTGGAGAAGGGGAGAGTTGGGCAGTGTCAGATCCCAACTTGGATAGTATGCAGACTGGTTGGAAAGTTGGGCTGTGTAAAAAGCCGTGTGCTTTTTGAGAACAGAAGGCAACTGCTTTGTAAGGAACTCTTGAGCAGTGGCTCACTTGCCCCGAGGGTGATTTGAGCTGCGCACACCCAGAGACTGAGTGGCTAAGTAGAACCACAAGCCCGAGTTTGTCTCATACTTTGACCCAGAGGCTGATTGGACCTGGGCACCTGAGACTGAGTGGCTGAGTGAAACAGCATGCCTGAGATTGACTCACACTGTACACCCAGAGACTGAGTGGCTGATTTGAGCCTGGTAGCTCATAGAGGACCAGGGCTGGAGCCTGGGAAACTGAATATTGTGGCCCAGACCTGGTCCCCATCCTCTCAAAACCATAGCAAGGGAAAAGGGCAAAGCCCAGCATACTCTTCACTTGACATCTGGGAAGTCCAGCAGAACTCACTGAACAGGTTTAAATTCAGCAGGAGGATTCATATTTTTTTCCTTTATTTTTCTGCCTCTCTCTTTTTTTTTTTTACTTTTTTTCTTCCCCCAAGTGAGACTCTAAGAACTGGAGTTATTCAGGGTCCAGAGACAAATCAAAAGGGAGAGCACAAGGTTAAACCCCCAAACTGAGAAACTGAGACAAATGTCACTTTGTTATCCCATAGATATGTCATTTTATTATTTATGTGTATTATTATTAATTTTCATTATTTTTACCAGTTTTATTTTGAGTATTTTTGTATTTATTTTCCTTATATTTAGTTTTTCTCATTTTATGTCTCTGTTTAATTGCATTGTTTGACTGGCTTTACTCAATCTCTCTTTATTGTATTTTAATTTTTCTTCTTTTACTTAGCCCATGTTCCAATAACACACAACTCTTGATTGGGTACTTTCTATTCTGGTTATCCAAATCATATATTTCTTGTCATATTATATTTTTCCAGTACTATTGTAAATAATTGTTGTTCCATACAATTGTACATACTACACAGCAACCCTTCCTGATCTTAGCCCACTTCACTTCAATCCTGAGCATTATCACTGTTGTGGTTAACTCTATTCTCTCTCACACTATGCTACTTTCTATTCTTTAATCTTACTATGTCTCATTATCTGACCTTGCACAAGTGCTCTGTCTTCTGGATTAAGCTCACAATCCTCCTCCCCTCTAACAAGAGTCTTATCTCTCTTTCGTCTTTCATAAAAAATGGCTAGTTGGGTGAAATACCACAGTTAATGCTATACTTATTCAAAGAATCTCCTATTTCTTCTCCACTTGCTGGTACTTTAAATCCCATAAAATACTCTCTTGCTGTCTTAATCCATTTTGCCCACCTCCTGCCACTGATCACAGAAAAGAATAGGTAGGAGCTACAAACATCAGTATACCTGCTGGAGGAGAGAAACCACCAACAAAGGAAACACCAGAAGGTAAAAACATAAGTACAACAAGAGAGCCCACACAAACAGACGCTACATCTGTAGCATCCAGATGAGGAGATTGAGACCACATCACTGAACCCTGTAGAATTCCTACCATAGAAGTTCACCCTACAAAGACACCTAGCAAAGTGAAATATTAGGAAATGCAGAAATAATCAAAAAGAGTCACCTAAAATGGGGAGACAAAAAAAGAACATTCAATTAGAAGAATGGAAGATGCCCCTCTAAAGGAGTTAAACAAAATGAAGGTAACCCAACTATCAGGTAGAGAGGTAAAAATGATGGTTATAAACATGCTCAAGGAATTCACAGACAACTACAAGGAGCTGAGTGAGAACTACATCAGCATGAAAAAGGAAATAGATATATAAACAAAAACCAGGGAGCAATGAACAATAGCACCTCATAAATAAAAAACACACTAGAAGCAATAACAAACAGGGTGCATGAAGCAGAGGATAGAATCAGCAAGCTGGAGGAGAGGGAAGAAAAAACCACCTTGATAGAGCAAGAAAAGAAAAGAAGGAAAGAAGGAAGAAATAAGAAAGAGGTAGTAAGGGAGCTGCTGAACAACATGAAACATAACAATATCTGTATAATAGGAACACCAGAAGGAGAAGAAGAGCTAGGGATAGAAAACATGTTTGAAAAAGTAATAACTGAAAACTTTCCTAATTTGGTGAGAGAAAAAATCACACAAATCCAGGAAACACAGAGAGTCCCAATCAAGAGGACCCCAAAGAGGACCACTTCAAGACACATCATAATTAAAATGGCAAAATTCCAAGAGAAAGAGAGAATCCTAAATGCAGCAAGGGAGAAACAGGAAGCAACATAAGGGAGCTCTGATAAGACTAGCAGCTAACTTCCCAATGGAAGTTAGGTTGCAGGCCTCTGGCTCCAAGCCAGAAAGGAATGGCAAGAAATATTCCAAGTAATGAAAACCAGAGGTCTGCAACTAAGACTAGTTTATCCAGCAAGGCTCTCATTTGAAATGGAAGGCCAAATAAGGGGCTTCTCACACAATAGAAGTCTAAAAGAACACAGCTCTATGAAACCACCTCTGGAAGAGATTTTAAAAGTATTGCTTTAAGAACAGGAAGAAAAGAGAGAGAAAGAGGAAAACAGACACAAAAAATGGCAATGGATAAGTACATATCAATAATAACCCTAAACATAAATGGATTAAATGCTACAATCAAAAAACATAAAATAGCTGAATGGGTAGGAAATTATGACACACACATATGCTGCCTACAAGAGACCCACCTCAGACCAAAAGACCTACACAGACTGGAAGTGAAGAGCTAGAAACAGATATTCAATGCCAATGGACAGGAAAAAAAGCTGGAGTAGCAATATTCATATTAGACAAAATAGACTTCAAACGAAGGGTCATAAAAAGAGACCCAGAAAGTCACTTCATAATAACCAAGGAAATAAATCACCAAGAAGACATAAACATTTTAAATATTTATGTACCCAATATAGGATCACCAAATGCATAAAGAGAATCTTGGGGGTCTTCAAGAAAGATATTGACAGCAACACAATTATAGTAGGAGATTTCAACACCCCACTGTCAAAAATGGATACCTCTTCCAAACAAAATATCAACAAAGATATTGTGGCATTGAACAACACTCTAGATGAAATGGACTTAACTGATAAATATAGAGCCTTTCATTCCAAAGAAGCAAAATACACATTCTTTTCAAATACACATGGAACATTTTCAAAAACAGACCACATGATAGGACACAAAACAAGCCTCAACAAATTCAAGAAAATTGAAATCATATCAAGCATTTTCTCTGACAACAAGGGACTGAAACTAGAAACCAACCTCAAGGACAAAACTCAAAAACACTCAAACTCATGGAGATAGAATAGCATGCTATTAAACAATGAATGGGTCAAGAACGAGATCAAGGAAGAAATAAAAAAAGTCTCTAAATTAAGAGTAAGGTTCATTTTATAACATAAAAGTGAATCAGATTGTTCTCTCTTTTTTTAAAATCCTCACCCAAGGATGTTTTTAAATTGATTTTAGAGAGAGATCAAAATAGAGAGAAAGAGAGAAATTTCTATGTGAGAGAGAAACGGAGATCAGTTGCCTCCTGTATGTAACTCCACTGGAGATAAAATCCACAACCTAGGTATATTTGCTGATCGGGGATTGAATCCAAAACTTTTTGGTGCACAACACAATGCTCCAACCAACGGAGCCACCTCACCAGGCCTCAGGTTGTTTTCTTGATGTGGTAATTAAGTCAGTGAATAAAAAAACCTCAAGAATTAGACAAAATTCAACTATTTAAACCTTACTAGTTTATGTTACAGCAAACCTATAGGCTAAACCATAGATGGTATCAGATATTATCAGCTTAATTTTGCCCCAAATACTCTGGCAAAAGAATTTTAGAAAATTATTTTACAAATGAAACATCAAATTTCTAGAAGATACATTGTTTTTTTTTTAATTTTCATGTTCATATTATTTAAGAACAAATCTTGAATATAAAAATGTCCATGCATCATTTACTAGGTTGTTTCTCTTTTAATTAAAGTTAATGGTGGTAATGATAATAGCAGTTTAAGTGTACAAAGAAGCATGCTGGTGTGTAACTGTTATTGTTAAGTCTACCACAAACCAGGAAGGAAAACTTTCTTTATTTTGGTGCACATAAATGCCTTGTTAAATGCTTTTTAGGAGAAGTAATGAGTAAGCAGTAGATACTGAGTCATGAATAATACTGTACAGATGAGTTCTTTCTGTTGCTACCCATGGCCAGACTGCCTTGAAAATTAAATATTCTCGGGTGGCTGGGTAGACTTATAGTCTTCCATTCTAACAGAGAAAATGGCTGATAAAAATGATCAAACATGCCTTTCCATACTCAAAATACCATCAATGCCAGAAGCTGACAACATTGGAAAACTTTGACATAGTGCTTATTTAAACATTTCACAAGATTATAATGAAAAGATGACATTTATTTGGAGAGATGGTTTAATATCCACCCATACAAAAGACTAGAAGCTATTTGCATACCTCTTTATTATTTAAAATTTTTATTTTTTTTCTCATTTTAAATGTTACAAATGATAACTACTTCTCACGGTACCTAGTATGTACTTATATAACTTATAGGAAAAAAATACACATGGTGAACTGGTCCCAAACCACTACTTGCACTCACATGTCATTCCTAAGAAAAACACTAGGTGGAAGCAGAGATTTGCTGGGCATCATGACTTCAATTCTGGTGTTACTCTCAACCAGAAAACTAAAGGACATCAGAAAAGAGCTTTTCTTGGTGATCTCCTCTTTGGTGTTATTAGCAAGGTACACACTAGATGCAGCTCAGAAGAGTTTTTTTTTTTGGTGACCTTCTTTCCAGTTTTATTCTCACGGTTCACACTAAATATCAACAGAGAAGAAATTTTCCTGGTACTCTCCACTCAGATGTTATTCCCAGGCCACACACTAGATGGCAGAAGCAAAGAGCACTTCTTGATAACCTCCCCTCCATGTTTTATCCAAGATGCACATTAGCTGGCAGTAGAGAATACATTTTCCTGATGACCTTCACTAAAGTGTTATTCCTAATTTGCTCACTTATGGCAATAGAGAAGTGCTTTTCTTCATGACTTGTACTCACCAAGTTGTACAGTAGTTGGCAGTAGAGAAGTGCTTTTCCTGGTGATCTCAACCCAGGTGTTATTCCTAAGGTGCATATTAGATGACAGCAGATATTAATTTTTATGATGGCATACACATAGGTGTTATTCACTAGTTGCACACTAAATAAGTGCAGAGAATAAAATTTCCTGGTGACCTTCCCTCAGGTGTTATTCCTAAGATGCATACTAGATGGGAGTTAAGAATGGCTTTGACAAGTGACCTCAACTCAGGTGTTATTCTCAAATGAACAAGGGATAGCAGCAGAGTAAAGCTTTTTCCAGTGTGTTCCACTCTTGTGTAACACACAAGATTCACGCTAGCTGCCAGCAAAAAATGTTTTGTTATACACTCAGGTATTATTCACAACTTGCACACTAGATGGCAGCAGAGAAGAGCTTTTCCAGAGACATTTACTAAGTTGTTTCCAAGATGCACGCGAGATGGCAGCAAAGAAGAACCTTTTCTGATGACCTACAATCAAGTGTTACTCTCAAAACACAAAATAGATGTCAGCAGAGAATTACTTTTTATGACAGCATACACTCAGGTATTATTTGCTAATTTCACACTAACGGGCAGCAACAAAGAACCTTCCCTGGTGAGCTCCACCGAAGTGTTATACCAAACAGTCACACTAGATGCCAGAAGAACAAAGCCTTTCCTGGTACCCTCCACTCAGGTGTTAGTCCCAAGATACAAATTGGTGGCAGCAGAGACTAACTTTTATGACGACCTACACTTAGTTGTTATTCATTAGTTGCACATTAGATAGCAGCAGAGAATACCCTTTAGTCATGACCTCCACTCAGCTGCTGTTTTCAAGATGCAAATGACATAGCAGCAGAAAAAAAGCATTTCCTGGGGAATTCCGCTCAGGGGTTATTCTTCAGCTGCACACTATGTTGCCAGAGAAAACAATTTTCCAAGATGACATACCCTCAGGTGTTATTCACGGGTTGCTCACTTGATAGCAGCAGGAAAGAGCTTTTACTGGTGAGTTTCTTTCAGATGTTATTTAAAATATGCACATGATGTTCTCCACTCAATTGTTATTTCAAATATGCACAGTAGATAGCCATAACTTTTAATGATGGCATAAACTCAGGTTTTATTCACCAGTTGCACACCAGATGGCAACAGAGAACAGTGTTTTCTGTTCACTCCCACTCAGATGTTATTATCAATATACACACGAGATGGTAGCAAAGAATTACTTTTCATTTGTTTTTAATCCTCCCTTAGGATAGGTTTATTGATTTGAGAGGCAGAGAAAAAAAAAAAGAAATATCACTGTGTGAGAGAAACATCAATTGGTTGCTTCCCATCTGTGCCTCAGCTGGGCAGAGATCAAACTCTCAACCTAGGTATGTGCACTGATGGTAAATCAAAGCCACAACCTTTTGGTGTACAGGGTGACACTCCCATCAACTGAACCTCTCAGCCAGGACAGATAATTACTTTTTATGATGGCATACACTTAGGTGTTATTCAGCAGTTGCACACTAGATGACAGAATATCCTATTCCTGTAACCTCTACTCAGGTGTTATTTTCACTCAGCACACAAGATAGTAGCAGAGAAGTTTTGTACAATAACATACACTCAGGTGTTATTCACTGGTTGCTTTCTAGATGGTAGCAGCATGGAAAAGATTTCCTCGGTGAGTTTCATTCAGGTGTTATTTTTAATACTGCACACTACATGGCAGCAGTGAGCAACTATTTATGATACACACTCAGGTGTCATTCCCAAGACACACACTAGATGATAACAGAAGTGCTTTTCTTCATAAATTGCAATATTGTGTTATTCCAAAAGTGAATACTACATGACAACAGAGAAAAGCTTTTCTCTGTTGGTGAGAACAGTCAGGTGTTATTTACCAGATGCACATTAGATGGCAGGAGAAAATATCTTTTTTTTTTTTAGTAACATACACGTGTTATGCACTTCATGCACACTAGATGGCAACAGAGTAGTTCATTTCCTGGTGAACTTCACTCAGGTGTTACAAGCAATTTGTACAACTGATTGCCTCCCAGATTAGCTTGTCTTGGTGACTTTACTAAGGTATTATTCCCATGATGCAATAGAGAAAAGTTCTGCTTAGTGAGCTCCACTCAAGTGTTATTCCCAAGATGAACACAAATTAGGAGTAGAGAATTAATTTCTCATAGTATCATAATTCAGATGTTATTCACTGGTTGTGCAGAGTAGTGCATTTCCTGGTAATCTCCACTAAGATGTTATTCCTAATTTGCACTGTAAATAGCAGTAGAGAACTTTTTCTGGTGACCTCCACTAAATTGTTATTTCCAGAATGCGCACAATGTGGCAGCAGAGAAATGAATCTTTTGGTGACTTTTACTATTTAGTTATTCATAATTCGCACACTAGATGGCAACAGATTTGGGCTTTTCTTCATGACCTGCCCTCAGATGTTATTGAAGGTAAACACTAAATGGCAGCAGAAAAAAGCTTTTTTTGGTAACTGTCAGGGTTATTTACTGGCTGCACACTAGATGGCAATAGAGTTGTGTGTTTCCTGGTGACCTCCAATCATGTTATTTTCAAATTGCACACTAGATGGCAGCAAAGAAGAGTTTTTCCTGGTGAGCTCTACTCAGGTATATTTCAAAGATGCCTATCAGTAGGCAGACAAAACGTTTTACAATGGCTTACACTCGGTTGTTATTCAGTAGTTGCACGCTAGATGGCAGCAAAGAATAGTTTTCCTTGCTGATTTCCACGCGGGTATTCTTGAGAAGCACAGGAGATACTGTAGCAGCAAAGAAAAACTTTGCCTGCTGCACTGCACTCAGGTGTTATTTCCAAGAAGCACATGAGATGGCAGCAAAGTGTGTTTCCCTGCCTTAAGGACACTCCCCACTACCCATAAAAATTAAAATCCAGACCGTTGGTACTGAGCTCACTTTGTGGCAATTCCTGTTTTAGGCCCTTTACATGACTCATCTCACCTACTGCTTTAATTTGCCAGAGGAGGCAGGGACAATTATTAGTCTCTCTTTTACAAATATTTAAACTGAAGACACAGGTTTGAGTTGAGAACCAGGACCTAAATGGGCCAAGATGGGCCAGAAGAACTTGCACACACAGGAACGTGGACAAGTAGAGTAATGCAAGTAGTCTTGCTGATTTGGGTTAAATCTTGGTCATCCTATTTAAAGAAAATCTGCTCATAATCTAATAGTCCAGCTTGCCATGCACTCATCCAAGCTGGTGTTTGGGTGGGGCTGGGGCAAGAAGCTGGGGAAGGGGACAGGTGTGGAAGGTAGCCTGGCCATTCAGTGGAGTACAAACAGCACCAGGCTCCTATAACATGATTTCCTTACTTCTATGCCCTGCTGGCCTTCTGGAGTTTTAAAATCTGTTCTTTTGTCCTGATCACTGATCTGCTTCTGTCCTTGCTCCCTTCCTCTGAAGTCTCAACTGACAAGAGCTTCCTAACTCTTCAGAACGGAGTCTAGGACGGCATTTTTTATGGTGGAGTGCCTGAACCCCAGGCAGGCACAGAGCTGACTTCTAGCTCCACCACCTACTAGCTGTGTGATTTCAGGCAAATAGATGTAAACTCAGTCTCCTAGATGTCAGATGGGGGTGACCACTCCCTCTCAGGATGACTGAGGATTCAGTGAGTAAGCCTGTCCAACATGAGATCAGCATCCACTCTCCCTCCCTCTTCCTGTCTTCATCCTTTTTCAAATCTTCTGTGAGCCAGATAAATCAAGAATTTAGCAAATAGCCTCCTTTTAGCAGAATGAGCTCTCCTATTGGTGTCCAAAAAGCCAAGCTCCCCCTAGGTACTAACTCTTGCAACTGTGCTGGCTTTATCCTCAGGGTATTAACCACAGCCTTCTCCAAAAAGCCAAGCTCCCCCTAGGTACTAACTCTTGCAACTGTGCTGGCTTTATCCTCAGGGTATTAACCACAGCCTTCTCCGGTCTTCGTAACCCCTGTCCCCTGCAACCTCATGGTCCCTGTCTCAGCTCAGGCCTAAACCACCTCTCACCAGTCTTCTCACAGGTCTCTTTGCTTCCTGTCCCTCTGCCATCTAGTCCAACCTCCACACTGTGATGAGCTTCATCTTTCCAAATTGGAGACTATGCCTGTCACTTCCTGTGTGTAAGAACTACCAACGACTTCCCCTCAACCTAGAGAATAAAGCCTCTATCATTTGCACAGTGTTGAGATTCTTTATCAGTCTCATTACTTCTCCTGGTCTCATTTCCTATCATATCACCCAATTCAGTCACCAGGTACCCCGGCTGTCACATTAACTTCTCTGGTTGGAAGATCAGAGCGGTAATTAACAGAGGTACCAGGACTGAGACTGAGCCTGGAATGTGGGAACCCAAATAAAACATAGACTTAAATCAACAATAATGTATCAATATCTGTTCTTTGTAACAATTCTGTAGGAAACTGGAAAGACGGGAGAACTTTAAAGTAAAATAAATCTATTGCATCAAAATGAAAACCTAGAGGAAATGGGGGATTTCCTGTAAAAATACACATTAATTAAGTGGAATCTAAAATAAAGAAAATACAGATAGATCAATTAGCCATCTTGGCCAGGCTGTGTTCTCACCCACCTCCCCTTTCCTCTGCCCTCACCCACCTCAGGACTTTCAGGACCTAGAGCACCAGGGCTACCTTCTGTATTCTCAGAAGGGGAGCCCCAAGACTGTAAGTTCCTCCCAGCTAATCAGCTCTTTGGGGTTCCCCTAACACATCTTGTGGCAGTGAGGAGGTACAGCTCAAATAAGGTTGTACAGTCTGCCCACTTCCCCTTTACTAACAGAAAAAACAGACTCTACCCATAAAACATACTTTGCATTTACAATCTTATTTGTTTTTAATTCCTCTTTTAAACTTATTATTTTTTAGAGAAAGAGAGAGAGAAACATCAGTTTGTTGTTTCACTTATTTATGTATTCATTGGTTGATTCTTGTATGAGTCCTGACTGGGGATCAAACACAACCTTTGCATATCGGGACGACACTCTAACCAACTGAGCTACCCAACCAGGGCCCATTTTTGTTCCTTTAAAAAACACATTTTCTTAGAGATTTCTATACCAAAGTGTCTTCTGTAAAGCAAAAAATTCAGTATGAGGTTTCTTTCAGTTCCTTTTTATTTTATGTACGTAGAATGTTCTTAAAGAGAGCTGTGTATAAAATGAGGTGTGCAGTTTGCCATTTCTTTGATGTCTGACACACCAAGGGCAAAGCACTCCTTGTATTATTGTTGCTTTCACAGTGGATGGAGTTTTCCCACCTTTATTTTCAGACTCAAGGACAGGGAACAAAGGCAATAAAGATCTTACACTTCAAACTGTCCACAGCAATCTGCAAACTAAATTTTTACAGGAGCTAAAAGTTAGGGACTTGGGTGACAAGAAATGAGAGATAGCAAGTAACCAGAAAAAAGTGCTGTGTGTCTGGAGCAGCTCACCTTCTCCAACTGCCAGGAACCAGCACCATCTGGAACTGGTCTCTCTAGGCCTTGCGGTCATCAGAAGCATTGTTTGGCTGGGCTGGGCTGAGCCGGGATCAGTGACCACAGGCACCAAGTGTTTGTGGGCCCACGTCCCAGTCCTGAGTTGAGGTTAAAACATAATCACACTAGTTGTGTATTTACAGTGGCAGGCAATTGCTCAGTCCTTTGGGTGATTATATTCTCTCCTATTTTATTTTATTATTTTATTTTATTTTATTTTATTTTATTTTATTTATTTTATTTTATTTTATTTATTTTTTATTTTTTATTTTATTTTATTTTATTTTATTTTATTTTATTTTATTTTATTTTTCTAAAGCCACTTTATGGAGTATGACTAACATACAAAAAGCCATACATAATTAATGTGTACAACTTGATGAGTTTGGAAACCAGTTTACAGCTCTTAAACCTTTACCATTAACACATTCATCACTGCAAATATTTAATTAATTAATTACCTAATTTATTTCACCATTTGTGTGTGTGGTAAGAGCACTCACCATGACATCCATCCTCTTAGCAAATTTCAAGTGCACGACACAGTATTACTAACTACATGAACCATGCTGTAAAGCTGACCTCCAGAATTTACTCATCTTGCAGAACTGAAACATTCTACCCGAAATACCAGATTATACATTACCAGTGAGACCCAAACCAAACCTTCTAGCATTAAGGCCAACAGGTGCTTGCATGGGGTTTTTAGATGCTGCTCCACAACAGAGGGTCAGGGAGGAAATGGTGTGCTGGAAGATGGAGCCGATAACTGTGGGTCAACAGTTGACTATGCTCTTCACTCAGCTTTTATTAATGCAGATTCGATCCAAATCCACACTAACCTAATAATAATAATAATCACTCGGAAACAATCAGCAATAACATCACACAAGAGAACTGGGGAATAATGAACCTGAGTCCCAAGAGTCCAGATCAGGTCTGGGCCAGGAGGCAACTGAGGGTGGTTGAGGTCTTGCAAGGCAGAGCCAGAGGGACAGGAGCACAATGTAGGTCTTTCTCTCCTGAGGCAGAATGTGCAAGATGTCTCAAAGTGACTCTCTCTCCGTATGTGTTGTCCATGGCCTGAAGCCTTCTGTTTTTATGCTTCTTTTGGTGCAAAGTCATGTTGATTTTGCACAATTACTTGTAAACATATTTTTCTTAATTTGAATAAGCACATGTTATTTTCCTCACTCTTGATAGGCACATGCTGTATACATCAGCTCTGATAGGCACATATTGACATCAGTTCTGAGAGGCACAAGTTATTTTGTGCAACCTTGATAGGCCCATGTGCTTTACGTTGCCCTGAGAGGGTGATATTACCCTTCAGATAAGCACATATTGTCTGCCACACTGTACTGTGCACACTGAGGGGCTGTATCATCCCCCTGAGTCATAGATCTACTGAGCATGCTCTAAACATGGCTTTAGGTCCTGCCCTCAACAAGGGAAGAATCCCCACTCCTGGCACCCTCCCTGGGAAGGACAAGACCCCTCCAATCACTTATACCGGCACAGCACTTTTATGATTTCAATGTGGGCCTTTGTTGGTGTCTCTTTTGTTGGCAGTCTTTCACCACACAACAGGTCAGAGAAGCACAGTGGTATTCACCTCACAGATGAAAACTGAGGTCCTGGTCCAGGACCTTTGTGGGATGCTTGCAGGACATGGAAATACAGGGCCTCCCAAAATTCCTAACCACTTTGCTGAGTCTCCTCCTTTAATTTCACTGAAATCTCTGAATACCCCATTGAAGTGCTGGCTCAGAGACACGTAGCTGACAGATGCAATTAACACATGACTGACGTAAGTTTGCATGATTTGCAGCCCACCTGGCAGCTAGAAAGAGCCCACTCATATCTTATGGAAAAGAACTTAAATCAGTGGCAGGACCAACAGCCAAGTAAAGCAATGGATAAGGAAACACAGTAATATGAGGAGCAGAATATGTTGTATTAAAGGAGCATCCCCTGGCAGTAGCATCAAGGGAGCTGGTGACATGCTCAATTGGATTTCAGAATTTTTTTTAAAGATTCTTATACTTTTTATTGTTGTTCAACTATAGTTTTCTGACTTTTCCCCTCACCCTTCCCCACCTCCTTTCCCTGTTCCCACCCCCCCCCCTTGTTATTGTCCATGTGTCCTATATAATTGTTCCTGTAAATCCTTCATCTTTTCCCCTACTATCCCCTCCCCTCTCCCTTCTGGTCATCATCGTTCTGTTTTCAATTTCAAGGTCTTTGATTATATTTTGCTTGCTTGTTCATTTTGTTGATTAGGTTCCACTTAAAGGGAGACTATATGGTATTGGTCTTTTATTGCCTGGCTTATTTCACTTAGCAAAATGCTCTCCAGTTCCATCCACGCTGTCCCAAAGGGTAGGAGCTCCTTCCTTCTTTCTGCTGTGTAGAATTCCACTGTGTAAATGTACCATAGTTTTTTGATCCATTCATTTACTGATGGGCACTTAGGTTGCTTCCAGCATTTGGCTATTGTAAATTGTGCTGCTATGAACATCAGGGTGCATAGGTTCCTTTGGATTGATGTTTCAGGGTTCTTAGGATAGAATCCTAGCAGTGGAATTGCCAGGTCAAAAGGCAGATCCAGTTTTAGTTTTCTGAGGAAATTCCATACTGTTTTCCACAGTGGTTGCACCACTCTGCAATCCCGCCAAAGTGCACTGTTGTGGTCCCCTTTTCTCCACAACTTCTCCAACACTTGTTGTGTGTTGATTTGTTTATGATGGCCATTCTGGCTGGTGTGAAGTGGTATCTCATTGTGGTTTTAATTTGCACCTCTCTGTTGGCTAGCAATACTAAACATCTTTTCATATGCCACTGGGCCCTCTGTATATCCTTCTATGAGAAGTGTCTGTTGAAGTCCTTTGCCCATTTTTTAACTGGGTTACTTGTCTTTTTAGAGTGGAGTTGTGTGATGTCTTTATATATTTTGGAGATCAAATGCTTGTCTGAGGTATCATTGGCAAATATGTTTTCCCATACAGTTGTTCTCTTCTCACTTTAATGCTGTTTTCTTCAGCTATGCAGAAGCTTTTTATTTTGATAAGATCCCATTTGTTTATTCTTTCCTTTATGTCCCTTGCTCTAGGGGACATATCAGTGAAAATACTGCTCTGTGGAATATCTGAGATTTTTCTGCCTATGTTCCCCTCTAGGAGTTTTATGATGTCAGGACTTATATTTCAATTTTTTTATTCACCTTGAATTTATTTTTGTGTATGGTGTAAGTTGGTGAGCACGTTTAACTTTTTTGCATGTAGCTGTCCAGCTCTCCCAACACCATTTGTTGAAGAGGCTATTTCTGCTCCATTTTATGCTGCTGCCCCCTTTGTCAAATATTAATTGACCATAAGATTTTGGTTTATTACTGAGTGCTCTATTCTGTCCCATTGGTCCATGTGTCTCTTCTTATGGCAGTACCAGGCTGTTTTGATTACAGTGACCTTATAATTCTGTTTGATATCAGGTATTGTGATCCCTCCTACTTTGTTATTCTTTCTCAAAATTGCTACAGCTGTTTGGGGACATTTATGGTTCCATATAAATTTTTGAAGTGTTTGTTCTATGTCTGTGAAATATGCCATTGGTACTTTAATAGGTATTGTGTTGAATCAACAAATTGATTTGGGTGGTACGGACATTTTGATAATGTTAATTCTTCTGATCCATGAACACGTCATATGTTTCCATTTGTTTGTGTCTTCCTTAACTTCTTTCTTCAGTGTTGTGTAGTTTTCTGAGTACAGGTCTTTTACCTACTCGGTTAGGTTTATTCCTAGGTATTTTATTTTTCTTTTTGCTATGTCAAATGGGATTTTTTTTCTGACTTGTGTTCCTGATATTTCATTGTTGGTATACAAAAGTGCCTTTGATTTGTGAATATTGACTTTGTATTCTGCTGTTTTGCCAAATTCATATATTACGTCGA
Organism: Anoura caudifer; assembly: GCA_004027475.1. Taxonomy (NCBI): domain Eukaryota; kingdom Metazoa; phylum Chordata; class Mammalia; order Chiroptera; family Phyllostomidae; genus Anoura; species Anoura caudifer. The sequence continues at coordinate 202,606 of PVKU01001686.1, read as the reverse complement.
GCAGTTTTTCATTGGTGTCTATAGGATTTTCTATGTACACTATCATGTCATCTGCAAACAATGATAGTTTTGTTTCCTCCTGTTTGATTTGGATGCCTTTTATTTCCTTTTCTTGTCTAATCACTGTGGCTAAAACTTCCAATACTATATTGAATAGAAGTGGTGAAAGTGGACGACCTTGTCTTGTTCCTGATCTTAGTGGAAAAGATTTTAGTTTTTGCCCGTTGAGTATGATGTTGGCTATAGGTCTCTCATATGTTGCCTTTATTATGTTGAGGAATGCTCCCTCTATTCCCACTTTGCTGAGTGTTTTTATCATAACTGGGTGCTGTACCTTATCAAATGCTTTTCCACATCTATTGATACAATAATATATTTTTATATTTCCTTTCATTTATGTGATATATTACGTTTATTGAATTGCGAATATTGTACCATCCTTACATCCCTGGGATGAATCCCACTTGGTCATGGTGTATGATCTTTTTAACTTATTGCTGGATGTGGTTTGCCAGTATTTGGTTGAGGATTTTAATGTCTAAGTTCATTAGTGATATTAGCTTGATGTTTTCTTCCTTTGTTGTGTGTTTATCTGGTTTTGGGACTAGGATGATTTTGGCTTCATAAGAAGAGTTTGGGAGTCTTCCATCTTCTTTGATTTTTCGGAGTAGTTTGTGAAGGATAGGGGTTAGCTCTTCCTTAAATGCTTTGCAGAATTCTCCTGTGAAATTATCCCGTCCGTGGCTGTTGTGTGTCAGGAGTGTTTTTATTACTGCTTCAATTTTGTCTGCTGCTATAGGTCTGTTCAGGCTTTCTGCTGCTTCTTCATTGAGTTTTGGGAGATTATATTTTTCTAGAAATTTGTCCATTTCACCTAGGTTTTCAAATTTCTTGGCATACAGTTCTTCATAGTAATTTCTTACAATCCTTTGTATTTCTGTAGTATCAGTTGTAATCTTCCCTCTTTCATTTTGATTGTGTTTATTTGGGTCCTCTCTTTTTCCTTGATGAATCTGCTGAAAGACTTGTCGAGTTTGTTTATCTTTTCAAAGAACCAGCTCCTGGATTTATTGATCCTTAGAATTGTGCTTTTAGTCAGTATGTAATTTAGTTCTGCTGTGATCTTGGTTATTTCCTTCCTTCTACTTGCTCTGGGCTGTCTTTGTTGTTGTTCCTCAAGTTCTTGTAGGCATAGGGTTAGTTGTTTGTTTGAAATGTTTCTATCTTTTTTAGGTAGGCCTGTATTGCTATGAACTTCCCTCTCAGGACTGCCTTTGCTGTGTCCCATAGGTTTTGGATTGTTGTGAGTTCATTTTCATTTGTTTCTGGAAACTTTTTGATTTTTCCTTGATCTCACTCTTGATCCATTCATTTTTTTAATAGCATGCTATTCTATCTCCACGAGTGTGAGCATTTTTGAGTTTTTCCTTGAGGCTGGTTTCTTGTTTCAGGCTCTTGTGGTCAGAAAAAAATGCTTCATATGATTTCAATTTTCTTGAATTTGTTCAGGCTTGTTTTGTGTCCTATCATGTGTTCTATCTTCGAAAATATTCCTTGTGCATCTGTAAAGAATGTGCATTTTGCTTCTTTGGGATGAAAGGCTCTATATTTATTGGTTAAGTTCACTTGATCTAGAACATTGTTCAATGCCACAATTTTTTGTCAACATTTTGTTTGGAAGATCCATTTTTGGCAGTGGGGTGTTGAAATCCTCTACTATAATTGTGTTGCTGTCAATATCTTTCTTGAAGTCCTCCAAGATTTTCTTTATGTATTTGGGTTCTCCTATGTTGGGTGCATATATATTTACCATGTTTATGTCTTCTTGATGGATTCTTCCTTTCAGGATAATGAAGTGACCTTCTGGGTCTGTCTTTATGGCTCTTTTTTTGAACTCTATTTTGTCTGATATGAGTATTGCTACCCAGCTTTTCTTTTCCTGTCCATTTGCTTGAAATATTTGTTTCCAGCCTGTCACTTTCAGTCTGTGTAGGTGTTTTGTCCTGAGGTGGGTCTCCTGTAGGCAGGATATGTGTGGGTCATGCTTTCTTATGTATTCAGCTATTCTATGTCTTTTGATTGGAGCATTTAATCCACTTACATTTAAGGTTATTATTGATAGGTACTTATTCATTGCCATTTTTTGTACCTGTGTTCCTTTCTCTCTCACTCTTTTTCTTCCTTTCTCAAAGCATTCCCTTTAGTATCTCTTGCACAGCTGGTTTGGTGGAGGTGTATTCTTTTAGACTTCTCTTATCTGGGGAGCTCCTTATTTGGCCTTCCATTTTAACTGAGAGCCTTGCTGGAAAAATTAGTCTTGGTTGCAGGCCTGTGGTTTTAATTACTTGGGATAATTCTTGTCATTCTCTTCTGGCTTGGAGCGTTTCCATTGAGAAGTCAGCTGCTAGCCATATTGGGGCTCCCTTGTATGTTGCTTCCTGTTTCTCCCTTGCTGCCTTTAAGAGTCTCTGTCTTGGAATTTTGCCATTCTAATTATTATATGTCTTGAAGTGGGCTTCTTTGGGTTCCTCTTGATTGGGTCTTTCTGAGCCCTGGATTTTTGTGACTTTTTCTCTCATCAAATTAGGGAAGTTTTCCATCATTACTTTTTCAAACAGGTTTTCTATCCCTTGCTTTTCTTCTTCTCCTTTTGGTATCCCTACTATATGGATATTATTACATTTTATGTCGTCTTGCAGCTGCCTTACCACCTGTTCCTTCTTTCTGAGTCTCTTTTCATTTTCCTGCTCTATCTGCATGATATCTCTACCTTGTTCTCCAGCTCGCTGATTTGATCCTCTTCATCCAGACTGCTTGTAATTCCTTCTAGTGTGCTTTTTATTTCTGAGATTTTATTGTTAATTTCTTCCTGGTTTTGTTTATAGTTTCTATTTCCCTTTTCATGCTGATATCTTTCTCACTCAGTTTCTTGTAGTTGTCTATGAGTTCCTTGAGCATATTTATTACCGTATTTTGAATTCTATATCTGATAGTTTGGTTACCTTCATTTCATTTAGCTCTTTTATTGGGGAGTCTTCCATTCCTTTTGATTGCATGTTTGTTTGTTTTTTGCCTCCCCATTTTAGGTGACTCTTTTTGTTTCTATGCTTCCTGATGTTTTGCTTTGCTAGCTGTTTTTGTAGGGTAAACTTCTATGTTAGGAATTCTATGAGGTCAGGGGTGTGGTCTCTTTGATCTCCTTGTATGACTCTCTAGATTTTCCCTTTCTTCTGTTTGTGTGGGTTCTCTTGTTGTACTTGACTTTTTACCTTTTGGTGGTTCCTTTGTTGGTGGTTTTTGTCCTCTAGCTAGTATACTGATGATCACAGATCTCACCTATTCTTACATGTAATCAGTGGCAGGGGGTAGACAAAATGGTTTAAGACAGCAGGAGAGTATTTTATGGAATTTAAAATGCCAGCAAGTATAGAAGAGATAGGAGATTCTTTCAACATTAACTGTGATATTTCACCCAACTAGCCACTTTTTATAAAAGGTGAAAGAGATATAAGACTCTTGTTAGAGGGGAGGATGATTGTGAGCTGAATTCAGAAAACTGAGCACTTGTGCAAGGTTAGATGATGAAGTGTAGTGAGATTAAAGGATAGAACGTAGGTGTAGTATGAGAGACAATAGAGTTACCCCAACAATAGTAATGCTCAGGATTAAAGTGAAGTGGGCTAAGATCAGGGAGGGTTGCTGTGTAGTATGTACAGTTGTATGAACAACAATAATATGACAAGAAATATGTGATTTAGATAACCAGAATAGAAAGTACCCAACCAAGAGTTGTGTGTTATTGGAACATGGGTGAAGTGAAAAAGGATAATTAAAATATAATAAAGAGAGAATAAGGAAAACCAGTCAAACAATGCCATTATCAGAGAAATAAAACAAGGAAAACTAAACATAAGGAAGAGAAATAAAAAAATACTAATAAAATAAAAGTGGTAAAAGTAATAAAAAATAATAATACACATAAACAATAAGTGCCAGCTCTATGGGATAGCAAAGTGACAGCTGTCTTAGTTTCTCAGTTTTTGGGGTTAGCCTTGTGCTCCCCCTTTCATTCTGTCTCTGGATCTTTCATAACTCCATGTTTTATTGCCTCACTTGGTGGAAGAAAACAAAAGGAAAAGATAAAAGAGGGAGGAACAAAAAAGAAAGAAAAAAAATAATAATCCAATAATAATTGATATCTTTAAACCTGTTCAGGTAGTTCTGATGGTCTTCCTAGATGCCACAGGAAGAGGGGGGCTGGGCTTCACTTTTCTCCCTTCCTATGGTTTTGAGAGGATGGGGACCAGGTCCCAGCCACAATATTGTGTCCTGACTTGCAGCCCAGGTCCTCCACGAGCTGCCAGGCTCAAATCAGCCACTCAGTCTTTGGGCATACAGCATGAATCACTCTCAGGCACATTGTTTCACTCAACCACACAGTCTGGAGTGCTGCTCCAATCAGCCTCTGGGCCCGCAGCATGAGACAAGCTCAGGCATGTGGTTCCACTTAGCCATTCAGTCTCTGGGCACATGCAGCTGAAATCACCCTCCAGCAAGCCCCCTGCTGCTGGAGAGTTCCTTACAAAGCAGCTGCCCAATGTTCTTAACAAGCACATGGCTTTTCACACAGCCCAACTTTCCAACCAGTCTGGGAGACTATTTGAGTCAGGGTCTGACAGGGCCCAACTTTTCCCTTCTCCAGGTGTTGCCTGGCACATCAATTTCTCTGGGGCCAACGTCTACAGTCCCAGCAGATGTGTATTGCTTTTGTGTGTCTCCCACTTCATCTCTATTCCCCCCCAGCGACTTCCAGCATCCAGGTCCCACCTAGTGCTGGACTGCCCTCCTTGCTCTGGTAGGGGAGGGGGCTGGTGATCTAACTCTGCTCCCTGTATCCTGTGGCAGGTGCTGGGCCAGGGGCTGCAGCAGATTCGGTTCCTGTGCAGATCCCAGGGATTTTATCGTCTCAGTGCCATCTCCTCACCATCTGTTTTTCAGTGTCCTCTGCAATTTTTTTGCCTCCAAACTTCATATAAGCTGGGATTCCATTGACTGTGTACTGTTCCTCAGATCTGTTAGGTGTTCCAGTTGGGCACAGGGAGAACAGGGCTCCGCTCCCACCTGCCTTGCCTCCATCTTCCAGATCACATGTGAGAATATTATGGTTTCATGTATGCTAAGTACCTTCACTTCTGAAAACAAATTAACTTTCCCCCTTGTCTTATAAAATTGGATTATTTATTGCTGCTATCCTGTTCATGTTTTACCATTAAATGTTGGAGGCTGGGATGGGAAGAAAGGAGGAGGGCCCACAATCTGTCTTTCTAGTTCACAGTGCTCTGAATCAATGGGTGTTGTGCCCAAAGAAATAAACCTGTAGAATCATACCTAAGGAGGATTGTCTGCACCTGGACTTGAATTAGGTGATGAGATACAGAAAAAATGATTTTGGTGATTAAATGAGACATTGGAGTCTTGGGAATGAACTACTGTGACCAGAGGACATATTATGCTAGATTGCTGTATAATAGCCTCAAAGAATCATGCCTCCTGTACCCCACATCCTTCTGTAGTGTGACATTGCCACTCCTCCTATGAAGAGGTGGGACCTGGTTTCCCAACTGGCCTTGTGACTTTCTTTGATTATAAAAAGAGACATCTGGGCCCCCAACTTTCTTTGGGCAGGAAGCGGGCTGAAAAAGGTACAGGAATGTGGTAGAAGAGCCTAGATCTGAAGAGATGCTGTGGAGAGCCTCTTTTTTTCTTTTAATTTTTATTGATTGATTTGAGAGAAAGAGAGAGAATTGTAGTTGCACTCATTTATGCATTAATTTGTTGATTCTTGTATGTGTCCTGACCAGGGACTAAACCCACAACCTTGGCATATCAGGACAACACTGGGACCAACAGAGCTACTCAGCCCGGGCTGCGTAGAGCTATTCAGTTGTGCAGCTGGAACATGCTGGACTACTGCCCTGAGACTACCAGGCATGTGAACAGCCAAGAATGAAAGACTACAGAGAGGGGGAGAAAGAGAAAGGTGCCTGGCCATCCCAGCTGTTTCAGCTGAGTCTATCTAGGTATCAGCCAGCCTTCTAGCTGCCTGAGTAAGCCCAGGAAAAACTGACGGAATAACCACTAATTCCACATAGAGAATCATGAAAAATAACACATGTTGTTTTAAGCTGCTGGGTTTTGGGGTGGCTTCTTATTCAGTAGTAGGTACCTGAAACTGTATCTTCAGTAGTTAAGTAAGTAATATCTCTTAATAGTGCACGCATTATGTACTTATATTGTGCTATTATTCTAAAGGATATATTAGCTCATCTGAAGAGAGATGGTAAGCTATAGTCACTAATGCCTTGGCTTGATGAATATTATATACCATTTTTGAGCAACTATAAACTGCAGTAATATCTTTAAACTAGGACAAAGTAATACTTATTAATAAGCCTTTTTAAATTTTTGTAAAACTCAAAATTGCTACAATTATAATCTCAGTAGATCCACCACATTTTATATCATAAGAAGGGTAACTGCCATTAGCTGTAATACCCTCAAAGGAGGTCTGGAACAGATAGAGAAGCCATAAAAGAAGAAAGAAAAATGGGTGCTGATAATTTCTATGTAGACAATAAAGAAACCCCAGTTGCAGAAATATAACTAAACAATAAAAACACTGGTCAGTCAGATGGCAAAATTACCATTTGCATCAAAAAATCAAGAAATACTCCTACCTTTTTCTAACAATTTCTTTCAGTGAGATTCTGGGATGGTGTGGGATTTGTTTATATACTCCTTTGCTTATTGACTTGACACACAGTTATTAAGCACTTATCACTATGCCAGGCATTATGTTAGATGCTGTAGATGTCGTGGTGAGTGAGAGATGTACAGTAGTTTATCCCCACAAAGTTAGCTGGGGGTCAATGGATGGCGGGTAATTGAAATGTGAACACACTGTTACCATAGAGTGTGACTAGTCACAGGATAGGACACTTATAGTAATACGATTTTGTTGATTCTTCTTAAAAGTTTCTTTAGCTTAATAGCTTCTAGGCTGCAGCTGTAGAAATTTTGTTGTTTATTTTCTAAATTGTTCACTTGTGCAGGGAATGCTACACCTTGACCCCTCACTTCCCAGGTTCCTGGAAACCTATAAATGCCCTTGTATTTTATCATAGGAGGATCCTTATATTATATTGTATCCTGATACTACTGATCCCCAAAAGATGATGCATATTAGAAGACATCATTCTTTATTTTTTTTCTTTGGATTTTCAGCTGGTGCCTAAATGCACTTTTAGAAAGAAAGAGTATCTTCAGAGAGCAAAATGAAGACCCTTGTTAATGACATAGAAACAGTAGTTTTGATTGTCTAAAGTCTCCTTTTTTTTTTTGCATATCACTTTAGATCTACGGTAGGACTACTAGATTGTTTTTTGGTTTGTTTTTGACTTGGCTCGCAGGCAGCTGAGGACTAAGATTTGCCTTATTCACCTTTGTAGACCGTGCAAGTACATAATAAATATTTGTTGAATGATGCAGAGAAACACTGCAGAAAATTTACTAATGAGCAAATGACTATGTTGATATTGCGTTTTTACCTGGGCATGCTCAAAACTTTGATTTTTAAACCACTTTAGCAAACTACCAAAAAAGAAAAACAAAGAAAGAAAAAAATAAAATAAACACAGAAAGCAAAATAAGAACAGTGCCCAGCTTTTTTTTTTCACTTTCACATGTGAAAGATAATTTTAAAGCATTATCTCAAGAAATAGTTTTCCATTGTCTTAGTTATTCATAAACTTCATTATCGTCTATGTGCCAGGGACAATTTAGTACAAAAACAAAACTAAAATGGTAACCTGCTTTGTGAAATGAACCCTAAACCAGTCTGCATCGTTTCAATAAGACATTGCTACTAGAGTGCCTAACAGCTACTTAAAAATTAACAAAGCATTACCGAAAATTTACTTTCTCTTAGACGACAGATGTTGGAAAATGATTTTCTCACAAAAGAAGCAACCCTCAAGAAAAAAATCGATAACCCGAGGAATGAGCTGCAAAGTTTGACAGCAAAGAATTCCTCCCTGGAAGGGCGGTACTTGAGATCCTTGCTGGCTGCTTGCAGGTCTCCTAGACTGGAGTCTCAAGCCTTTCCTCCTGAGCCCCCTCAGGCTGCTCCTCACCCTTCTCCTCAGCTAAGGAAACGTTGAGTTTAGACCGAAAAGAGCTGCCAACCCTCCCCCCGGCTTACCTCTCCCGCGGCCAGGCAGCCTCCAGTCCGCGCCGCAGGTCGCGCCGCAGGTCGCCCCTCCCGCGCGGCGCTCGGCCCCGCCCCTTTCGTCCTCTTCCCCCTTTGCCCCTCCTCCTTGGTCCCCTTCCAAAGTTCCCGCCTCCCGGGCCCCTCCCCCTCCCCGGGTTCCGCTCTCCGCTCCTTCCTTCCCTCCGCCTCTCCTCCCCAAGTCCTGGTCTCGGGGGCGCTCCCCTCCCCGCCGCCCTCCCCGAGGAACCCCCCGGCCTCCCGCGGTCGCAGCCCGGCCCCTCCCACCAGCCGCAGCCCCGCCGGTCGCGCCCGGCCCGCCGCTGCCGCTGCCGCAGTCATGGCTGCTGAGGGAGCGGACGAGCGCTCGCCCCTGCTGTCTGCCCCCCACTCGGGAAACGTCACCCCCACCGCCCCGCTGTACTTGCAGGAAAGCAGCCCCCGAGGTAAGGCCGGCGCCGACCCTCCTGCCCGGTGGGAAGGACCCAGGGCAGCGGAGACCCGCGGCTGCAGCTCCGGCTGAGGGGAGCTGTCCCCGAGTGTGGGAGACGGATGCTAACTGCCTGAGAGCCCTCAGGCCTGACGCCGCGCTGCAGGCTTCCTTGTGTGTGTGCGTGTGTGATTGGAAGTGTGCGTGTGAGTGTGATGGGAAGTGTGCGTGTGCCACCCCTTCTGACTCACGGGTACAGGGTGCGACGTGAATTTCCGAGCTGGGCTTCGCTGTTTCACAGCGGACCCAGGTGCGGCTGGGAGCGGTGCTCCCCTCGCACAATCATTCGCGAGCCCTCTCAGGCTGCTGAGAGCCCTCGGGAGCGCTGCTCACCTTGGCATCTGCCCTTGAAAAGGCTTCGCTAGAAAGATATGCCTCTTCTAGGTCTACCCACCAGCGCTCTGTTCAATCAGGAGTTGCCTCACCACAAGGAACAGAGTTAATCAATATTCCTGGTATGTCTGAAATTCTTGCCCTTCCTTGTTACTCCTGCTTGAAGGCTGTGTGCTAGCTTGTGAATGAGGAGGGAGAGAAGGGAAGATGGAATATTTTTGATACATATCTAGGCGAGATTGAAATGAACTTACAAAAAGCAACCCAAATTAATACTGCATATATTTCTATACATTTTTCTTCTCAAGATAAAATCCAAAAAGATTTGATAGCCATGGGATTGACAGAAGGAAGAGGGATCTATTGACCAAACTATTAAATTTATTGAAAGATCTTTGTCCTATGCCTTTGAGTTGATTGCTGTAGGAGAAATAAGGGAGGGTCAGGAGTATAGAAAATGGAAGGCAATACTTAAAAAAAGCTTAGATTGGCCAAATATGGCTTTTGCAACTGTAGCTTAAGTTCATCTCTCTTTTTTTTTTTTTTTAGTTGAATGTGAGAAAAGTTTAAAAATCCTAGGAAGCAAATGTTAATTTTGACAATATGGGCAGATCTTGTTTCTTGTACACACTTTTTCCAAGTTCAAGTCTGGAGTTGGAGCAAGGTGTAGAGCACGTTGAACTTGTCTAGTATTTAAAAATTTTCATTTAACACATTATAACTTGAAAAGCAACTATTGAGTTCTTAATCCACACTTAACAAGAAGCAGGACAAAGGGAAAAGATATTTAGCTGTGAATAATTCAGTATTATCAGTGTTGAGAAATAAGGTACAAAATGGAACAAAGACTCACCCTAGAAAGCACACAACTCATGGTTTTTTTGTTTGTTTGTTTGTTTGTTTTTTTGTCAGCATTAAACTTGTGCCAGAGGGTACCAGATGTAGAATTTTCTTTAATGGGCAATTTGATATTAATATTTTACTGCTATCTAAATTATATGGTCCAGAATGGGTTTAAATACTTACCAGTGAATGTTTCAACTTTATCCATCATCATTTAAGACAAAATATTTGAAAATTTATTAAGATGCAGAATTTGGATTTAAGCAACTTTCCAGTAGTACATTTTCAAGCCTTTTATGTTGTATCTGTTTTTTTTTTTAAATTATATAGTGGCTAGATTATTCCACCAAATGATCATACTCATAGATCTGCCTGTAGGTTTCATCATTTGTTGTATATTTGTTTAATTTGATAAGACTCATCAAATTAAACAATCAGGTACAAGTTTCAGTTCAGCCACTGAGAAAAAGAAGTTTCATTCTAGAAAACGAATAACTGAAGAAATTCAGCGTGTTAAAGAACAAATTGGACTGAGTAATTTTAAAGCAATTGGCCTTATTCAGTGATTCATGCACCATACAGCATCTCACCTAACAGACAGAGAGGGGCTCTGAGGAGCTGTACAAAATGAAAGACCGTTATAGACAGAAGAAAATGGAACAAGGAAGTCACACGGCAAAATATGGATTGGTTGTGACAAAGTCACTTTCCTAGGGGATGGCAGATACAGATCAAGTAGCTACTTATTGTCTGGTTTAAGATTCCATTTCTGGGAGAGGCGGGAAGTATGATTAAATCTCCATTTGGTGACAGGGGGCTTAGCGTAAGTGACTCCTCTGAAGCCTGCTGTCTTGTTTTACTGGTTTAGCCAAAATGATCTTTCCGCCTTACGGTAGTATACCTTTTCTTCTCTTCCTTCTCCTCCTCCTTCATTTCCTCCTTGTCCTTCTTCTCCTGCTACTTCTTCTCCCTCTCCTTTTTCATCTTCTTTTTTAAATTTTAGCATTTTTTTAGAGAAAGAGAGAAAAAAACATTGATTTGTTGTTTTACATATTTATGCATTTATTGGTTGATTGCTGTATGTGCCCTGACCAGGGATTGAACCCACAACCTTAGTATATTGGGATGACCTTGCAACCAACCGAGCTGCCGGGCCAGGGCCTAACTTTTTTTCTTAACTGGTAAATGATAATTAGTTAATGAGAAAGTTATTTCGTATGGCATTATACCTAGTAAACATGAAATTTAAATGAGAAGTATTTTTATTTACATTTTTGACAGATATTTACATGGTGGGAAGAGAGCAAGGGAGTGCATCTCATTCAAGAGGGCTACTCTCATGACTTAATACCTACAAGAAGCCATGCATCTTCATACCATCACACTGGGGGTTAAAAGCTAAACATCGAATTTTGAGGGAATACACAAGCATTCAACCCATTTCAAGAGAGTCCTTGAAAACACAGGGATGGGCAAAGTAGGTTTACAGTTGTGACACTTGTTTGAGTTAATAAAGCTATTGTAGGAATCATAACCTGCATGTCTTTTTCCAGACAAACAACTTGAAACCGAATTTTGCCCTGCCTGTATGTGGACACACTTGACTTCTGACCATCCTTGCGTCCTTGCAAAGTTTCAGGTTAGGTGTGGATTGGTAGGAAGAGAGGACCCATACCACACACACAAAGCACTGTAAGATTAGATTAAATTCTTACCTTATTTGCCAAGGATTTTGAAACCCTCTGAAAGCCAGATTGTCACAATGAGCAGAAACAGACGCAGTGTATTTGAGAGCAGCTACCCAAAGCTCGCTGGAGGCCCAAACAGGGCTGTGGAGGGTCTTGATGAAGCTTGATTTGGGGCTATGCTAAAGCTAAGGATCCATTTAAGGGAATTTTTTCAAACTAGTTTTTGAATAAAAATCTGCTTTGCTGAGGCCACACTCTTATGAAGGGGAAATGGAGCCCGATTTGGTGAAGTGTATCTGCTTCCAGTTTTCCATCATTGTGGGAGCCCATTTCTTTTCCCATTGTTTGATGCCAGCAGGCATCAGGCTCCATGTTTCCTGTATTCTGTTTACAATGCCCACATGTTCTCCTGGCACTAGCTAGCATCTTTAAAACATGAATTACAAAATGTTGCATTCAGTCAGTCATCCTTTCAAATATTTGAGCAGCTAGTATATGGTCCCAGATGTTGGAGAGCTTGCACTCCAGTGAGAGAGACATACAGGACCTTTATAATTTCAGAGTGGAGAGCACACAGAGGGGCATGAGGACAGAGGGTAACTGGTAGAACTGGATTGTTTCAGATCTTGTGTTCAGGAAAGATACCTCAAAGATGACAATTGCTTGGAGATCTGAAAAAATGAATCGGAATCAGCTGTTGGAAGACTTTGGGGAGGAGTGTACCAGGCAGTTGGAGCAGCGAGTATAAAACATGCTGGTTTAAAACAAGGAGGACAATGGGGTTAGAGCATGTGATGTAGGGCAGGTGTGGTAGAGGCAGTTAGGGGTCTGGATTAGGGACAACCAGGAGAGCTTTGTAGGCACTGTCAGGAATGGGATGGTATTCCAAGGATAATGGGAAGCCATGGAAGGTTTAGAGCTAAGGAGAGGCATGAAATGTTTTACTTTGTAAGATCATTCTGGTTGGTATGTGGACAGTGGATGACTGGGGAAGATTGACAAGGGATTAGTAACACATGAGATGAATCAGAAGACTGTTCGAGTGGAATATGTCTGAACTAAGGCAGGGGGTGGTGGAAGTCATGGGATACAGGGCGTATTGTAAGTGGAAACGAATCACAAGTCTAAGCAACTAGATAAAAAAATGTGTTTTTATCTATCATGGGCAATCAGGAAGAGAAGTTTGTATGCAGGAAGGGGGAGGATCCTGGAAATCAATATTCTGTTTTGGATAAGCTGAATTGAAATACCTGTGGTCATCACTCAACTGGAGGTGTTGATCAGACATTGGATGTACAACTCTGAGTCTGAGGAGATATCAGGGCTGAAGAATACATTTCATTCCCCAATTATTTGTTATATGTATGATAACCCTTTGCTGTGGTGACAGATGATGCCCTCAGTTTTCCATTTTACTTTCAAAGATTCTATAAACTTTTTCCAGGAATGTCAAACTGTTAGGGTAGAGTATTCTGTTAAAATCTTGTAAGCTTTGCCAGGAGATGTAGCATGACATCTGTTAAAGAAGGAGCTACTGGGGAGGTGATCCAAATAGAACTTGTAATCCTTCCACTTTGGGGAAAAGCAGACAAACCTGGATACAGCTTTTTGCTCAGCTGTTTTGTGTTTAATTTTTATAAAGCTAAAGAGATATATTATAACCTGGAAATGACATCCCTTTAATAGCTTCTGAAAGGGAATACATTCTTCTTGCTGTTTTCTGTTATTTTGGGAGGACATCTAATCTTTTTTGTGGGGGTGAGGGTGCTTCAGAATTTGTGTTGCTTTGGCACTTTTCTATATTTTTGTTCTTACCCTGGTTGCTGTTGTAAAGTGATTTTTTTTTTCTCTGTAAGAAAAATATATGCATGTAAAAAAAGACATGGAAAGCATAGCTCATTTTTTCTGGCCTTCAGGTAAGTTTCCCAAGCATTCTATCATTAAATCCCTTAATATGGTCCCAGGGACAATATGACTACACGTGTTGTTTGGCTTGGGGGACCGCACAATTTCTGCCTGTTACGAGCTGTTTACCTTAGAATCATTACTTTGCATCTCTGGGACTCAGTTTCCCACCTGAGAAAGAGTGACATGCCATGCTCCCTTTTGCAATCATAGTCCGTGACACAGTTCTTGGTAAGGAATCTGATTACACCTAGGAGAATGTATCCACAATTAAAAAAAAAAAAAAAAGATACAGCCCTCTGTGTCACCCAGACAGAATTCCTGGTTGATTTCCATGGCCACGAATTGTGGGGACTCCTCTTTCCTGCACTGGGTGCTCTAGGCTGGAGAGCCCAGTGAGCAGGTAGGATCCCTCACTTCACAGGGGAACTTCCTCAGCAAGATATTCTTCCCTATTTTGCCAAACATGGGTGTGGGACCAGCCCATTCCACATTTTCATCCCTCCTCCATTTTTAAAAAAAACCACATCCCTCCATTTTTAAAAAATATTTTATTTGTTTACTTTTAGAGAGAGGGGAAGGGAGGGAGAAAGAGGGGGAGAGAAACATTGATGTATGAGATACATCGATTGGTTGCCTCTTGTACGCCCCCTACTGGGGACCCAGCCCACAACCCAGGCATGTGCCCTGACTGGGAATCAAACCAGCAACCCTTCAGTTCACAGGCCAGCACTCAATCCACTGAGCCACACCAGTCAGGGCCCTCCCACCAGATTTGATGTGGTTTTTTGTGTGTGTGCGTGTGTGGCTTTTCTCTATATTCTTAGTTATGGGAGTCTGTACAGCTTGTCTTCAGGTGGTTCTAAAGGATAATTGTTCTAGAATTTAGTTGTAATTTTGATGTGGTTGTGGGAGGAGGAAAGCATGGTATTCATCTACTCCATCGTCTTGACAGAAGTCCCTTATGTACGTGTTCTTGTGAGAACACTTGCTTCATGAAATCGTGCCTCACTACGTTAAGAACATAAGCTCTTTGAGCCGCACATCATACCTCATTTTCCATGGATTCCCTGACATATCTAGCACAGCCTCTGGTACAGAATTGATGCTTGTGACAGACTGTATGCTAACTAACTTCTGGGACTGTACCATAGGGTGTCCAGCTGGCCTCTGCTTGTCCCCTGATTATAGCTAAAGACCCCTGGACTTTCTCTGGCAACAGAGAGGCCTTATAACACACCCCCTTCCATTATAAACCTTGGACTTCACTGGAGAAGCAGTCAAATTTAGAAAACAGACAAGCTGAATGAAGACATGACAGGTATCACCACTCCTACCTCTTTCAGATCTTTCATGGTGGCATTGCTTTCAGTAGAATTTCCAGGGACCTATACGTGACCCTACCTACCTTAATCAGTGAGCCAGAGAACCAACGTGGGTGTTTTGCTAGTTGCCAAGAATATCCCAATTCATATATTAAGGAACTGGGGAAATAACTTCAGAGTGGGTCCTCAGATCTATGGGAGCCACTATGAGTTGGTCCTGGAGTAAGCCATCACCTGTGACCTGAGAGCCATGAGCCTTCTCTTTGCTGGACCACAGTGGAATCTTGAGTCAAGAATTAGCACCATTTAAGAGCCAGTGTCTATTAATCCCTAACAAATGTAGTAATTTCCTTTTCCCTAGTCACTCTGGTAATGGACTCAGATCTCTTGAGGGAGGCTTAGAGATTTACGGTTATTACTTATGCCCGTGATGCTGTATCATTCTTCAAAGCCACAAACGAACTCTCCAGTAAAAGTGTTCTAGGTTTGTGAACTTGCTTTGTTACATACTGGTTGGAAACTTGTGACTCTCCTCCACTTGTCAGGTTGCTGGTTATAAGACCTAGTATTTTCTATTATATATAAACAAGTAATGTTTTTGTAGGTTGCCAATCCATTTCAGTCCTAGACTTATTTCAGTTAGCTACTGTCAAAGGCTTTTGTGAGTCAAAGTTTTCTTATATTGACTTTCCCTTTATGGTTAGTGCACCCACCTTGTCTTTGGCTTTTAAGTGTTGCAGTTTAGCCTCCATTGCTCTGGTCTTCCATAATCCTAGAGAGTATTCCTGTGCTGCTCTGCCTGGCCCACATAGGACATGTGTTTCCCTAAATGATGGGTGTATCTGTGCCTTAGTGAAAGGTATCTCCTCCAGGTTTCCATGGGATTTGTGGGGCATGGGTATGCAGATTTCAGGATGAATTCTGCATTCATCATGAAATGATGAATGTTTCTAACTCTCTAGGCCTTTGATTGCTTCTTCTGTATCATGCTAGGAATGCTCCGACATCTCAGCTCAATAAATGTAAGGTCAAGTCTCATCAACCACCAAGTAAACTGATTTGGCTACTTCCAGCTTCGAAAAAACACCAAATCTAGAACATTTGGAAGGTGCGTCCATATCATTACATTTGGCTCAACACAGTGTTAGAGTCTATCCTCTTTAACAGTACTCACATCCTCTCGGTATCTGACAACATTCTTTATCAAAACTTTGCAACTTTCTTGCGTCAGCTGCTTCATCCTGAGTCACACCTGTACTTGACCTTCTAGGGCAATTTGAAATCAGAACCTAGCCATGCGTCTTGACTCGGGCTGAAGGACAGGTCTTAGGGAGAAAGGCCGTCCACTGTAAGATGACTCCCTCAGGTGAGGTTACGACAGAGATTTCCTGTAAGTGAAGGTTCATCTCTTCAGACGCAAGAGGAGACAAACTGCTTTCTACTCATTCTCTGCTCTGTTTAGTGCAACCAGGTGGCCCCATTCCAATTCCAGTGTTTAACTCTTCTGCAGTCAATCTCCTTTCACATGAGAGACTCAGCGAGACTGTGAATTTACCTGACCTTACAATTTTGCAATCTACACACTTAGATTTTGTGTTTTATTTCCAACGATATAAGTCCTGTAAAGATTAGAAGTAAGTGATACTTTTAGGGCTGTGATAGAAGTTCTCTGGTTCTCCAACTAGGATATGAGCTGAGACTTTCTCATTTTCTCTGTAAAGGCTCCAGCGCGTTCATGAGAATCCACCCACATCACAGTTCATATGGTGATGGCTGTTGCCAAAGCGGTCAGGTGAGGGAGACACAAACCTCACAGTCATCTGCAGGGGGAAATCTGGTTCCTGAGAGTGCCACTGCACGCTGCCATTTGTCACCACACCGTGTCCCGCTGGGAAGGAGCTCAGCATTGCAGTCCAGCCCAAGATATGACCAAACCACTCCTCTAGCCTGTTTCTGAGGGTTGTTTCCTGGGATGACTCCTGGTGTGAGTTTTTACCTTAGTTAGGACTTGAAGATAGAAACAACAGAGTAAAATATGGTAAAAGTAATTGTTAATTACATAGAAAGTTGTTAATTAGGTAACTAAAAGGTAAAAATATTATTCTAACATATTAGGGGATATTTAATGCAAGAAGTAGCTACTACCCCAAAGGCAGAGAGAATAAGGGAAGAGATTGGAATTATTAAAATGAAGTCATTTCAAGGGGGCATCATGCAGAACTGAAGCATGACTTCTGAGAGGCATAAGCCAGGTGGTGCTGAAGTCTCTGCTCTGGGAAAAACTTTGTCTGTCTGGGGAAAGGGATGTAAGTCCCTTCTTCCGCCTCCAACCTTGTGGTCCCCCTTTATCATCACCTATTAGTAGGACATAGTGTGCATCCGGCTGGCAAAGCCAAATGAGGTTTTCCGAGTTCCAGCCGCAGCAGGACGAAGCAGAGAAGGGTGGGTGTGGAGTTGAGCATCAGTAACCTAAAAACTACCACATTTATCTTCCAGCCTGACTTCAGCCAGATGGATCCTTCTAAGGGCACCCTGGTTCTAAAGGAACCCAAGAGTCTCCTGGAATAGTTTTGTTTCTTTGGTTTCAGAGAGGAGGGGAAAGCAGGTGGGCTTCCTTTTCTCTGTCACTCCATCCCTGATGCCTACTCCACAAACATCCCGAGGATGAGAAAAAGCCAGGGCTTTCCTCACAAACGTGTCCTTTATACTTCTCTTGCTCATCCTATAATCATTGTGTCCTAAGATTTATCTCATTTTAATCTGATGTCATTTTTCATTTTTGATATATTTGTCAAGGGCATGAAGGGCTAAATATGAGAGTGTATTTACATAAAGGAATACTACTGAGCTGTAAAAAAAAAAGTGGGAAATCTTACCTTTTGCAACAGCATGGATGGTCCTGGAAAGTATTATGGTAAGTGAAATAAGCCAGTGAGAAAAAGACAAATACCATATTATTTCATATACATGTGGAACTAATGAACAAAATAAACAATCAAAATAGAAACAGATTCATAGATATAGAGAACAGACTGACAGCTATTACAGGTGGGGGGTGGTTGGGGAGCTGGGTGAAAAAGGTGAAGGTATTAAGCAAAAAAAAAAAAGAAGAAGAAGAAGAAGCACCTCATAGACACACTAGTAGGGTGATTACCAGAGGGAAAGAGGGGTAGGGGGTGATAGGAGGGAATAAAGGAGGGATAAGTGAGGATAGAAGGAGACTTCAACTGGGGTGGTGAGCACACACTACATTATATAGTGCAATTCTATATTATAGAATTGTATACCTAAAACCTATATAATTTTATTAACCAATTTCACCCCTATAAATTCAGTAGAATTTTTTGAAAAAGAGTGTATTAGTGAAATAAGTGAATTAACTGGAAAACGTTCCATTGAAGAGACTAGCAAAGACATGACTGAGATGATAAAGGTCAGAGCAGTCCAACCAAACAAGGTCAAATTTTAAAATGCTGGAGACCTATCTGGTAAAAGATGATATAGATTAATATTCCAGGATGAATTTGTAGAAGGGAAGGGTTGTTTGCCATTAAACAGATAAATTCTGTTGATGTTTGTGATGGGAAAATGTAATTTGCTGACTTGTGGGTTTACAGGATAATAAAGGTCCTTTTGAGTGTTTCAGAAAGAACATTATGTATGCCTTGTGATCTGTATTCTTTCATCTTGTCTCTTTTATGAGTTTCAGTGTTTCATACTCTCTTCTAGTTTTTATTTCCCCCAACTCTTCCTCGTTCTCGTCCTAATCCCTTTTAACTCAAACCTGATTCTAAGTGGTCCTACAGAACCCTCACTAGTCTTGACATCTCTTCCTTGTAGTAAAATCATCCATTAAGAGGGGCAGCTCTCGGACAGGAGGCATCTCTTGCCTTTGCTGAAGTGCTTGAAAAACTATTTGAAGGTTAGAATCTCTGGGCTTCGGTTTTCTCTTCCGTAAAATAAAGGAATTGGACTATATAATTCCTAAGATGCTTGAATTGGTAACATTGTACAATTCTGAAAATCTGAGGGATTTTTTTCAGGATGGAAAACTGTTGATATAAACAATGCTGCTCACATGGAATGAAGATATTATTTATATAGGCAAACACCATAAAGAAAATGACTATTGTTCAAGTAACAAGACTTTCAAAATGCAGATTTTTGACTCTTAATATCTAATGATCCCTCATTCTGAGATTACAGTGGGCTTTTTATGAATGGCAGAAATTTAAAATAGTGCAATCATGGTGATCTGCTGACCTTTTTAATGTGAAAAGTGACCAATTAAACAATTTAAGTTGCTAGTTATTGTAGGCTTACTAACTGAAATAAATTTCTGGAGTTTCAAATCCCTTATAAGAAGATACTGAATCATAAGTGATGGTTACCTTGGATAAAAGTACAAGAAGTATGTTTAAATCACCTCAGGGCTGAAGTAACGGACAGAAAATTGAAATGATAGGCCTGAGGGCATTGTTTATTGGAGCAATTAGGTGGCAGCATTTGTCATTCTATTGATCTCCTGAATGGATTCTATTCCTCTGGTGGGTCCACATGTCTCCTGACTGCCTCTTCTCTCTGTGTGTGGTTTAAAGAAGGTCTTATTCTATGTGGAAAAGACCTCTTTTTTTCAGTCAAGCTGAGTCCCCTGCTAGGACCCAGCTCTTCTATAAGGAGAGTGGCAGTAATATACGTAATGTTATTTTAAGAGAAATGTGTTTGATAAATTTCAGAGATTCACTCATTCATTTACTCTTTCATTCATTCTTCCATACAATAAATACTTAGCGAGCATCTGTCATAGACCAGACACTGTCGCAGAGCTGGTAAATCAGTCCTGAGCAAGCCTCACAGAATTTATAATCTCCCCATTTTGATTTATAATCTGCACTTTATATTCTTTCCCCCTCCCTCCACTTCCTAAGCTTCCAAAAGAATAGATTTGGGCATATTTTTGATATTGAAGGCCATTTTTTGAGAGTTTAGAAATTACATAGTGCAAATTTTAGAGGAAAAATTCACAGGGTTTTGATGGATCTGATGAACTTCAAAAGCTTCCTAACGTCACCCATTGAAATTTTCTCTGAGCAAAGCTTTTGCCTAGGTTTTACTGTCCTTTTGTGTGGCTGTGATATGTGGCCTCCTTCCCTCACCTCCAATGCACTTGTTTTCTTTGTGATATTGTCTTGTCTTTAAATTCTATCATACTATGTAAGATAGAGACCTAGAATTATAAGAAAACTGCTTCATGTTACTTTATAATAAGGGAAAAGCAAGAGAGGAAACTCACTTTTATTAATGATCCCATTGTTAATAATTATTAAAAATAATATTTAGCCCTGGCTGGTGTAGCTCAGTGGATTGAGCACGGGCCTGTGAACCAAAGGATCGCGGTTTGATTCCCAGTCAGGGCACATGCCTGGGTTGCAGGCCAGTTCCCGGCAGAGGACACACGAGAGGCAACCACACATTGACATTTCTCTCCCTCTCTCCTTCCCTTCCCCTCTAAAGATAAAATAAATAAAAAAAATTTAAAAAATAATATTTATTATTATACACCAGGCTGTATGTTTTGATTGTCCCATGAGGTATATGTTTTTTAGCCAGGACAATACTTTCTTTATTGAGATCTGATAAACTTCTCTGCGTTTATAAGGGCTCAAATCTGTGTTGACTCCTTCTTTGTTCCTTTAGTCTGCTTTTGTCTTCTTATTACAATACAGGTCACTCCGAGTGAACCTCAAATTCTTTCAAGGATTTAAAGCTACTTTTAAAAACTTAGGACATCTATAGCTTCTTTTTTTAATCCTCACCCAAGGATATGTTTATTCATTTGAGAGAGGGAGATACAGAGAGAGAGAAACATTGATTAGTTGCCTTCCTTACGCACCCAACCAGGGATTCAACCCAAAACCTAGGTATGTGCTCTGACCAGGAATCCAACCTGCAACCTTTTGTTGTATGGGATGACACTCCAATCAGCTGAGCCATCAGGGCTCTATCGTTTGTTTTCAAGTTCAGCGTTCAGTAGTGCTCTGGTATAAACCTTCCAGAAATGTGTGTGTATCGTCATTCTAGAGTGGCCAGTCCAGAACCTTGGCTGCCCCAGAAATTCAGCTTCTTATGGATTATTTGAATGAATAATATTTGTTGCTAATCCTTTGCAAGACTGAAAAATTTATATGATAAACTGCAACCATGCCAGGTGGTCATGTATGGATTTTAAACATACATAATATGCTCTGCTCTAACTCATTTTAAAATACCGCAGAGTTCAGAATCCAATCCAGTGGATAGAAAAATCTCTGTTTCAAAAGTAGCTTTGTTCATGATTAGCTATTGTGGTTGTATTTTATAGTGTTTCCAGGTTCCCTTGAAATACCCGTTCTTTTTTGGGGGGACATTAATCACGTGTTAGGTGTAGCCCTTTCTAGGTGTCCTAGGATAATGCTTCACACTGAAGGATTCTATACTGCTTTCAACTGAGAAACCTATACGGGAGGTTAAGTGGTCTCCCTTGGAAGTACCATCATAGAGTAGAATATCTAGATCATTTTTGTCAGATTTTCCTAACATATGTACACTTTGGATAGAAAAATGGGATTTTGAAACTGGGCTTCCGCCTTTTACCTAATCAGCCAACCTTAGGCCTATCAAAAAACAGTGTCTCTCTCTCTCTGTGTATCTTTGTATTCTAAGAATTTTCGAATACGTGCAGAAGTAGTAAGACCAAAATGACTTTCCATGTCTTTATATCATCTGTTATCAATGTTTTACCACTCTTGTTTTACCTATATCTTCATTTTTTTCTTGGAATATTTAAACAAGATTCCAGCCATAATATTTTTTACCCATACTTTAGTTCAATTCTTGCGTTTTTGATGTTAAGTAAAAATTTGAAGCAAAACATTAAGTATATTTTTGCTTTGTGCCTGATATTAACTAGTTCCATCCTAATTAGCTTTGTTCCATATTGATAAGTTTATTTTTTCTAGGTTCATTTTTGTCTTTCCTTGACTGACACCAAAACTCTATTTTGTTTGTCATAGCTAGAAGGTATTACACTGGTTCTAGTATAAACTCAGCATGATAGCTACACTATTTATGTGTTACATTTACAAACTATTTAAAGACTTTGCTTTTGCTTACTCATCGATGTGGTGATGTGCAATCTCCTGGGCAGGGCCTAAGCCATACTGGATGGAAAAACAGTAATAAAATAAAATAAAAACTTTGCTCTCATTGATTTTTTCTATTTCTTGGTAGTTAGATCATTAGCATAAGATTTCCAGGCACACAGCATCACTTTTCTAATGCGAGCTCTGCGGGTTTGCGCACAGGAATGCCATGGGTGTTTGGGTGTGAGTTTCTAAATGGGAACTGGGTCACCACAGGAGACCTTAGCAAAATGTCTTGGATTTTATCTGAATTAGGATATTCTACTTCACAAGACAGCTCCCTGTGTGTTTCTGCTCTGAAATTCCAATAAATTGACTACCTTTAAACACACAACTGAAAGATCGGGGGATAGTTTTGATAGTTTCCTCCTTTATTTCTATTTCTATTGTTTGTATGGTCAAACCAGCCATAATACGTGTGACTCAGTCACTGGTGTCTTTTCAGCAGAACTCCCCCCTCCATATACCGCCATTGCCAGCCCAGATACCGGTGGCATTCCAGTGATCAACTGCCGCGTGTGCCAGTCACTCATCAACTTGGATGGCAAACTTCATCAGCATGTGGTTAAGTGCACAGTTTGCAATGAAGCTACAGTAAGTGAGACTTCCATTAATAAAAGCATCAGCTGTTATCTGACATCTTCTCCCTCAAGGAAGTATACATTACTGTACTTTAGAAGTAAATGTGGGCACAGATATGGGGTATTTTTATTGTTTGTTTCTTGTCTCTGACTGTCTCTCGTTTAACATACAAGGGTGCCTCAGATGTTTAATTTAAAGCTTACTTCATTACAAAAGTATCATGGTGAATTTAAATATAATAGCGTTTGGCTCTTTATTTTCTCAAATGAGATTGACCATAGACATTTATTTATAATTATCTTCAGTGTCTATCTACCTCACAATGAAATGCATTCTGATTTTCACTAAAGTTAAAATATACTGAAGTATACCACAAATGTGGAGTTGGTACTTATGTGGAAAATTATTTAAATTTATTTTATGTCTGTGGAATGTCAGTAGTTTTTTTCTGGTTATGATTTATTATTGACTTCTGTGCCAAATTATGTACAAGAAGTTTGGTGTTTTATTACATTTACTTGATATTAATTCAGTGAAATGTTAAAAAAATTTTGAAGGATAAATTTTTTTTTTTTACCAAACTTTGGGAAGAGCAATTAAAGTTTAAGTAAAATTTTTATAGATTCAAGTAATAAACTGGTGAAGTGAATACTGGTTAGAGTAAATATATTTCTGCTTTTATGGTTAGGCTTTATTTTTTAAATGTCAATCTCCTTTAAATCTGTAATTAAATAAAATTTAATGTTTGGTACTTGTATTATTTTCCTCTTTAAAAAAGTCTTTGAAAAGTCATTTAGTATTATTGTACCTCTAAAAAACATCAAATATGGATACTGGGCTTTATTTATTTTATATAAAAGTGATAAAATAAAACCTTAAGTTAAAAAATAATGTATTCTATTGTAAATATTGTTTTCTATAAAGGACATTATTTGGAGAACTTTTTTGTATGGATAGGTGATAACAAAACTAGCTATTTTTTTTAACTTGAATACCTAGTAAATTTCATTAGCATTAACCTCCTAAGTGCTCTTTTTAGAGTTGGCAAGCAAATATGAGGTGTTAGACATAAATAATAATTTTAAAAAGATACCAAAGTTATCCTTAGATTCGATATTATTTTTTTCTTTTGTTCCTCCACCATTTTGTTTTTGTTTTGGGAGATGCAGCAAAACTATGCTCAGAGACTGATTCTGTCTTTGATTTATCACAGGTTTGTCACAGGAATTAGAATAATCTCACAAGGCAATAATATATAATACAAGACAATACCTCTTTAAAAGCCAGTACAGAAATAATGCAATTCAAACAAATGGCAGATTAATCACACTATTGTTCCAGGCAAGGGGAGACAAAAGGAATAAGATCCAAATTTAACAGAGGTGGACCTGTTCCAGAGGATTTCTCAAAGAGCTGCTTCACCTGACTTCCAGCTACCAGCTCCAAAATCAAAAGTCCCTTGTTGCCAGGTTATGCTGCTAGGGAACCAAGGCTCAGGGTTGTCGCCCAGGCTGCCTGCTTTGCGGATTAGCTCTCCAGGGCTGGTGCACAGTTCAGAGCCACAGCCACCCAAAGAATCGCCATGGCCAAGGCAGGAGTAAGTGTTTCAGGATCTTCGGAGAGCTGTTCAGCAAAGTGCGCCGTGCTCAGACAGAAACCCTCCAGCAGTCTTCACGAACTATCAGTATGTGGCCTAAAGACCCCCTCGCCATAGGTACTTCTCTACCTGGTCTTGTGAATAAGCCCCCAACTGGGCCTCTCAGCACCGCTGGGGGGCTTATCCACAGCAACCGAGCAGGTGGTGATGTCCTGACATAACTTTACTTCTAAAAACAACCTTTTTTAATCTTTGCCATACACGAATGGATTAAAACAACTTCCTTTAAGTAATAAACAGGGGAATTTGAAATCATATCAGACAAATATACAACACTCCAGCTATACACTTTCTTTTTTTAATGAATAGGAAAAAAAGTCACCTTAAAACTTTATTACTTGCACCTGGAAGTAAACACAACAGACTAGGTTATTTATGCAGAAATCTAAAAGTCTCTGTGGATTTAGCCACCACCCTCAATCTGGCTACTTAGAGGTGATGAGTTCATACAGGACCAAGAGGATTTATACCAATAAATTACTTCCGGACATAAAGAAAATTGTGCTGAAAATTTTATATCATTATGCACCCCTGTTATATAAAGAAATGGAAATAATTGTGATTATTCCAGAGAAAATGGGTAGTAGTCAATCAGATTGCCTTGTGTGAAATCAGTAACATTATAAGGGAGGCGAAAAAAGTCTTTGAGGAGTGCTTTAGCATTCCTTACTAATGTTTGTGTAATTTGATCCTAGAGTTATGAATTTAATGAGGTGTTAGGCAATTAGGGGCTTCTCTGTAGAAATTCTAGATTGAAAAGAATACATATAGGGTCAAACACAAAAGCTCAGTTTTACTGTGATTCATTGTCCTCACATCAACCACCTCTGTGAGGAACCTGATATTCCTGTGGGGATGAAAAAAAAGCCCCACACAACCACAACAAAAACAAAGCACAAGGCTAACAGAAGTCCTTTTTATTTCATTGGATAGAATTGGAAAGGGAAGTAGGGATGTTTCTGAGGGGCGGGGGGAGAGAGAGAATACGGGTAAATTTTAGCAAACTTTAGAGAATACAAAACTTAAGGTTAGAGGAGAAGCGATTTCTAAGACAAGCAAACAGAAAGATTGAGAAGTCCTGGAGAAGAGCGGAGCTAGTTGGCTGCAGAACTGATGACTAATCAGATTCAGAGGTCAACACTGGAGTTTGAATCTTAACTTTGCCACTTGGCAGTATATGCTTGAGGACTTCTCTAAATTGTGGTTTCCTCTTGAAAAGCGGTATAATAATAATAATACCTGCCTCATAGTGTTGCTTTTGGGGGTAAAGTACCCAGCATAATGCTTAGAACATTCAAGTTTACTGTGTCAAGGAAGAGTATTAGATCTTCTGCATAAAGACAATGTCATCTCCCACCTTTCACGGCATACCAGCTGCGTGCGACGTGGCCTGGGCTGGCACTGAGGCTGGTGCCTGAAATTTTCGTGTTCAGTTGCCTTGTTTACAGATGAGGAACTGAGGTCTAGAGGTATGATGGGAATAAAATAGAAAGTCTTTTCATTTGCCAAGCACATGTTTACTTAACAGCAAAATCTGATGATATAAAAATCAAGCCAAATTCCGGTTTTCTGGATATTTTAGATAGTATAGTAATACATTCTAGATGTTCATTAATTTTAGATATTCAGATTTATTTTCTCTATATTATAGTTTAATAAATTACAGGTGGCTTATTCCTAACTTTTACATATTTCTACTAAGATTATTAACTTAAATTTTAAAAAATCCTTTAAAAATAAGTTTTAGACTTACAGAAAAGTTGTAAAAATAATAATAGATGGTACAGAGAATTCCCAAAGGCTCTTCATGCACAATCCTCAAATATTAACATTTTGCTACATTAGCTTTCTATCTCTGAATAAATAAATTATGTTTTTTCATAATCTCTTAAGATAATTGCAGACATGTTGCTCATCTACCCCTAAACATTTTACTGTGATTTTATTTTAAAATAATATATCCACTTACAGAATTACAGGAAAATTATCAAATGCAAGAAATTAACATTGATACAATCTGTTATGTAATCTTTTGACCTAATTCATGTTTGTCCAATATTCTATTAAAATTAAAAATGTGGTCCAGAAATCAGTCTAGAATTACATGTTGCATTGGGTTATCATGTTTTTTTAATCTTTTTTTATCTGAAATTTAAGTTATTTTTTTACCCTTTATTACCTTGACATTTTTTCAAGAGTACATGGAAGATATTATTGTAAAATGTTCCTGAATTTGTGTTTATCTGATGTTCTGTCAAGATTACATTCAGATTATACATTTTTGGCAGATATGCCACAGGAATGAGGTTATGTTCCTCTCGATCCATCATAGAAATTTACTTTAATAAGTTTAAATCCTAGGATTGAAGGAAGTATTTTCTTTGGTGTTATTTATTCTGGCTTTAAAATTGATTGTAAAATTAAAGAAAAAAAAAGAAATGCTAGCATTAAGAGCTATTGTAATTTTCTTAAAGTTAGAAGATGTCATAAAATTAATTACTTCTGATATTCTCATGAGAAAAGTTTAGGAAAAATTCAAATTTGTCATATACTCCTCTTTGCTGACTATTCTTACAAAGCCTGCTCTTCCCAGACAGGTACATAAGCCCCCAGTGAATGTTTGCATCAGGCCAGATAGATGAGCCCATTGTATGAACTTCGAAGGGAAGTTGGTGGGCACTAAATATTTTTCCCATTTTAAAAGTCCCATGCAAACTAATTTCGAAATATCTCTACAGCCCCCAAATCTCCTGGAGTGCTTGTCAATGTTTGAGCTATTTAAAAGCACTTATGATACACTTTTCCTTAAACTGTGCTTGGGAAGCATGGCCTTAGTTTTTAAGGAATTATTGCTTTTCTTATACACAAACTTTGGCAATCTGTACTTTGGTTAATTTTGCTGTGTTTGCATTTTCTTCCCTTATCTAGCCAATCAAAAATCCCCCAACAGGGAGGAAATATGTCAGATGCCCTTGTAATTGTCTCCTCATTTGTAAGGACACATCTCGGCGAATAGGCTGTCCAAGACCCAACTGGTAAGAGACGAAGACTCCATTCATTCATTCATTCCACATTATTCTAAACAGAGTCTTTGTCCTCATAGTAGTTATAGAATCTAGGTTATTTTTCTTTGTTAAAGGAATTATACGCTTAGTTTGAAATTAATGCCACAGGTATTTGTAAGATACAATATTCCTGAATGCGCAAGAGTTTTCTTGATATTATATACATAGTTAATGCACTATAATAAATCAATTAGTTATTAAACATACTTTAACTAGTTTGCCTTTGACGTAGTTCATCTTAGAAGTGTTTTCTGTTTTAATCATCATTGTGTATCTGCCATGTGCTGCACTAATTTTTAATGAGCGTAATCTGTACAATAAATCCTGGAGTTATTCGCCCACGCCAAATGCCACCATGGATCTGCCCAGATTGTGGAAGACCAAGACCGTTTTTTCCCCTGTGGTTTCTGGCTTCTGGACCCGTTCATCAATCGTCTGCAGCCCTGCCTGAGAGAAAAGGAGCTCTTCCACTTTCCTTTCTGTCCGACTGTGACTAAGCAGACATCAGGGAAACCAGCCTGCTCCAGGAAGTGTGGCTGTGACTCAGCATGTTGATACCTTCATGGCACACACTGTTGGTTGATGTAGAGTATTTTATTTTATTGAGTCTTCTACCAAGCTCAAGTTGCCTTCCTAGATAGGGAATAAGAACTATTTTCAGATTTGAACTTACAAGAACTGGCAAATGGCAGTTAAATGATTCCTAAATTGTTGCTTTTTGTTTTTTAATATTGACTATTGCTACTTTCTGTGATTTGGGGTCCAAAGCCAAATACTGAATTCACCTAACCTTTAAAACAATTTCTATGACCTATTTTCAATGCTATATTCTGTGTTGTTGGCCATACATCACAGGTTTTTCACACCCCATTGGTGGGATGATGCAGTTGTTCCTTTCTCTTTCCACAGTAGACGCATAATTAACCTTGGCCCGGTAATGCTTATTTCTGAAGAACAACCAGCTCAACCTGCATTGCCAATCCAGCCGGAAGGTACAAGGGTTGTGTGTGGACACTGTGGGAACACATTCCTGGTAAGTAGTCAGACATTTGTTACAGTGACATCAATCTGTAAGTGTTGAAATGACCACAGGAACAGTGGCCCATGGTGTTATAGTTTTGTCCAGTGTAAACTGATTAAAAGATTAAAGTGGAGCCTTTTTAAGAAAGATAGTAAATCAGACACGCAACTAGAATATGCAGTATATTCTGTGAATTAGACAAAAGGTGCATCCTCTGCTTGGTTCACTTGCAAAAAGGGGCCTCTCTGGGGAGGCTGAAGGAGGGAAACAGCATTAGGTCCTGTTGGCCCGTCCAGCGGCAGAATCTTGCCCCACCCTCACTCCACAGCGGAGCACAAAGTGAGCGTTTATAGAGTCAGGAAGAAACTCTTACTATAATTTATCAAAATTTTTCTTATTTAGAAAATAAACTTGGAATATAGGGAATTAACTCTGGTATTCGTAATTAGATAAACCACTGGGTAAAAATTTAGAAGGTATATAATTTGATATGAGCAAAATTTAAGTACTTATTTTACTGCTTTTACGCTTAACCCTAAGTTTGATTTTTAAAAGTTAATTTCATAATGCCTTACCCTTTCAGGAAGGGTAAAAATAGGCTTTCTTTTGTTATTCAGCCTTCATAGGAGACAAAAAATTCTCTAAGAAAATTAAAGAAACCTACCTACGTGAGGGCAGGCATGGGCAGAGCTCAGGAGACTGCAATTTCCATATAAACAAAACCTGTCCCTAAGGGCTGAATGAGCTTAAGAAAGTATAGATGATTTGCTTTTTTTTCTTCCAACTTCTATTTTAGTAATTTGTGCGCATAATTTCAAATGTCAAGTAGGACTATAAAATTTATTGGAAAATCTTGGTCATCTCTATATCTAACTCATCCCCAAATACCGTCCCTCAGAAACCTTCAGCTGCTCTGCTGACATTTACTTCCATGTTTAAATTACTTGTTTATCCTTTTTCTTTTTGATTAAACAATTTTAGATATTACTTATTACCTTGTAAAATGCAGATTGAGGATTTAGCACTCATCACACCCATGCCCCACTCATATTTTTTCTCATTCCATACTCCTGGTAGAACTATAATATTTTATTCAAGTAAACTTAGTGTTTGTATTTCTTATAATTAAATAATCTATGCTCACTCACAGCCAAGTAATGTACTCCATTTCTCTCATTTATGGCTTTAAATTTTTATTGGATTTGTTAATAATTTTTCCTCCCCCTCTTGAATTTGATTTTGTATGTACAAATTATTAATTAGTCTCATTTTCTTTCACAGCACCATAAAATTTCTATCAGTATCCTCACGGCTGTCACCCTTGGACTTCCCTTCACATTATCCTTGCAGTTCCTCGTACCACTTCCCCTGTGGCATCCCTGGGAAGTAAACTTGAGGGACTTTATTCCCTCAAGTGGTGCACATCTTCTCTTAGCTTTCTGAGAAAAGATGCAGGAAAATAAATTTGAACCCTTTTACTTCTTAAACAGTTTTAAATGTAATCACACATTCACTTTATAATTTGTTCAGATTTGGAATTATAGGTTGACCATTGTTTCCTCTCAGACATTTTAAGCATTTGCTCTGCTGATGAGAAATTCAACTCCTGGGACCCTTTTTCTACTTTATAGTCCTCTTTCCTCTTTTATTTTGTCCATGGCTCTGAAATTAGTCAACGTGCCTTGGGGGATATGTGTGCAAACTCACTGAATTGCCAGTGGCTCCTCCTAGTCCACTCGTTTGCTTTGTTCCCTTTTCCTGGGACTCTCTATGATAAATCACCTCCACTGACTGACTGACTCTCTCTCTCAAACCCTTTGTTTTCCCTTTTGGCTTCTTCTTTTACTTACTGATCTAAACTATTTTTTAACTTGCATGAGTTTCCTTGTGTTCTCTGATTAATTTTTCCTTTTTCTAAAGAGCATTATCTTCTTTATAACATCTTTTTGTAGCTATTATATTTTCCCTGAGATTTGTTCTATTTTATGCCTTGTCTATGTTTTCTACCCACTTTTCTATCTGTTTTCCTTTGGTGATAGAGACTTTACTGTAAAGTTTATTTATTGGAGGACAAATCTCTGACTGGCATCTCTAAGCATGCAGCAGAAGTTAATTTCTTTATCTTCTTTACCCTTCCTCTCCAGCCCTCTGTGTCCTCTCCTCCTTCCCCTTTTGCGAAGAATTGTCAACTACTAGTGTCAGTAAGTCGTTTTTCTTTTAGGTTAAGTTTCTGTGGAGTGTTCCGTATCTCAGATCTCTTGTGAGGGATACGCTTTGAAGATACTTTCTAGGAGATAAGAGAGGTAACAGGATGAAGGTCTCACCCACTGTTCAAACTGTAGACTTTCACTTGGTTCCTGTTTTTAGAATGCTGTGTTGTTCTTGCCCTCTGCTGTGCCTGATGTTGTTTAGGTCACCAACCTTTAGTCCTTTCCTTTCAGAATGAATCACTCTTCTCTTGCATGTTTTGGGGGAGGAGAGGATCCTGATATTGTGATGTGGAGGGAAGTACAACAATACTCTTGTTTTTACCAGTACCCCTAAATTCTGCCTTTGAGAGAAAGCACCTGCTAGCCCCAACACCTGAGCTGTCTCCTGTTCTTCCTGTGAACCAGCCAGCTTTTCACTAACAGGACCTCTGAGGGGGTCAGGCACCCTTTCATGAAGTTAGGTGCCACGTGTACATCAGCTCTCCACTGTCTGAAAATCTGAGGCCATTTCTCTTCTGATTCTCTTTGTCCTTACTGTATTGTACATTTTAAAATCCATTTACTATCACTTTACTCAGGTTTGGGCGAGGAAACAGAAGTGCATACATTTGTCCAATCTACTATATTTAGCCAGAATTGTTAGTATTTTTCTGATTTAGGAGAACAAGATAAATCTTCCTTTCATTTATATTCACTGATTAAATCAGCAACAAAGTACACAGATTGGAGGATATATACTTGGTGAGGGTCTTTAACAAATTTTTAAAAAAAATATTATCTATTGATTTAATATAGAATACTACACTGTATGTATTGATACATTTATTATTTTGACTAACTTAAATATCTTTTTCTTTCTTGTATATAAGCAAATTATATTTTGAAATACTGTTTTTAAATCTTCAAAATTGATTTTTTCCAAGTACTTTAATAAGCTTCCCTCCATTTTTACCCTGCATTTTGCCTAGTTATATTTTATATTCCAAATCCTTGCCACAGATAATCTTTGTAGTCACATTATAAGCGAGCTGACTGTATTTGTTAAAAAATATATATTGAGTGAGTTTCAGGCATGGGGCTAAGTGCTGTGGAGAAAAGAAGGTACAGTCCCTGCCCTCATGGGTTTTTCTAATCTAATAGGAGGAGAAAGACAATTAAAACAAGAATTACATGAAATACAGTGTTCTTAGTGCACACAGAGAAGTGCCTAGCCTAGAGGAAGTGACATTATCCTAAGAGCAGTAGAATGCTATATATGGCTTTATAATTGATTCTGTATATATGGGTTCTGTGCTCAGAATGGATTGCATGGGGCAAACCTGAGGAAGACGATAGTAGATGTTTGGCTTTTGTCATTCAGAAAAGTGATGATCACGGTCGGGAACAGCATAAGAATTTGAGAGGGAGAATTGACCATACGTCCTAATAATGGGGTAGATAGATAAGGGAATGAAGAATAAAGACAACTATTTTAAAAGTTTATAGTTAATTTTTTGAAATCAACTGGTAGAGAATTTTAGAGGATGATCCAGATTGAGAAATTAGATAGATGTGTTTGTGATATGTTTTTTATTACTTAAAGAAATTTATACATTTAGATATTTTCCTTCCAGAAGAAAATCACTAAAGTAATATTCAAGCCAAAGACTAATTTCTAAAACTGGTTCTTTCTTACTTAATAATCATTGTAGGCAAGTGAATCATATTAGCATATTAACACAGTTGTTATGATTAGAAACTAATTTTTTAGCAGGAAAGGGTGTTTTGGATTAATATATGGTATTTGAAGTTGATTTCAAAATTCCTAGAAAACAAAGTGTTTGGTGATAAGGGAATGCAGTATATATCTATAGGATGACTGTTACCCGTGAGAGTTTGAGATAAATGAGAGATGCTCAGTGTATGAAGAACAAACTAACTGCAAAGTTCTTAATTCCGACTTGAGAACTTCACCTTATTTTTGTATTTATGCTGATCATAAGTGGTCATATCCTTTGTAGTATGTTCTTTGCCCTTAAAGCTTTTAATTATTAGGGTAATTCATTTGCTTATTCTCTACCTTGTTTTCCCCTTGACTTACAAAGCCCAAAAAGAATTGAGACAAGTTACAGAGTTCAATAGCATTGAAAAAAAAAATAAAAAAATCAGGGAGAGTGAAAACAAGGGCAGAAAAAAATATGATGTGATGCATAAGAATATAAATATGCATAATATTTAATCCTGAACAGCTGTTAAAATGAGACTAAATTTTAGCTGTGAGTCTTCTAAAGTCAATGAAAGGAGGAAAACACAGTTTATTACAAGGAGAATATGCTTTAAAAAAGTCACGTAAGAGAACCTTTACTGAAAAACTGCCACTCAAAAGAGAGTTATTCCCATGGATTAAAATAAAAGAGCAATACAATGGATCAGACCCTCAACAACACTTTTTTATTACATCAGTGTTGTAAAACTAAAGTTAAATTTACTAGAAATTCACACTATTCATACTATTTATTTCATAGGCTGGCTAGAACCATGGATAATGTTTAGAAAAGCTAAATTTGTGTTTTCCAGAGGACGTTCAATAGAATACTCATTTTATAGAATAATAATAGGTGTTATGTGAGTAAAGACTTCCATGGTCATTGGGATTTGTGTGAATAAAAAAAATTATACACAAAAGATTTTACGGTTGCATTCTTTGGCACTTTTAGCATGGGTCATTGCTAATATCCTGGAGGGGGTTCATTTTAATATGGTATTTTTTAAGCACCAAACCATTTTGTGGGGATCATCTAGCCATATTGTTTTGAGGGACATTGCTTAGAATATTTTGCAGAAGAATAAAGGGAATATATAGACTTCAGCTAGTCCTGCATGAATATAAGGAAGCTTCTTAAGACATCTGAACAGTAGAGAGTTGAATTACCTAAAATTGAAAAGTTATGAAAAGAGAAATGAAAGATGTGAAATCCTAAAAAAATAATTTTAATAAAAAAATTTGTTTTGATGATAAAACTGCTAATGTGCTTAAAGGAATTCTCCTAAAACTATAAAGGAAATATAGTATTTACAAGAAAATATACAAAAGCAAACAAAATAGAAGGTGAGAAAGGCATTTTAAAGTATATTTTTTGTGGTAAAGATTTACTTTACATTTATACTGTACGTTATTTTAACCAATGAACTTGCTACCAGTAATCCATTTCAAGTATGTGCATGACACTCCTGTGAGGAAGGTAGCCTGTTCTAGTACTTACAAGTACAGGGACGGAAATTGAAGGACAAGATTGAATCACAGGAGTGTGTTTTGTTACACAGACTAAGCAAGGACAGAATAGGAAGTAGCTTTCTAACCTGAGTTCTCTATGTATCCAATATGTTTAGTTTATTCATTTTGTGGATTTCCCACATTAATAGAATAAAAGTTGCATTTTAGTAATCTAAATATTCATGTATTTAAAAGGCTAGTTCTCAAGATTTGAAGGAAAAAACTTTGAAGATAATGAAATAAGTTTTTATACTCTAGGAGTAAACTAAGGCATAAATCTGAAAGGATCCTAAATATAGCAGTACATTCAGTTTTCTTTGCAAAGCAAACCCAGATTGCGTCAGAACCTTGGAAAAATCGTGGGAACTGTTTCAGATGGGAATTCCAAAGTTTATTTTAAGGCAGAAGAGAAGTGTCAGAGGGAAAAGATCATACAACCATGAGAAGATGATTGCTTTGCTGTGATCCACAATGACATTTGAACTAAAAGAAACATCTTATCAGATTGGATGGTTTTCAGTTGCTTTTCCCTTCAATCCCTTTCTTTATTTATTTTACAGTGGATGGAACTGAGGTTCAACACTCTGGCAAAATGCCCACACTGCAAAAATATGTAAGTTTTCTACCATTGGAAATGCTACTAGGAAATACTAGAGAACAGTTTAAAGATTCTAGAATTCATTTAAGTAGATTTTGATTTAAGACATGCCATGAAATGAATGGATGCTTAATATATTCATGCTTTTCAAAACAAAAATCTTTAAAACGCAATATATATTTCATTGTGAAATTTAAATGATTAGGCTTGATTATCACTCACTGAAAGGAAGTAAATTTCTAAGAAATTACTGCAATTATCAGTAACCTGGTAAATATTACTTATCAGTAACATTTTCAAATGTCCTGAGAGGTTATAATCTATTGAAAGTAATAAAAAATAGGCTACCATTTAAAAGAAAAGGTAGTTGTTAGCTCTTTGCCTGTCCTACCTAGGAAGATTATTATCTGATGGCAAAGCTTATCTACCTTAACTATTGAGTCTATTTCTTTTTATTTCTAAATGGTGTTCTTAAGAAAAATAAAAGACAATGTAACAATGGGGAAAATAGAAGATATTTTGATTAAAGACATTTTTATGGCAGCTGCATTGGAGGTCCCCAAACCACCCCAAGAGTCCATGAATTTCCAGGGGAACTATTAGGAATTAGTACTAAATGTTTGCACTCACAACTATGATTTATTAGCGTGAAAGTATACAAAACAAATAAGCAGCAGAAAGAGGCACATGGGGCAAGGTCTGGAGCAAAGAGAAGCAATTTTCTGAGTTCTCTCCCAGTGGAGTCACACAGGGCCCCCTTAATTCCAGCAACAAAGTGTTGCAACTCACATGAAATGCTGTCTATGGGAAAGGCTCCTGAGAGACTCAGGGTCCATGGTTTTTATGGGAGCTTGTCCCAACAGGCACCTACTTCATAGCATGAACCTCATTTCCAGACTCCTAGAAGGAAAGCAGGTGGTTAGCATTAACCATATTGTTTTCAGTATTTAGGCATTTTAAGCTACTCTTTTCAGTTAGGGAATAGTGGGAACTTTCTAGAAATCTAAGTTTCCGGATGCCAGCCAAGGGTCAACCTAGCAAGAAGATCCTTCTAAGGACTGCAGTCTCAGGTCTGCTGGATTAACAATAGTCTGTCTGCACAATGTCTATTTAGATAATAAAATTTGAATTTAAAAATTATTATTCTCTACTTATATGCATGTGTGAACTATAACTTAAGGAAATTAAACTGGAATGTTTTGACAATTCAGTTTTGGATATTGAAAATGTTAGTTCTTAGTTTATTTTGTGTGATCCTTAGTATGATATGATGCTGACACCTGCCCGGAGTGTCCACAGTGTTATGGAAGAGATGAGACAAAGTCACATGGACTACAGAAGTCCTGTGGAGAAAAAGGGATGACATGGCCGCTCTCTCAGTGAAAGAGAGGGCCAGCCCCATCCCTTGCCTGGACAGGCTTTTATTGCTTTTCTGGGCACATTACATTGAGGACAGTCCTCATTTACTATGCATAGGTTCTCTTTAGATGGTTACCTTTTACAGAAAACAAAGGAGAGGATGTTGCTAATCACATCACAGAAGAAGGATATTTGCAAATGCAAAGAAAAAAGTGGTTGAACTGGTTACACTCATCCTTGGGAGGTTTAGCATAGATTTTAGGAAGTTAAAGGTATGCAGTGAATATTTCCTGCCTCAATTCAGGGTGAGGGAGTTTTAGCAAAAAGCAAGTCTCAAAGTGACCTGGGTACAATGCAGGCCTAATTCCCCATGGGAGAACCTACCCATAGGCGTGGGTCCTGTGTTCTGGACCTCACTTTCCACTGGCCTTTTTGAGTGGGAGCTGGGCTATATTTCCCACACCACGCAGAACAGTTTCCTATAATGATATAAATACCTTATCTATTTTGATAGCAGAGAAATCCTAAGAATGATTTCTAGGAAAAAATAATTAAAAACTGCCTGAGAAATAGAGAATATGTAACTAAATATATTCCTTTATCTCTACTAAAACTGATTCCAGCTAAATATAGCCCTGAGAGAATAACTCTTTGCAGACTATTTCTAGCTTCAAAGGGATAGATATTTCCTTTTTTATTTATTTGTGAAATTTATCATCTGAATTCTTGACTTTGTTGAATCAATTAGAAGTGTGCATATGGAACAACAAGTGAATAACTACAAACAAGTACACAGAAAATATATATACTCGAGGAACACTCCCCCACACACATGAGTATGTGAATGATCCATATTTCTGTGTATTATCTGTATTTTCACAAAAATAAGAAAATTAAATTGTAGATATCTTCATTGAGAATACTCAATTGAATTTTAAAATTCTGTAGAAAATAAAAAAACAACAACAAAGACTGCTTGCCATTAGCAGTCTCTGTGCTAAGCACAATCATAGTTGCTTTTAGACGTAGACATACTACCTGTAATCTGTCCCATAATCTAGGAATGCAAGAGTTATTATCCTCATTTTACAGATGAGGAACTATTAGAGGTTAAAGATTTAGCTGAAGTGATTTTGTTTGGTTAATTATTTTAGAACAGTGGCAATATTTTGCAAATAATAAGAAATATTGAATGTCTAGATATTCTGTGATTGGTTAAAACACAAGACAGTGTATTAATGTGAAGAAAAACTTTTATCAATTAAGAAACAACTTACATAGAAATTCACATGGACTAAATATGTTTAAACAGTATTCTAGAGGAATGTTGATAGAATTGGAATCACAGGCTAAACATGGGTGGCCTCAAGGTATTTATTTGAGCAGAGATGCTATTATCACATGAATACTCAGAGCTGGTATCTGGATTTCTTTTTTCTTTGAATGTTTTTCTTCATAACAAAATGATGAATCATCTATTGAAGATTCTGATACAGAATTTTATTTCTTTAAACACAAATAACAAATATCCTAAAATTATTTTTAAGTTATAAGAGTTACTAAATCATTACTGTGAAACTATCACAAGACATGTAGGGAAGGCTTCCCTCAGGGGTCCTGAGACCATGAAGTCCTTTTTCATATCACTGTTTCTTACTCATACAATCACAGCTCAGTTGTAGCTGATGGTGAGGTTCGTTTTTAGTTGGGCACCTTGTGGCCACTGCTGGCCAGGAGATGAAGTCCAAGAATTCTGAAATACAAACTAGGTTACATTTCCATGCAAATGTACTAATAAGCCTAAGACTAGTAGAGATGGTGATGATAATGATCATTAAATATCATTTCTCTATATCACTAATATACTTCTTTGTGGATCACCTCGTACCATTTTAAACAACAGCACACTAACTCTCTTTTATTTTGCTATTTAGTGCTTTCTTTTATATTATTCATAGATTCAACAAACAGTCCTGTGCTAGGTACTGTGCTCAAAATACAAGATATAACCTTGCCTTCAGGGGATTTCATCTTGTGGGCATAAAAAAGAGAGTAAACAATTGCCGCAAAGTCTTAAGTATTTGCTAGATTGGCTGTCTTCATCCCTGGAAATTCCAATCCATCCATTTGCTTTTCAAACCACCAATTTTGGATCAACATGGCCATGACTTCTTCCTTCCTTCACCCCAAGGTAACTGAGAGCTGAAGAAATTCTATATTGATTAGCTCTGTACAAGCATATAGCTTTACACTTAGCTAAACCCTTGCTTGTTACTCTTTTTTTAAGTGTTCTTGATTAACTCCCACCCCTAGCCCCCAATAAGTTATCTCCACA
Source organism: Anoura caudifer (assembly GCA_004027475.1). Lineage (NCBI taxonomy): Eukaryota > Metazoa > Chordata > Mammalia > Chiroptera > Phyllostomidae > Anoura > Anoura caudifer. The sequence continues at coordinate 164,495 of PVKU01001686.1, read as the reverse complement.
TAGTTACTGTTCCTCTGAAATGCCCATACCTTGTACCCGCTACTCTTTTTCTCAGCAAAGGAGTTGCCTCATTTCTCTCTGAGATGACTGAGATTCTCTGTGAACTCCCTCTCCTCTCATGTCCTACTTAGAAACTTATCTGTATTTGCTCACTTCATTTTTTCTTCTCAGAACAAAGCAGGTCTCTTCCTTTCATGTGATCATGGCACCCCATTCTCTCTGGAATAAAGTGCAATTAGCCACGAGGCCACTGAATTTGTTCTCACAAAATTCACACCCCAATTGCAAGTTCTAATAGATCTGCTCAGTCTTTATCCTGCTTGTTTTTGTTTTGTTTTATTTTGTTTTTGGAGTGTTTGGTTTTGTTGATTATCCTGTTTTTTTTTTTTTAACATTTATTTTCTTAGTTTCCAGATACCATTTTCTCCTATTTTTCTCCCACTTCTTGGATCATTGCTTTGCTATCACCTTTGTTGACTTCATTTTCTCTGCCAAGTTGTCAAATATTTTTATTCTCCAAGGTTGCGACTTGACCACGTTACAGCTGGGCTTTTTCATGGGTTCCCCTATTTGCATGTCAGTAAACTCAACCAAATATAACCTGCTCATTCTTCAGAGCTTCAAATATAACTAACAGTCTATATTCACTATTTTACCTATTGTTGTTTCAATCCTGGTGTCCATAGTCCTCTCAAACACATCATATCCAGCTTCTTTAACCCCATTCTGCTATTGATGATTATATTAATGTATTGATGAATTTATTACATTAATGAATGTCATCCCATCTGCCCAGCTGACCAAGCTAGAAATCTAAGTGCATCTATATCCCCCAAATTCCATCTAAATGAAACAAATCCCATCAATTCTGTTTGGCATTTTAATTCTGTTCTTAGTCTCACTGTTCATGCATTCAAGATCCTACAAGACAACCACAGCAGCTTTCTCATGCAGCTCCTGGCCTTTAGGCTTACAGTTTTCTATCCATTTACTAGAGTGATGGTCCTCAAATGCAAATATGAATTTCAAATGCTCTGGCTTCAGATCTTTTAGTAGCTTCCAGATTCATAGCTATGATGTACAGTTGTGTGGATTAAACACTGAACAATCCACAGAGGTGCTATTTCTATTGTTATCTTAGGTTTGGCTATTAGAGGCATATACAGTGTCCTGAGGAAGGGCATTTTCTATTTACTGACATCAATGTACCATATGGACTTATTATATGCCCACTGCCTAAAACCCAAAACCAAACTACAAACTCTTTAGTAAGGTATATACAGCCTTCCAGGTATAGGTACTTGCCTAACTTCTCTAGTGGTATCTGTGATAATGCTTTCTTCCACCTCTACACACTCTGTATGTCCCTGCTTAAACAGTCTTCAACTTACAAAAATATACAATAGAGTTCCTTGATTCTGTCCCTTATTCTCATGCTGCTAGGCCTGGAATGACCTGGCCAATCCCTTTCTCATTCCTGTAAACCTGCAGAACACCTACTTAACTCCACAACTGGCAGGAAGAGGCAGTGAGATTTGTTACCTGTGCTGAGTCAATGGCATCATAAAGTGAGCCAGATATGAGACTGAGGCTGTAAATTTAACTTCAAATTCCTATATGCAAGAGAAATATACTTTTTCTTAAGCTACTGTACTCTGGGTTTTGTTATCACTTCTCAACAAAAGAAACATCCAAACCTATTGGAATTTTTATGAGTTTACTTGAACCAAACTGATGACAATTTCTGGGAAGCAAAATCTCAAAGGACTGAGAAAAAAACTCCAGAAAATGGCCATTTTGCACCTTATTTTATACATTACAATTAATAGAGGTGGCATAAGAAGGTTACATAAAATCCATTGGTGACAGATTGGAGAGGCAGGGAAAAAGCAAAGTGAGGAAACCTTGGGATTGGATGAAAAGTACAATGATAGATAAAGCAAAGGCCTACCTTGGAATTCTGCTCTGATCTTGATTATGTCCTTCCTTCTGTTCACTCTGGGCTGTGTTTGTTGTGGTTCCTGTAGTTCTTTTAGATGTAGGGTTAAGTTTTTTTTTTTTTTCTTTCTTGTAATTGTCATCAGCTTGACTCAAATAAACTCATAAAAATTCTTACAGGTCTGGACATTTCTTATGCTGATATTTGAATCAGTAAGCTAAGATAGCCCAATACAAACAGGCAATAGATATGAACAAACAATTACTAGAAAAAGACAACAAATAGCCAACTAGCATTTGAAAAGATGTTCAGCATGCTAGAAATCAGAGATATATAGATTAAAACTTCAATGGAATATCATTCAGACTCATGAAATTGGCAAACATGAAAAAAAAACAGGAATGGAAGTGTTGAGGAGGGTGAGGGGGAGCAATGGGAGCACCATACGGTTTTGGTGGGAATATAACTTTGATATTTATTAAAGCAGAAGACATGTCTACAATGCACCCCAGAAATTCTATTCCTAGGTATGTTTGAGAGATTCCTGTGTATGTACATGAGGAAACCTAAGAGAGTTTAAAGCAGCCTTGTTATAATAGCAAAAAATTAATTAAAAATAACCCTGGCTATTCATCAACAGGGAGAGTAAACTGATATTTTCATATAAAGGAAGATAGTCATGAAAATGAATGAACTAGGCCTTGATATATGAATATGGAACAGTCTCATGTAGAGTATCAAGAAAAAAAAAAGGACTTCCAGCCAAGATGGAGGCATAGGTGGACACACTGTGCCTTCTCTCACAACCAAAATTAAGGACAACAAAGATTTAGAAACAAGAAAACAACCAGAACTCACAGAAAATTGAACTGTACGGAAGTCCAACAACCATTCATCCAGACTGGTAAGAGGGGTGGAGTCGCGGCAGGAAAAAGTGGAGGTGCGGACCAGGCACGCAGGCAGCAGCGGCTGGCAGACCCCAGGGGCACAGGTGGTGGCTAGCAGACCCTGGGCACGGGGTGGCAACTGTGCCGACCCAGTGAGGCCACGCAAGGTGGCTGGCTGACCAGGTGGTCCCACATTCACGTGCAGATAATCCAGGCAAAGGGGAAGTGGCAGAAGGGACTAGAATCCGAGAGAGAGCAGAGCAGGTGTCATTGTTCCCTCTCAGACCCTGCCTCCACATACAGCATCACTACCCAGCGACTGGGCTGCCCCACCCTGAGGAACACCTAAGGCTCCACCCCTCACTATGTAACAGCCGCAACTAGACCAAAGGGGAAAAAAACCCAAAAAAATCCCAGAAACAAAATGGCTCAAACTGGAGAACAAATCAAAGCCCCAGAGCCAATTTATCTAAGCAACGAAGAGATAGCCAACCTATCAGATGCACAATTCAAAGCCCTGGTGATCAGGATGCTCACAGAATTGGTTGATTTTGCTCACAAATTAGAGGAACAAATGCAGGCTACAATAAGTGAAATGAAGAAAAATGCACAGGGAACCAATAGAGATGGGAGGAAAACTGGGACTCAAATCAGTGGAGTGGGCCAGAAGGAAGAAACAACCAAACAAAAGAATGAAGAAACAAGAATTCAAAAAAATGAGGAGAGGCTTAGAAACATTCAGGACATCTTTAAACGTCCCAACATCCGAATTATAGGGGTACCAGAAAGGGAAGAGGAAGAGCAACAAGTGGAAAACTTATTTGAACAAATAATAAAGGAGAACTTCCCCAATCTGACAAAGGAAATAGACTTCCAGGAAGTCCAGGAAGCTCAGAGAGTCCCAAAGAAGGTGGACCCAAGGAGGAACAAACCAAGGCTCATCATAATTCCATTAGCTAAGGTTAAAATGAAGGAGAGAATTCTAGAAGCAGCAAGGGATAAGGGGACAGTCACCTACAAAGGAGTTTCCATCAGACTGTCAGCTGATTTCTCAAAAGAGACCTTCCAGGCAAGAAGGGGCTGGAAAGAAGTATTCCAAGTCATGAAAGGCAAGGACCTACATCCAAGATTGCTGTATCCAGCAAAGCTGTCATTTAGAATGGAGGGGAAGATAAAGTGCTTCTCAGATACGGTCAAGTTAAAGGAGTTCATCATCACCAAGCCCTTATTATATGAAATGTTAGAGGGACTTATCTAAGAAAAAGAAGTTAAAAAAAATAGAACAGTAAAAAGACAGCAAACTCACAGATATTAACAACCACACCTAAAACAAAAGCCAACTAAGCAAACCACTACAACAGGAGCAGAAACACAGAAATGGAGATCACATGGAGGGTCAGCAACAGGGGAGTGGGAGGAGGAGAGAGGGGGACAAGGTACAGAGAACAAGATAGCACAGACGGTGGGTAGAAAATAGACAGGGGGAGGGCAAGAATAGTGTGGGAAAAGTAGAAGCTAAAGAACTTATGATACATGGACATGAACTAAAGGGGGGGGAATGTGGGTGGGAGGGGGTGTGCAGGGTGGAGGGGAATGAAGGGGGGAAAATGGGACAACTGTAATAGCATAATCAATAAAATATATTAAAAAAGAAAAAGGCAAGTCACAGAAATATACAGTCTAACACATTCATAAAGTCTTAACACATGCAGAACAATACTATATATTACATACTCGTACCACATATGTATTCAAACTATAAGAGATTTTATTGTCTAGGCAATAGGTGCTTATTGGTCATTGCCTTATTCCTGTGATGAAATAGCACTTGGATTGTAGAGGGATAGTAGGTTCTTTTCTGGGGAGATTTCCCAGAGGCAGTGACAATTTAAGTTGTGATGAAAATTGGCATGAATTTTCTAAGCAGAATTCCTGAACTGAAATTAATGTACTAAATTGATTTCTTTTGGCCCACAGAAAAGCTTCTCCAATATTCATTTAGAATGTTATGGGGTTCCATATAAATTTTTGGATTATTTATTCTAGTTCCATAAAATATGCTATTGGTATTTTGATAGGAGTTGTGATGAACCTATAGTCTGCTTTGGGTAGTACATACATTTTAACAATGTTAATTGTTCCTATCCAAATTTCTTTCTCCAATGAAAAGCAAAATTTACAAAACATAATTTAAAAGAAACTTTGACTTTTTCAATACGTAATTCTAATAAACTTCATTGGTTTCCAATCCATGGTAGATGAGATTGCTGGAGGCAGAGGCACAGGTACATGATTTAGTATTCTAACTCTATTGTTGACATAAAATCAAGATGGCTTTAAAAAATCAAATGGTATTTGTAAGATAACACTAATTTTCTACTCTAGAATACAATTTTTGAAAATATATTTTTGTCTTGGAAGATCATTATTGACCACACTGTTTTTTGTGGATATTGTCAATGACTAAGGCTTGAACTTTGTTTAAAGCCACAATATATGTCACAAATTCAATATTTGTGATTATGATTGTTAGTCCTTAAACTGACATTTTTATGCATGTTCTTGTCTCTCAAGCTGAAGAAATAAATGGAAGTGTGTATGTTACTAAAGCCATAGATATGTACTCACAGATGACGTGGAGAGTATTATGTAAGTAATGTTCTCTATTGCTCTCATGAATTTACAGTTCCTCAGTGGGTACTGCTCTTCCACAAAGACGCTGCTGTGCATATATTACCATTGGAATGATCTGTATTTTCATTGGAGTTGGATTAACTGTGAGTACTCTATTCTCTATTAGAATTCTTCCCTCTCAACTTTATCTCAAGCAAATGGTGAGGCCTGAAGAGCCTGCCTCCCTGGCATATCAGGCCCAGAAGCTTCTGAAGGACTGTGGGCAATTGGAAGTTCAGTCCATGGACCTGTTTTTAGTGGAGCTTGCCAGTCCAGGGGAAATAAATGGTGTCTTGGGACCCCTCTGAAGGTCCTTGGCATTAGGGACTTTACCATCTGTTTAACAAAAGCCCATTTGTTTTCAATTAATGCCAGAACCAATTTGGCCCTGGCCAAAGCCAAAGCAATACTCAAATCAGCTGTGGTGGTTCTTCTGTTTCTCCAAGTGAAGCACAGGTTATTATCAACGTTCACTTATTTTCAAAGGAGACTGAAACTAAGCTGTTGATGTGGAGATGATCCCAGGAGAAGAGGAAGTGATTGATCTGTTTCGCTGCCATTTACTTTCCATGCACCTTTGTTGCACCTGTCTGCATATCATTAGCCAGGTGGAATTATATACATTAATTTCCTTTTAGAGATAACATGTTTTAGTGGGTTTCTTTGCTTCATAAAAAGTCATGGTTCCTATAATGAGTGGTATCATCTTATTAAATTTTACTGTCAGTGATAATCAAAAGTACACCAATTCATATTTTATAGGGATTTTGTGGCCTCAGAGATATAGTTCATAAAAATCACATGTAAATCAACATAAATTTTCTAAGCAAGTAGTTTAAAAAATTTTCCAACATTTTATTTTTATATTGCTTTTTATTTCAGGTTGCCACCCAAGATTTTGCAAGGCGATTTCATGCAACCTATGTTTCATGGGCAATTGCTTATCTCTTAGGCTTGATCTGCCTCATCCGAGCTTGTTATTGGGGAGCCATGAGAGTGAGTTATCCAGAACACAGTTTTGCATAAGCTTGCTTACAAGTAAGCTATGCAGGTGACAGTATCTAGCATTTGTTGATAACTTGCTCTGGACATCTTTAAATCATTTATCCTAATGAATTCCATTCTGGTTCATGTATGAAGTTTTAAGACTTTGGGAGTCTTTTATGAATAAAAGGTCATTGCACTGCATCATATGCAAATAATAGTTTGTTTGCTGCTAGGTTTTCAAGCTCCAAGTAACAAAGCCCATTTCCTCATGTTTACATGTCTTAAAGATATTTTTCGACTTGTCATCAAGTATTAGATCTAACATCACCTTTCATTTTTAAGTCAATTATTCCATTACTTGCTGATCTGTGAGTATTCCCAAGATGTTTATAAATGTTTCTATAATAGCTTTACATTTATACTTACATTTTAATTAAACTATCAAAATCACCTGCTTTAAAATGTAAGCAATATGTATTTTGCTTGAACTGCTTAGTATAATAACTTTAACCTAAAATCATAGTGACCTTATTTGGGAAAAGAATTTGACTGTACCTTTGGAGACTTGACATTGACATTCTTGTCAGTTAAAAACCATTTTTAGATATTGTATGCTTGCTTTTGTTGTTTGTAGAAAGAAATACTATTTTGGTAGTAATTTAAAATACAAGAATGAAAATATTTATTTGTCCACAGTTGAAGATGCCGGATAAATTTTTTTTTTCTGCCAAGATCACAGCACTTTTGTCTTTTATTTTTCTCTGTTGTTCTATTTACCAGTTATAAAAGTTCTGGTCTAGATTTATGAATTTAATGTTAATCAGCTGTATGTATTTCTTTATAGAGCCTGGAGGAAGTATTTTACACAACATGTTTTATAATACGTAACCATTTAAACAAAGATATATTTACATTTGGGTTAATTGCCTCTTTATTAAATCATGGTAAATTTTTCTTACTGAGATAATTGTGGACTACTTGTATGTGAAGGGAGCCTGTGAAATTTTACACTAGCTAAAATGTTGAGATTAGAGGTAGTTACTCCTACGATTTTTCTCAAATATAACTGGTCAGATAATTAGAAATTTATTCATGAAAGTAGATTAAAGACCAAAATCAACATAGTTTTCAAAAAATTCAGTAAGATTTAAGGAATCAGATCTTATACTGCCTGTCTTTGCAGTTTTGAGAAAGAAATTACTTAGTTGAAAAACTATGTTCTAAAACCCTTAATGTAGAATTAAAAAATGAGATGATCTAAGTACATTAATTTGCTATTCCAGGGATAAAAACTGTATTTCAATTTGTTTATGTTCCTGATTTGTATAAAAATGTAGTCATCACAGAGTTTGCAGCAAAATACATGTAAACTTTGAAGAGTAAATGATAACTAATGATGAGTAAATGAGGTAGCTCAGGATTTTATGTACCTTTGAAAATACACTAATAAAGCTTATTGTTCAAAACTCAACTTGTTATATTCCATTTTTAAAAAATAAGATGTAATTTCCAAAATTGCCTTAAGATCTTATTCTGAAGTTTTCATGTTTGAGAACATATATTTCTTTATATAATATTTACTTATTTTTCCTAGTGTTTTCATTTTATTTTAAAAATATAGATTTTATATCTATTTGTAATATACTTTATGTAAGGTATGAAATAAAAATCTAATTTATTTTTTTCTTAATGGTTAATTAGTAACAGCATTATATGTTCAATAATCCATTATTTTCCTATTTAATTTGAAATCTCACGTTAAATTAAAGGGTGGGGCCAAAGTTGGTTCACAGCTGTTTGTATGGAGAATAATATAATAATTAACAAATAATAATACAAAAATAAACTCTGTTTTATGTACTCACAACTATAAACCTATTTTGGACCCACTCTTTACATGCTGCATGATTGTATCCCTTTTGGAATAGAACTCCATGAGAGCAGGAACCTTGGTGATCTTGCTCACTGTTTTATTGCTAACATTTATAACACCACCTAATGTATACAGGCTCAATAGATATTTGTTGCATCAATAAATACATGATTGAATGAATTAGTGTGTTAAATTCTTACATGCCCTTGGGTCTGGACTATGTATTTTGTTACAAAGTGTATAGGTAAATATTTACATAATCTCAAGTAAAACCCTAAAGCAGAAATCATACAGGAAAGTATCCAGTGAATGATTAAAAGAAAAAACCCACTTCTGTATGAAAATAATCAAAAGCAGAGCCATAAGACAAGCTGGCAAAGATTATTTTCAAGATAGTAGAAAGAGTTAATCTTCTTAATATGAGGAGGGACTAATGGCATGAAAAAGCAGTACACAAAAGAGAAAAAAATGAACTTCTAATTATTAGTAATAATAATGAACTTCTTTCAACTCATGAATCGTAAAAAACAGTAAATTAAACCAGAGAGATTTTTACCTACCATATTAACAAAGAGTGAAAGAGTGGTTATATCCCTTAATGTTGAGGATATGGGAAATACACACACATTCTTTAACCTAGTACTGTCTCTAAGAATTTATCTTAGAGTTGTTATGGATAAGAGAACAATTATGTATGGACAGTGATGTTTATTACATTTTTGTTTCTAATAGGAATTAAAAACAAGGAAAAGTCCAAAAATCCTATAATACAGGTATAGGTGAACTAATGGTACACTCATAGTATGAAATAAAAGACAGTCATTAAAAATATGGCATTTCTCACCTGTTGAATTCAAAATGGTTCACAAAATATTGTGTAACAGATTACAAATCAATATGTAGAGTATGATCCACCTTTTAAAAAAAATCCTCACCCAAGGATATGTTTATTGATTTTAGAGAAGGGGGAGGGGGGAAAGGAGGGAGAGGGGAGAAAGAGAGGATGGAGAGAGAGACAGAGACAGGCAGAGAAAGAGAGAGAGAATCATCTACATGAAAGAGAAACATCATTTGTTTGCCTCCCATATACCCCCTGACTAAGGATTCAACCTGCAACCTAGGCATGTGCCCTTGACCAGGAATTGAAGCCACAAACTTTTGGTGTACACAATGATGCTTCTACCAACTGACCCACCAGGCCAGGTGTGATCCACCTTTTGTGAATTATGCCCTGTGTATGTTGAATAAACTAAAGAACGTTGACTGCTAAACTCTTAAGAGTGTTGATCTCTGGGTGATGGCAGACAAATGAGTTATAAAAACTTTTATAGGCACACCTCGAGGATATTGTGGGTTTAGTACTGGGCCACTGCAGTAAAGCAAATATCACAGTAGAGCAGGTCACACAATTTTTTGGCTTTCCTAGTGCATATAAAAGTTATATTTATGCTATATTATAGTGTATTAAGTACACAATAGCATTATGTCTAAAAAATTATACAATACCTTAAATTAAAAATTCTTTATTACTAAAAAATGTTGACTATAATCTGAGACTTCAGCGAGTAATAATTTTTGCTGGTGGAGAGTCTTTGCCTCCATGTTGAGGGCTGCTGATGGATCAGGGTGGTGGTTGCTAAAGACTGGGATGACTGCGGCAATTTGTTAAAATATGGCAACGCTGATGTTTGCTGTGTTGATTGACTCTTCTTTTCAGGAGCTATTTCTCTGTAGCATGTGCTGCTGTTGGATAGCATTTCACCCACTGTAGAAATTCTTTCAGTATTAGTCAGTCTTCTCAAACCCTGCTGCTACTCCATCAATTAAGTTTATAGAATATTCTAAATCTTTTGTTGCCATTTCAGTGATGTGCACAGCTCTTCACCAGAGATAGATTTCACTTCAAGGAACAACTTTTGTTGCTTATTCTTCAGAAGCAACTCCTCATCCATTAAAGTTTTATCATGAGTTTGCAGTAATTCAGTCACATCTTTAGGTCCCCCTTCTAATTCTTGTTCTCTCGCTATTTCCACCACATTTGCAGTTACTTCCTCCACTAAAGTCTTGAGACCTTCAAAGTCATTGAAATCAACTTTTTCCAAACTCTGTTAATGTAGATACTTTTACCTCTTCCCATGAAACATGAATGTTCTTAATGGCATCTAGAATGGTGAATATTTTCCAGAAGGTTTTCAATTTACTTTGCCCAAATATATCAGAGGAATCACTAATAAACATACAGTAGTTATAGCCTTGTAAAATGTATTCTTAAATAATAAGACTTGAAAGTAAAAATTAGTCCTTGATCCAAACGTATATTGTGTTAACAAGCATGAAAAACAAAACTAATCTTGTGCATCTCCATCAGAGCTCTTGGGTGACCATGTGCATTATCAGTGAGCAGTAATATTTTGAAAGAAATCTTTTATTCTGAGCAGTAGGTATCAACAGAGGGCTTAAAGTATTCAGTAAACCATGTTACAACAGATGTCGTGTCATCCAGGCTTTGTGGTTCCATTTCTAAAGAACAGGTAGAGTAGATACAGCCCTAGGGTTTTCAGAATAGTAAATGAGCATTGTCTTCAACTTGGAGTCACCAGCTGCATGAGCCCCTAACAAGAGAGTAGGCCCATCCTGAAGCGAGCACTGACTGCTCTAGCTGTGAAAGTCCTATGTGGCATCTCCCAGTCGAGTGTGTAAGTTTTCTCAATCAAACCTTTCCGATGTTTTATCTATAATATGCCTATGAATTTATATGTTAAACACGCCTGGGTATGTCTTTTCTGCGTCTTTATATAAAATAGCTGTTCAGATACCTCAACTTAAATATCTTACTATAATGTCATATTTACAAGTCCCAAACTGAACTCGTATTTCCTTCCCCAAATCTGTTCTGCCTCTTGTATTCCCTACCTTATGTCACCGTCGGCTACTCACTTGTTCTCCTAAATCGGAAACCCAAGAGTCACCCCAGATAACTCTCTCACTCACCCCTTCCATCCACTGTCACTAAACTCCATTGATTTCACTTCCCAACTTTCCCGACCCTGTTCCTTCCTGGGGTTATTGCAAACACTTTCAAGGAAAACTTTCTGTGGCGGATTTAATATTGCTATGCTTTCTCCAAAAATCTATCCTTCGTACTGCTGTCAGAGTGATCTTTCAAATAATTAGAAAAAAAACAAAACTGTAAAAGGCTCAAAATGGGATTCACACAACCTCTCCTGTTTCATGCCCACCCGCACACGGTTCTTCCCCTTTCGCCCCTCTTCCTGCCTCGAATCACTAGGCGATCCTGTCCGGCGGCCCCACAACTGTGCCCACAATTGTCCCCAGGGCTGGGAATTAACCGGCAAAAGAAGACTGAAAACAAAGGTTCCACTCGGAAGGAGTCGCTCGACATAAATTGCGCGCCTCAGATGGTCACACGTAACGGCCCTCCACCCAGCCCGACCTGAATCCTGGGCGGGGCCGCCACTCTGACCTCAAGAACCGCTCCCTCGCAGCCGGAGCCCCTCGCTCGCCCAGGAGCAGGGCCAGGCTTGAGGCTCTGCTGGCTGCTCCTGTGGTCCGGTCCCTCGCCCAGCGAGCCCGTCAGCACTTCGGACAGAGACCCGCCCCCGTTTCCGCCCTTTCCACACCCTCCGCCCCGCCCCCGACGCCTACGCCCGCCCCCGCCCGGATCCCCGCCCGAGCGGCGCTCCTCCCGCCACCTTCGGTTCGGCCCACCAGCACCCCAGATGCCCTTGGCCCCGCCCCTGAGCCCCGCCTCTGCGGCCACCCCAGACCCCGCCCCTGAGCCCCTCCAGGCCGCCCTGGCTCAACCCCGCCCCCCAAAGCCCAGGGGGGCGCTAGGCCGGGTTCCCCAGCTCCCCTCCGCCCGCCCTGGAGCCCCCGTGGCCTGCCCCGCATCAGCGCTCCCCTTAGCGTCCCCCACGACCGTCCTCGTCCTCGGCACTGCCCTCGAACCTCCCTCTCCCAGCTGCCCTCGGCCCTGCCCATGTTTCCCCCCAGCTGCCGTGGGCCCCCGCTCACGGACCTCCGAACGCGAGCAGACGCGCGGCGGAGATCGTTGCCTGAGGGGCAGCGGAGCCCTCGGGAGCCTCCGCGGGGCTGAGCGCGTTGCCTCTGCTGGCCGGGTCCTCACGGATGTTGAAGCGGTAGGTGCCGGGTGCCGGGGAGGGAGAGCCGCGCAAGGGCAGAGGTCAGGCCGGGTGGGAAGAGCTGTTGGGAGAGGTCTGCGCTGCGGGAGGCCGAGGAGAGGAGGGAAGCGCTTAGGTCTTAGAGGGAAAAGGAGCCGGCGGGTGGGAGGGAGGGGAAAGCCCGGCGACGTGCACGCCGTTCCTGCTGAGTTCCAGCCGAGAGGCGAGGAAAACCAAACCAAACCAAACCGCCAAGAAATAGGTACTGTGCGCCCTCGTTAGCCGACCGGGTCCGAGAAAGTGGAGTAGGAACCACTTTTCTTCGCCAGTTCCCTGGACGCATTTTGGGCACATGTTTTAAAAAATATATTACAGTGCGTGTATATGTATATACACACGTATATACATGGACGCACATATTTGTATATGCACACACAGAGCAATATATATGCAGTACATATATGATTTGGGGCAAAGGTGTTTATATATTACTGTAGTTGTTTTTATTACTAATAAAATAAATGTGAAACTAGTAACCACTTACCTGAAATTATAGTCAACAAGAAAACCTGATAAGGAAAAAAAAACAAGAACCATGTATGGTCAATTCACAGAAGAAAACTATATAGTTAACGAGGATGTAAGCATATGCCATTAAATAATGTAGTTTCAGACATACAACACAATCATTCAGTATTTGTGTCAAAAGTTTTATTTAATGGTATTTGAGGCAATGCTACTGTAAAATCTGTAAAAGGACAGTTCGCATGTTCAACCACAAACACCACCTAAATGCTCAATGGTGTTGACTTGAAAGATGCTTCACAGAGAAAAATATTTGGTCAGTTGTAAAGAGAAGGCATGAAATGGAAAACGTCATGGAACACTCTCTAGGCTTAAGACTTTTTGATATTTTAGTTTTCAGTGTTTTTCTGAATGTGTAACCTGATGAAAATGTCTTCATCATCTATCATAATGATTTGTCTCTTAATTCCCTCTATGCTCTTTATAATACTTTTAATCTCAATTTGTTGGTTAAGGCTCACCTCCTTGTATTGGGCTCTACTTTTTTGCACTTTGCTTTTTTTGCGCACCACTGGTGTTGCCTTTATTTATAACGTGTTTCACCAGGACATGTGCTTCAATAGGATGGAGTGGAGCCGCATCTGTAGTTTCCGAGGTGTGCCTGTAGGTGCGCTTAATTTACAAGCAGCATGTGGATTCAAGGAATCCTAACTTTGCAGAAGTACTATTTAGAAGTGGAAAATTGAAATTAAATCTTATTTGGTTATCATGTGGGAAATATACATGAGGTAGATGAAATCTGGTCTTTTTCACTTATCTCAGCTTATTTAATTTTATGTATAATTGTTTTTCTTAATTGCAGCAGAACCATCAGCACTTTTTCAACAAATCTGTAAGTTCAAGCTGGAAATTTTAAGTATGATACCCAGTTTTTAAGTACAGTACATAGTATATTTCTTATGTTGTAATTTATGATTGATATGACAGCATAGCCCATGTACAGAATAAGGAAAGCATCAATAATCCCATAATTTATTTTATATCAAAAGAAAAATTATAAATCAAGGGAACAGAAATTATTAGAAGATGCCCATTTATTCAGCAAGGCTTCATACATAAGTGTCCCTACTCATAATGAATTTTTTAACCTGTACAAGATGTCCACATGGACTAGTGATTTCTTTCTTTTACTCACCAAACACTCAAGTTTACAGATGAGGGCATAATTTTATAGTCAGTCCTCATTAGTAGCAGCTATTAAATAAATGAACTTGAGCATGTATGTTATTTTTCTGAGTTTTCTGTGAACTAATAGTGATTTTCCATAACACTGTATGGCTCAAACTTAGAGATAATATATTTAAAGCATTTGGCATGTAATAGGACCTCAAAAAAGAGTTTTAATTTTAAAAGATTAGTGTACAGGGTGTGGGAAAAGTTGGTTTACAGTTGTTTGTATGGGAGATGACACAGTGATTTATAAATAATAATACAGGAATAAACTCTGTGGTTTGCATATTTACAACTGTAAACTTACTTTTGCCCCACCTGCAAACTTTTTGAGGTCCACTACTTGCTACTTGATTTAGTAGATAGGGTTGTTTCTTTTGCAACTGTTGCCCTTTGTATCAGTTGATGTAAATGCCTACACTTGAGTCTTAAGAAACTTTTGGAGCTATACATGCAGTGAGTGAAGCAGGCATTATAGTTTAAAATTGAAGTTATGAATATTTTATACACTGGCTTCATAGTTCGGTTAAGTCTATTCTTTTTAACCTAAAGTGAGAACTGGGCTTTGGTTTGTGGTGTCCTGTCCTTCATAGATTATGATCCTGTGGATCACTTTTATAATAATTACTTTTCCACTAATAACACTGTTCAGGACATGATGCTGTTGTATAGTACGCATCCTAAGCTCATTCCCTTTAATGTCAGTGTCTCTATGGCACCATCTTTTATAATTTCCTTAACTTTGCGGATTCCTGTGTCTGGAACCTTTGCTGCAGTTTTCCTACTACAAATTGAAAGGGTAGGCAGTACTCAAAGTTCTTTTCTTTTTTGATTATTTACTTGTGTTTCGGAATTATATAATAGTGCTGTAATCCCCCAAGTTTTGGCAATCCTTTGTTTGAATACTGTGGATTTTCATTGCTCAGGACCTGGAAAAGATGTTACAACCTACTGACTCAATTTCAGCTGAGCAATGAATGAAAAACAAAAAAGCGTGTGTCAGAGTTCTCTATTGTGTTCTGATTCATGTTGTTTCATATGGGAAACACGATGGAAAGTGACTACATACTAGTATTGGGGTCTCAACTAAAATCAGTACGATAAGCATTAAATTATGCAATCTTAGATTGCTCTTTGGTCCTCATTTTAAATGTTCCCTTCCACATTAAATATATTTAGTACATATTTGAAATATTTTTTTGCAACTTATGCTTATAACTTTTAAAAATTTTCTGATATGCCAGAGTTGTATTGCCATCAAATACAGACATTAACTTTGTTTAGAAAGTTGTTAATAGCTATGTTGAAATACCAGTTAACAGACACATTACAAAGCTAGATAAGTGTTAACTTGGAGTACTTAGTGGTTTGTTTAACCTCTAAAGTTCAGGGAAAAAAAAATAACTATTTTGTGCTTATTCATCATTTCTAACTTTGAAGCATTGTTTATAAATTTATGATTTTAAAATTTGAATTATGTCCAAAGGCATTTAAAAATATATGAGAGTATATCTTTGGAGCTAAAAGGTAGTTATTAACCCAATTTTACACTGTTAGGGAAACAGCCACTTAGACTAATGATCTGCTTATGATCATTTGGTTACAATTCTTTCTGGATGAGCCTGTGCAAAGTCCGGTGAGTTTTACCTTTGACTTTGTTTTGATGGCATCAAAATTTGAAAAACTGTATCCCATTTCAGCATAAGAAGATTTTAATTATATTTAGGGCGTATTTAAATTTATAGATTTATTTAGTGAAAGTAATTATGTTGCAAGTATTATGATACAAAGATAAATAAGATCTAGTTTGTTTTTTTACCTCAGCTCAGTCTAATTAAATAAGCATGAATGTTCAGAAATACCTCGTTTTATTGCATTTCACATGTGTTGTGTTTTTTACAAATGGAAGGCAAGACCCTCCACCAGCAGAAAGATTACAACTTGCTTTCCTGCAATACTCTCTTTATCATAGTGGTCTGTAATCTACATTGCAGTATCTTTGAGGTATGACTGTAATAGATTTATTGTGCTACATTTTAGAAAAATTGATAGACAAAATACAGTAGTGACCAGTGTAGGAGCAAAGATAAATTATAATAATAATAATTATTATTATTATTACTTTATTGTCAGTTTGTTAGGAATGAGATAGCTATGTGAACTATTTTATTTACTGTTGCTATTGAGACATGAGGACATTTTCATTTTCCAAGGATGTAGCAAGAAGTTAACTTCGGTCTTGAAGGATGAATAGCAATTTAGAAGAGGAACATCAGGGAGAGTGAGGCAACTTCAGACAGAGCATGGAAAATTTTCATTTTCCAAGGATGTAGCAAGAAGTTAACTTCGGTCTTGAAGGATGAATAGCAATTTAGAAGAGGAACATCAGGGAGAGTGAGGCAACTTCAGACAGAGCATGAATAGCAATTTAGAAGAGGAACATCAGGGAGAGTGAGGCAACTTCAGACAGAGCAATGTATAGATACATGATGAAACAAAATGACATTTATATATTCAACATATTATTGAACGTCCACTGTGGTAGACACTGGAAATATGCCTGAGTAAAAGGGCTGTGATTACATAGTCAGATCAAAGGTAATAGCAGCTAGTGCAGTAAGTACTACAGTGGAAGACAGAGGGGTGCTTTGTGAGCACACAAGGGTTCTCCTTGACCAGAACTTGAATAGTTCTGCCTGGTTCTAGGCTGGAAAGAGGTTGGAGCTAGCTTGGTTGTAGAATGCTGGCTGAAGGCATGGGCATGGCCATCGTTTTGTAGAGCCATGACCTTGGGCAAGTTATGTAACTTCTCTAAGCCTTATATAAAATTAGGATACAAAAATAAAGCTAACATTTATTGAAGTCTTATCATGTACCCAGCATTGTGCTAATGCTTTATACAGATTATCTGATTTAATCTTCACATCAAACCTAGGAGGTGGAAGCTATTGTTTTCCATTGTTCCAATAGGTGGTAGAGCCATGATAGGAAACCGAGTAGGCTGACCTGAGGCCTAAACTCTAACTATTAATAGTGGTTAATTTATAGAGCTGTTCTGAATACTAAATAATGTAACTTAGGCACATGGTTTGCTAGGCTTGAGAGAGGGATGTTGGCTCCTGCTTCTATTATTAATAATGCAGGAGGTGATGGGGAACTGAAGTTTAAACAGGTATGTGTGTAAAGGGATCATAGTTTGGAGAGAAACAGGCTGCGTTCACCCATTTGTTCAGTTTAAGAAGACTGTTCCTCACTTTTGCCTAGCGTGAAATACAAATAAATTGTACAGTATAGTTTGGTACGTCCTTTCTGAATCCCCTGATGTAGCCATATTCACTGTGTCCCAGGAATGTAGGGAGAGGGAGTATTTAAATCAGACTGGGTGACTAAGGAGAAGAATTGGGAACTATTGTGGAACTGAAAGAGTAGTGGTGGAAGTGAAGAAAAATAAATTTGAGAGATATTTTAGAAATACAATGGACAGGAATTAGAGACTGATTTGGTGTGGAGTCTCTAACTCAGAATGTCCAGTTGAAAGTGTTTCTAACCGAGGGTAGTCTGAGAGAGTTGGCGATGACTCTAAGGAATATGGAGGAGAGACAGCTTTGGAGTCAAAGTCATGGTTTTGATTTTGAATATGTTGAATTTGAGGTGCCTGTGATAAGATGTAAGTGAGAATATCTTTGGGCAATTAGAAAAATAAATGAATTTAAAAGAGAGGTAGATGTTGGATATTATTTACCATGCAGGTATAGATAGTTGCAATAATGAGAACAAGTAAGGTTAGCAGAACCAAAGCCAAAGTTGGAAGAATTCCTAAGTTTAATTGGAGTAAAAAGAGGAGTCAGCTGAAGAAATTAGGATAGGCAATTAAAGAAATAGGAAATAAACCAAAAGAAAAGAGGAAAGGTAAGGAAGGAAAATGTTTTGGAAAGGGAATGTTCAGTTGTGGCAGATGCTATAAAGTTGTTACATATTGTTTTAAATTTTTTGTTTCCCACCTTAACTTATAAAATAGATATCTTGAAATAAATGTTGTGGTTATTTGTATATATGTTAAAGCATCTTGGTTATCTTGTCCAAAAGATAAAAATGTGTATTTTCCTCTAAAGTATGGAACCTCAAGGTCTTGGTGATAATGGAAACCAAAAAATTGATTGGTAAATCACTTCGACCAGCAAGACCTGTTCGTCATCTGACTGCTTCTGGTAAGTAACTGGCACATGTTTTAAAATATTAATTGGTTAATGGCCAATTAGCATCAGAAAGGCTAAATAATATATAAAGTAATTGTTTATGGTAGATATTAAGGAAATAATGAAAACTATTGATCTCCTCAGAAGAATTTAAGAGTATTACTAAAGAAAAGGACTCTTACTACTCTCCTAGACCAAGGAAGGTAGGATAATAGCTCTGACATGAGAACATCTTTGTGTATTTTCTAAGTCTAATTTTTATGTGTAGCCGGCTACTGTGCAGAATGATACTCTCAATGCAGACTGTGCCCTATGATTATGATCGCTGCAGAGCACTCATGCCGGAGAGGATAAGCCTTTAAAAATATACCTAACTCCAAAGAGAAAAGAAGATTAGTGCAGAACAACCTACAGATTAGGGCTGTGCTTGAGTTGGAACATATGCTGTAATTATTCAGGAAATCTAAACAAATGAAATAAATACCAAAAATTAAAATTTTTGTTTTGTTATGGGAAACTCATCTTTTTAAATTTTTATTCTATTACAGTTGTCCCAGTTATTCTCCCTTTGCTCTCCTCTGCCCAGCCCACTGAAAACTAGTCTTCTGAAAAAATTCTTGAAACATTTGATATTTAATTCCTAAATTGGAATATTAACCATTTTATTATTTTTATTTCTTGTTGCCAGAACAGCTTCTGGATTCTAATTTAGGAAAAACAGTGAAAATAACTTTTTATTGGGTTCAAAGGTGAAGTGGAAAAGATAGAAGGGGCGCCGATCCCTCACTCCTCCATTTTTTCACCATCCTTGGGTCCCATGAGGTAGGCCACTTTGGTCACGCATGCTTCCTTTGAAGGTGGCTGGTGACTTAGGGCGGATAAATTAAATTAATGGGTTTTCTGAATCATAGCTCAGCCGTGCTGATGCCACAACCTGCTAGTGTGCTGAAGAAACAGTTGAGTAGGGTTAAGTCTGAGATTTTATCCGAAAGGGGAGGATATAAAGCCATTGTCAGCAGCTCCTTTCTGTGACTTACTTTTTTACACCGCCCCCCCCCATCTGTACAGACTCAGTTTTTCACTTCTCCTTTCCCTACAAGGCTGCTGCAGAGGTTAATGGGGGTGCGCTGGTAGCCCTGACTTCTCACTGAATTACTATATCTTTTGAAGATCCAGACAAGAGTAGGGTTTTACTAGGCAAAGTTTAGTAAATCAGAAATTAATTTTTGCTTTTCTCAACATACTTCTGTGCTTCTTGTCTATCTTATGTCCCCAAAGAAATCTTTGTCTTTAAAACCCAGATTGAATTATTTATTTTTGTGAAGACCTCCTTGGTACCTCAAAGCCCACTCAGCTCTCCCCTAGCATTTTCTCTGTACATCTCCTATAACTTATTTTTATAGTCATTATTTATGAGTATGTGCTTTAAAATAGACTGCAGAGGTTTTTATCTCCGATTTTCATGCTTATAACTAACACGGTATGTTGAATAAGTGAATGATCAGAAAACATTTTAAAACAGTACTTAGAGTATCCTGGATAATTAAGGCGTTTAGGTGCCATTTTATCATCTATTGAAGACATGGATATTTAAAATAGTTTTCTTTTTTTCATTCCTAACAGGAACAGTATTCCCTTTCAACTTTCAAGATGAATACCCATGCAACACTCAGTACTTACAAGGTGGAGTTAGCAGAGTAAGTCTCAGACATTATTACATGAAGTGTGCCTGACTGGGACGTGGCATTTGTCAAATGGCTGGTGGGTGCCAGCTACTATGCTAAGTGCTTAAATATTTTTTAAACTTTATGATATATTTCAAGCACATATTAAAGAGAATAAAACACTCATTATACCTGTTACCCAGCAATTTCAAATCTAAACAGTTTGCTATATTTGTTTTAGAAAATTTCATTTATTTATTTTTGGGTATGCTGTTATAGTTGTCCCAATTTCCTGCACTTCGTCCCCCCTCAGCCCATTCCCCGCTCTCATAGTCAATCCCCACACCCTTGTGCATGTCCATGAGTCCTTTTTACGTGTTTTTGACTAATCCATTTAGCTTCTTTCAGTCAGTCCCTACCTTTCCCCTCCCCTCTTACAGCTATCAGTCTATTCCAGAATTCTATGCCTCAGGTTTTATTTTGCTCATTAGTTTATTTTGTTAATTAGATTCTACTTATAAGTGAGATCGTATGGTATTTGTATTTCACCAGTTGGCTTATTTCATTTAGCATGATAGTCTCCAATTCCATCCATGCTATTGTGAAGGGTAGGAGCTCTTTCTTTCTTTTTGCTGCATAGTATTCCATTGTGTAAATGTACCAGTTTTTCAGTCCACTCATTTAATGATAGACTCTTAGGCTGTTTCCAAATCTTAGCTATTGTAAATGGCTCTGCTATAAACACAGGGGTATATAAATTCTTTGGAATTGGTGTTGCAGGATTCTTAGCGTATATTCCCAACAGTGGAATTAGTGGGTCAAAGGGCAATTCCATTTTTAATTTTTTGAGGAAATTCCATATTGTTTTTCACAGTGGCTGAACTGTTCTGCATTCCTACCAACAGTGCACTAAGGTTCCATTTTCTCCGAATCCTTGCCAGCACTTCTTTGTTGACTTATTAATGATAGTCATTTTGGTAAGTGTGAGGTGATATCTCATTCTGGTTACAATTTGTTTCTCTCTGATGGCCAGTAATGTTGAACATTTTTTCATATGCCTATAGACCATCTCTGTATGTCTTCCTTGGAGAAGTGTCTATTCAGTTCCTTTGCTCATTTTTAAATTGGATTGTTTGTCTTCCTGGTGTTGAGTCATATGACTGCTTTATATGTTTTGGAAATCAAACCCTTGTCCAATGTATGATTGGCAAATATGTTCTCCCAGGAGGCCGGTTTCATTTTCATTTTGGTGATGATTTCTTTAGCCATGCAGAAGCTTTTTAATTTGAGGTAGTCCCATTTGTTTGTTTTTTCCTTTATTTCCCTTGCCCTAGGAGATGTATCGGCAAAAATATTGCTATGCGAGATATCTGAAATTTTACTGCCTGTATTTTCCCACCAGGACTTTTATTTTTATTGCAACTTATATTTAAGTCTTTTATCCATTTTGAGTTTATTCTGGGGTGTGGTGTAAGTTAGTGGTCTAGTTAATTTTTTTTTCCTTGTATCAGTCCAGTTCTCCAAGCATCATTCACTGAAGAGATTGTCTTTACTCCATTCTATGCTCATGCCCCTTTGTCAAATATTAATTGACCATAAAGACATGAGTTTATTTCTGGGCTCTGTATTCTGTTCCATTGATCTGTGTGTCTGTTCTTGTGCCAGTACCAGACTGTTTTAATGATAGTGGCCTTGTACTAAAGTTTGATATCAGGTATTGTGACTTCTCTTCTCCACCTCTGTTCTTCTTTCTGAAGATTGCTGAGGTTATTTGGAGTCTTGTTTGGTTCCATATAATTTTTGGACTATTTGGTCTAGGTTTGTGAAATATGCCATTGTTATTTTAAAAGGAATTGTGTTGAATCTATAGATTTCTTTGGGTAGTATGGACATTTTAATGATGTTAATTCTTCTAATACATGAATATAGTATATGCTTCCAATTATTTGTGTCTTCCTCAGTTTCTTTCTTCAGTATTCTTTAGTTTTCCAAGTACAGGTCTTTTACCTCCTTGATTACATTTATTCCTAGGTACTGTATTTATTTACATTTTTTGTTTCTGTAGTAAATGGGATTTTTTCCCCTAGCTTCTCTTTCCAATAGTTTATTGTTGATGTACAAAAATGTCATTGATTTCTGAATATTGACTTTGTATATGCTACTTTGCCAAATTCACTTATTAGGTTGAGTAGCTTTTTGGTGGAGACTATAGGGTTTTTTGTGTACAATATCATACCTTCTGAGAATAATAACAGTTTTACTTCCTCCTTTCCAATTTGGATGCCTTTTATTTCTTCTTCTTGTCTGATCACTGTGGCTAGAACTTCCAGTACAATTTTGAATAAGAGTTGTGAAATTGGACACTCCTGTCTTATTCCTGATCTTAAGGGAAATGCTTTTAGATTTTGCCCATAGAACATGATAATGCAGTAGGTATTTTGTTTATGGCCTTTATTATGTTGAGGCATATGCTCCCTCTATTCCCACTTTGCTGAGTATTTTTATTATGAGTGGGTACTGAATTTTATCAAAACCTTTTCCTGCATCTGTTGATATGATCATGTGATTTTCTCCTTCCTTTTGTTTATATAAAGTATTATGTTTACCGATTTGCAAATATACCATCCTTGCATCCCTGGAATAAACCCCACTTGGACATGGTGTATAATCTTTTTGATGTGTTGCTGGATCTGATTTGCAAATACTTGTTGAGGATTTTAGCATCTATATACATCAGATACTGACCTGTAATTTTCTTTCTTTGTTGTGCCTTTACCTGGCTTTGGGATTAGGATAATAATGGCCTTGTAAAAAGAGTTTGGGAATCTTCCCTCTTCTTGACTTATTTGGAATAGTTTGAGAAAGGTAGGTGTTAGTTCTTCTTTGAATGTTTGATAAAATTCACCTGTGAAGCCATCTGGTCCAGGGCTTTTCCGTGCTGGGAGTCTTTTGATCCCTGCTTCAATTTTGCTACATGTTATCAGTTTCTTCAGGTTTTCTGCTTCTTCCTGATTCAGTTTTGGAAGATTGTGTGTTTCCAGAAATTTGTCCATTTTACCTAGGTTGTTCAGTGTCATAGTAACCTTACAATCCTTTGTATTTCTGTGGTATCAGTTGTTATTTTTCCTCTCATTTCTGATTTTATTTTTTGGGGTCCTCTTTCTTTTTTTCTTGATGAATCTGGTTAAAGGTTTGTCAGTTTTCTTTATCTTTTCAGCGAACAAGCTCCTGGGTTCATTGATCCTTTGAAAGTTTTTATACTAAATTAGATGCTGGATTTTATCAGATGCTTTTCTGCATCTATTGATACTATCATGTAGTTTTTGTTCTTCATTTTGTTTATATGGTTGCATCAAGTTTATTGATTTGCGATATTGTACCAATCTTGCATCTCCAGAATAAATGTTGCTTATTTTAATAAGTATACTTATGACATTACTTATTCTTTATCCCAAAAATATGCTTTGGCTAATACTTTGATTGTTCAGAATATTTTTGATTGATAAAAAATGAAGCGTTATATAAAAGTTTTAAATCTCAATTTAAAAATATATTTTCTTTTTTTTCAACAGAGTAAGACGAATGGAATGCAAACCTTTTCTCAAGGTCTGAATGACCAACAGCAACATCAGTCTCCAGTTAAAAAGGGTAAATTTTTATTATAATTCTCAGATTTTATAAGAGAACATTAGCATTTATATGGAGTTGAATTTGCTTAGTTGCAAACCTTTTGTACCTGAGAAATTTTATTGTATTCTTTCGGTCAATTTCTGTTCATTTTATTAAGACTGTAGGTTTGATTGCTCCCAAGTCGAGACCATAATAACAATGGCTTAAAAAGGTAGAAGCTTATTTATGTATCTTCTGTGTCATGTAAAATTTTAAACTGGTCTACTTGTTCTGCTCTGTGAAGCAGCTATTGGCTTATGTACACAGCTGACCCATGATCAACGTGGGTTTGAACTGTGCAGGTCCACTTATATGTTAGTTATTTTCGGTAAATGCTATAAATATAATTTTCTTCCCTATAATTTCCTTAATACCATTTTCTTTTCTCTAGATTACATTTTTGTAAGAATACTGTATATAATACATATACAGAACATGTATTAATTATTTATGTTATTGGTAAGGGTTCTGGTCAGTAGTCGGCTTATAGTAGTAAAGTTTTGGGGGAATCAAAAATTACACATGGATTTTTGACTGAGTAGGGAGTTGGCAGCTCTAACCCCCATGTTGTTCAAAGGTCAGTTGTACTGTCTTACTTGGTTTGCTCTCTTTAACATATGGTTTCTCTCTCATTGCCCAAGATGAATGCTTCTGCTCCAGCCATCATGTCCCCTATCTAGTCGTCAGGAAGGAAGGGAGAGGAAAGGAAGTGTTCCTTAAAAGCATGACACAGAAGTTACATATGACACTTCCATTCAATTCCTCATTGGCCAGAACTTAGTCATGCTGCGCAAAGCAGAGCTGGGCAGCCAGCTAATTCTGTTACTGAAGCTGAAGGGAAGAACTCTGATGAAGAAGCGGTAGTCTCTCCTACACCAGCTACTTTTAATAAAATAAAAAATAAATAATTTAGAGTCCAAATCTTTGTTAAACGATTCATGTATGTAGATTAAAAGTTAGGAAAATGCTGTATTAGCTTTTTTCTTAGTATTTAACTTGATATTTCTAAATAATATTTAAATTATTTTCAAATTCCTCATTTTTTGATATTACATATTTTGGAAAATGAGAACTTACATCTTCTTCATCAGCCCCCTCACTTCACCCTTTGTGTCCCCTTCCCACTACGTAGCTGTTTCACAAGTCTCAGTTAAAGCGTTATCAGTCTTCATATTATGTGACTATGTAAATACAGTTGCTTAGCTAAGAGATGCATACCTCCTATTCATACAGCTGATGTTTGCCTTGGTTTTCTGTGCAACTATTAATTATTTCCTTCAAATGCTCCAATAATTTTGTCTATAATATTTTTGTTATGCTCGACTCTATCTAGATGCAAGGCATCCTAGAGGAGACTTTCCTTTGATAACCCTCCATTGTCCTGTTCCAGGACAGAGCAATTGCTCTTCAGTCATGCTGGAATGAACTTTTACTATTATTTTGAGACATCGTTAGGCAATTCTTTGGTTTCTTTTCTCTTGAAGTAAAATTCACCATTTAAAACATTTTAAAAATGTACAAATCAGTGCTTTTTAGTATTGTATCATGTAACCATCACAACTATTTAATTCAAGAATATTTTTATCACCCCAGAAGAAACTTCATACCCAGGAAGCAATTACTTCCTATTCTCCTTTCTATCCTGTCACTGGCAAAACTAATCTGTTTTTTGTCTTGATGGGTATACTTATTCTGGACATCGCATTTACTGGAATTTTACAATAGGTGACCTTTATGTCTGGCTCCTTTTGCTTATTATAGGTTTTTGGGATTCATCCATGTGTAGCATGTATTAGTACTTCCTTTTTATCGCTGAGTATTATTCTGTTGTATTGATGCGCTGCATTTTGTTTACCTAGTTCTCAACTGATAGACTTTTGGGTGAGTTTTACTTTTTGGCTATTACAAATAATGTTGCTATGAATACTTACTTGTTTACAAGTTTTTGTTCTAACACCTGTTTTCATTTTTTCTTGGATCTATACTTAGTGGTAGATTTGTTGGGTAACATGGTGATGGTAAGTTTAACTTTTTGAGGAAACCAGACAGGGTGGTTCCCAACAACTGCCAAACTCTTTTCCATGGTGGCAATAGCGTTCTACATCCCCATTAGCAACATATGAAGGTTCCAATTTCTTTACATCCTTGTTAGGACTTTTATTTATCGTAGCATCCTAGTTGGTATGAAGTAGTATATCATTGTAATACTGTTTTGCATTTCTCTAATGACTAATCATTTTGAGTATATTTTCATGTGCTTGTTGGCCATTTGTATTTCTTCTTTGGAGAAATTTCTATTTAAGTCCTTTGACTATATTTTAATTGGGTTGTTTTCCTCTTGTTGTTGAGTTGTAAGAGTTCTTGATACTAGACCCTTTTCCCTCTCCCTCTTTTCCACTTTCTACTCTCCCCTTTATCACTCTAGTTCTCATGCTTTTTGTGTCATATCTAAGAAATCATTGCTGAAATTTAGGTCATGAAGATTCGTTCCTATGAGCTTGCTTGTGTCTGTTCAGTTTTCCCAATGCCACTTATTGAAAAGACTGTCATTTCCCCATTGTATATTCTCACCTTCTTTTTCATAAATTAATTTACCAAATAAGCATGGGCTTGTATCTGGGCTCTCTAACTTGTTCCATTGATCTGTGTATCTATCTCTATCTGTTTTTATGCCAGTATCATGCAATTTTGACTACTGTAGCCTTGAAGTATATTTTGCTATCAGGTAGCATGATACCTCTACCTTTGTTCTTCCTCAAGCTTGCTTTCGCTATTACGGGTCTTCTTTGGTTTTATATCAATTTTAGGATTATTTGTTTTAGTTCTGTGAAAAATTCCATTGTTTTGTGATAGGAATTACATTGAATCTGCACATTGCTTTGGGTAGACTGGACATTTTAGAGTATTAATGCTTCCTATCTATGAGTACAGTCTATCTTTTTATTTATTTTCACCTTTATAGTTTTTGAGTACAGGCTTTTTATTTTCTTGGTTAAATTTATTACATGGTATTTTATTCTTTTTGATGCAATTGTAAATGGGATTGTTTTCTTAATTTCTTTTTCTGATAGTTTAGTATTGGTGTATTCAAATGCAACAAACAGTGAATATTTATTTTGTATCCTGATACTTTAGTGAATTCATTTGTTAGGTCTAATAGGGTTTTGGTGGAGTCTTTAGGGTTCTTTCTATATAGTACCATGTAATATGCAAATAATGACAGTTTTTGCTTCTTTCTTTTCAATTTGGATGCTTTTTTTTTTTTTTTTTTTTTTTTTTTTTTTTTTTTTTTTTTTTTTTTTTTTTTTTTTTTTTTTTTTTTTTTTTTTTTTTTGTCTTATTGCTATGGCTAAGACTTCCAATACTATCTTTAATGAAAATGGTAAAAGTGGACATCCTTTTCTGGTTCCTGATTTTAAAAAAGGCTTTTAGCTTTTCACCATTGAGTATGATGTTAGCTATGGGTTTGTCATATATGACTTTTATTATGTTGAGGTAAGTTCTCTCCCTACTTTGCTGAGCTTTTATCATACACATATATTGTCAAATGCTTTTTCTGCAGTTGTTGATAATCATGTGATTTTATCCTACATTTTGTTTATGTGCTGTATCATGTTAATTGATTCATGGACATTGAGACAAACTTGCATAAATCCCAATTGATGACAATGCATGATCTTTTTTAATGTAGTGTTGAATTATTTTTGTTACTATTTTGTTATGCATTTTTGCATCTATGTTCATCTTTAAATATTTGGTAAAATTCATCTGTGATTTCATCTAGTCTAGGACTTTTGTTTGTGAGTTTTTTTTTATTACTGATTCAATTTAATTAGTAGTTATCAGGCTGTTCATATTTCCTGCTTCTTCCTGATTCAGTCTTGGATGACTGTATGGTCCTAGGAATTTATCTGTATCTTCCAGGTTATCCAATTTGTTGGCGTACAAATGTTCATTATATTTTCTATATATCTGTGGTGTCAGTTGTCACTTCTCTTTCATTTCTCAATACATTTACTTGGTCCATCTCCTTTTTCCTTGATGATACTGGCTAGAGTTTAATCAATTTTGTATATCTTTTCAAAGAACCAGCTCTTGATTTCATTGATCTTTTGTAATTTTTAAGCCTATTTTGTTTATTTCTGTTGTGATCTTTACCATTTCTCTACTTCTACTCACTTTGGGCTCTGTTTTTTTCTTAATTTCTCTAATTCCTTTAGATATGAAGTAGGAATCTTTGAGGGGTTTTTTTTGAGGAAGTGCTGTATTGCTATGAATTTTAGAACTGCTTTGTCTCTGTTCCGTAGATTTTGAGTCATTTTATTTTCATTTTCATTTATCTCAAGGTTTCTCAATTTATTCCTTGATCTCATTCTTAAATTATTTGTTGTTTGGTAGCATGTTATTTAGCCTCCATGTGTTTGTATGCTTTTCAGCTTTTTTCTCAGTTTGATTTTCTAGTTTCATACCATGCCATTGAAGAGGATGCTCAATATGATATCAGTCTTCTTAAATTTATTCTGGATAATTTTGTGGCCTAACATGTAGTTGGTTCTAGAAAATGTTTCATATGTACTTGAAAAAAATGCATATTCTGCTTCATTTGGGTTAAATATTCTAAAAATATCAATTAAATCCACCTGGTCTCATGTGTCGTTTAAGACCACTGCTTCCTTGTTGATTTTCTGTCTGGGTCATCTATCCATTGATGTCAATGGAATATTAAAATTCCTACTTACTGTATTACTGTTGATCTCTCCCTTTATTTCTGTCAATATTCGCTTTATATATTTAGGTGCTCTTACATTGGGAGTGTAGATGTTTTCAACAGTTAAGTCTCTTGTTAGATTGATCATTTATTATGAAATGCCCTTATTTGTGTCCTGTTACAGTCCTTGTTTTAAAGTCTCTCTTGTCTGCTGCAACTATTGCTACCCCAGCTTCATTCCCATTTGCATGAAATCTTTTCCTATCCCAATCTTTTGTGACCCTTTTACTTTCAGTCTGAGTGTCTTTTTATCTGAAGTGGGTCTCTTGTAGGCAGCATGTGTATGGGTCTTGTTTTTGTAATCCATTTAGCTACCTTACTACATCTTTTGATTACAGCATTTAGTTCATTTACATTTAAAATAATTGTAAATAGGTGTGTAGTTATTGCCACTTCACTAATAGCTTTCTGATTTTTTTTGTAATTCTTCTCTTTTACTTTTTTATCTCTTGCTCTCTCTTTCGAATGTTGACTTTCTGTAGTGTTATGTTTGGATTCCTTTCTCTTTTTTTGTTGTATATCTCTTACAGATTTTTGGTTTGTGCTTACCATGTGCTTCATGTATACCAAACTGTGTTTATAATAGTCTATTTAATTGATGGTTGCTTAATTGAACACATACTAAATCACTACAATTTTTATTCACCTACACACATTTATGTTTTTGACACTATTTTTACCTCTTTTATGTGGGTTTGTATGTATCCTGCAATTTATGGTTGTAATTACACATGATTTTCCAATTTCTGTCTTTATAGTTGATTTATCCACTGCTTTTACCCTTGCCTTTGTCATCGAGATATTTTTCTTTCCTATATTTTCTTTTTCATACTTTTTATCTTTTTTTCTTAAAAAGTCCCTTTACTATTTCTTGTGATACTGGCTTTGTGGTAATGAATTCCTTTAGATTTTCTTATATGGTTATCTCTTTATCTCTGCTTTGATTCTAAATGATACCTTTGCTGGCTAGAGTGACTTCGGTTGAAGGTCTTGGTCTTTCATCACTTTGAATAATCTATACCAGTTCCTTCTGGCCTGCAAAGTTTCAGTTGAGAAATCAGTTCACAGTCTTTTGGGAGCTCCCTTGTAGGTAACAGATTATCTTTTTCTTGTAGCTCTTAAGAGTCTCTTTGTCTTTAACTTTTAGTATTCTATTATGATGTGTCTTGGTATGGGCCTCTTTGGATTCATCTTGTTTGGGACTTTTCTGTGCTTCCTAGATTTGTATGTTTGTTTCCTTCACCAGGTTAGGAAAGTTTTCTGTAATTATTTTTTCTATATGTTTTCAATTCCTTGCTCTCTCTCTTCTCTGAGCACCCCTATGATGCAAATGTTGGTACACTTGAAGTTGTCCCAGAGGATCCTTATACTGTCCTCATTTTTTTTCTTTTGATGTTTCAACTGGATGTTTTCATTACCTTATCTTGCAAAGCAGTGATTCAGTTCACTGTTTCATATAATCTGTTCAATCTAATCTATTCTTCATTTCAGTTATTGTATTCCTCAGCTCTGTTATATTTTCTACCTTTATGATGTTTCCTATATCTGTACTGAAGCTCTGAGTTCATGTACTCTTCCTCAACATTAATTGGGCATTCTTATAAACAGTATTTTAAACTCTGCATCTGGTAGATGGCTTGTTTTTCATTTTATTCTTTCATTCTGGAGTTTTGTTCTGTTCTTTCATTAGGAACATGGTTCTCATTTCATTTTGACTGATTCCCTGTGCTTGTTTCTATGTATTAGGTAGATCTTTTATGTTTCCCTGTCTTAACAGAGTGGCCTTATATGGTAGATGTCATATAGGGTCCAGTAGTGCAGTCTCCCTGGTCACCAGAGTCATGTGCTCCAGAGATGTCTTCTAAGTGGTTTGTGTGAACTCTTGTATTTGGGCATTGATTGCTGGTAGCACATTAGTGGGTGGGAACTGATCCTCAGAATGACTGGCTGTGAGGGCCTGCAGCAACTACAGAGGAGAAGCTGTTACATGGGGCCTGACCCCACAGAGTGGCATTTGCTCTATTGTGATTCTGGTGCCAAATGAGGCCATCCTTCTGATGTGTAAATTGTGGTGCTGGTTGGGTAGGGCTCTGCTGTAATCTGAAGCCATATATTGTGTCTGGAGCCTCTTGGGTGGTGCTCTCTTATGGGCCTGTCAGCTGCCATTTGTGCCAGGCTTGGGGCCACTCGGCAGGAGCTCCAAAGTGATGTGAGGTTGCTTGCTGCTTCTGCTGGGGTTGGAGGTGCTCGGGAGAGTGTGAACTGAGCCAGGCTGAGACTTGTAGTGGACCTGGGACACTTTGGTGGGCACCACAGTGCAAGCTGAGTCTGGTAACTGCTTGTGTTTGAGGGCCTTTGAGAGAGTCTGCAGCCAGCAGTTGTGTGAGATGCGCAGATTTCGAGGAAGGTCTGTAGCACAAGCTGAGGCAGGCTACCTATGTGGAGGAGCCTCTGGA
The DNA here is from genome assembly GCA_004027475.1 of Anoura caudifer. Classification (NCBI taxonomy): domain Eukaryota; kingdom Metazoa; phylum Chordata; class Mammalia; order Chiroptera; family Phyllostomidae; genus Anoura; species Anoura caudifer. The sequence continues at coordinate 133,486 of PVKU01001686.1, read as the reverse complement.
AGAGGCTGGGGCCAGGTGACTGAGTTGGGTGGGGTGGAGTCTCTGGGAGTGACCAGGGCAGAGAGAATGATGTTAGCCAGGTTAATCGAGACTGGTCACCCACCTGTGTTGGGTCACCTGGGTAGGGAAGAGAGCTCCACAAAGGAGCAGTGGTGCCTTCCGGCACTATTGTCTCTGACGTTGCCCCACTCTCTCTCTCCAGCCTTCAGCCTGAAGTTAGTTAATTTAGTTCTTCTGTATCTGTCCCCTGCACTTTTCAAGCTGTGGCTCATGTGCTCAAGCTTGGAGTGAGTGAGCTTGTGAGCAAGTAAACTTGTGCAGGCCATTTAAGAGCAGTGCCTTGCTCTCTAGCAGCCCTTTGTCTTTCTTGCATGTACTTCCCCTGATTTTCCCAGCCAGGTGTTAATGGGTCTCTTCTTCCCAGCACTGGTGCTCCTGGTTGGGGAGCCTGGTGTGGGGCTGGTACCCCCTGCTCATTATGGGGGACCTCCGCATCTGAAATACCCCTTCCAATTTTTAATCACCACCCATGGGTGTGGGGACAGCCTGTTCCACATCTCTGCCCCTCCAGTCTTCACATGACTTCTTTATATCCTTATTTATGGGAGTTCTGTTCAGCTAGATTTACGGTGTTTCTCAGTGATGCCTGTTCTATAATTTAGTTATAATTTTGATGTGGTTGTGGGAAGAGGAGAGATCAGAGTTTACCTACTCCACCATCTTGACTCCATGCTCTTCATTTACCATTTCTTTCATTTTCCTTTATTTCTGAAGATTAAAGTTTCTATCAAGTATGATTTTCCTTTAACCTGAAGAATTTCTTTTATTTTTAACATTCCCTGTAAATCAAATTAGCTGGTAACAAATGTTTTGTTTTCTTCTATCTAGAAATATCTTTTGCTTCACATGCACTCCTGAAAATTTTTTTCCATTGAATATGAGGAAGGGAAAAATGTATACTCCTCCTGTGTTTCTCCTCCGCTCTCAATACTCTCCTGTACTCACAACACGTCACATCTGACATCATTCATATGTGTGGTTTTTCCATATATCAAGCAATTTTTTTGCAACAGCGAAATGCCTTATAATGCAATCCAATCCTGACACTAACTGTAGTGAGTACAGATCCCACAGGTTAAGGGCTCAGTCCCTCAAGAGAACCCTCCACTTTTGTCAACACTTGCGAGTAATGGGTCTCTAGATTACCCAGAAATTTTGTCTACTTCTGCTACAAATTGGATGTTCTCAAGACCTCCTCTTTGGGTTCAGTCATTTGCTAGAACAGCTTATAGGACTTAAACATAAATCACATTTACCAGTATTATATAATACACAATATGATAAAGGATATAGTTAAACAGCCAAATGAGGGATACATAGGGGAAGATCTGGAAAGGTCCCAAGTGCAAGAACACTTTCCCTGTGGAGTTGAGATGCCCCACCCTCCTGATACATGGTTCTGTTCACCAACCTGAAAGCTCTCTGCATCCCATACTTTCAGCATTTTATGGAGGCTTCATCAATCATATAGGCATGACCAATCGTTAACTCCATTTCTAGCCCCTCCTTCTTTACCAGGGGGTGAGGGAAGGGCTGAAATTTCCAGACTTCTAATGGTGGCTTGTTCTTTCTCGTGACCAGCCCCCATCCAACAGCCCTTCCAGAGCCATCTGATTAAAACGAAATACATTTCTATTCCCCAAGAAATTCCAAAGGGTTTTGGAACTCTGTGTCAGATATTCCCTTTAAAGATATTTCTCCATTGTTTCTGGCCTATATTTATTTCTGTGATACTTTCTGATGAGAAGTTTGCAGATATTTAAATCATTATTCCCCTTGAAGATAGAGACCCTATCATGGATCTTGTTCAGCATTACTTAATACAGTCCCTTTGGTGTATAATAAATGTTTCTTGAATTTATTTTGATTGTATTAAATTTTTAGTACATTATTATAAAGAGGCTTATTAGGGTTCCATTTTGGCAGGATCTGACTTTCTTATAGGTATTACCACTGTTACACTTTTATAATACAAGGTCATTTTAGTAGGCTTGAATTATCACATGAAAGAAAGTATGCATTACCAACTTTCTGAAATGGTCTATTTCCTCAGTTTTTCCTTGGTTAATTGGTTTCCTTTACTTGTAAAAGAAAAACTGAAGTCAAGCACCCCTTTACCCAGGCATTTTTGCATAGAAACTATGCATTTAATGAAATAATGGACAGTTAAGGGACACCCAGAAAGTACTGAGTCAAAAAGTGATCTGAGAAAATTCTGTGTTTTATAACATTACATATGATGTTTAATGTACACAGAGAGAATTAAATACAGCAGAGATTTCCTGTTGAAGCTCTCAAGTGTTTCCATCTGCAGGAAAAAACCAGACTTTCTGCCTGATCATCCTATTGTACTTCAAAAACCAGTAAGTGCTTTTCTAATTTTGTATAATTTTGATTCCAAAATATTTGTCATTGATATTTTCATTTTGTTGTCTCTTGATTTTTAATTGTTCTCATTGTGAAAATAATTCAGTAAAGTACATAAATGTAAATATATGATATAACCAATTACTATAAATAATTACCACTCCAGTGAAGAAATAGAATGGAATTGTTGTATTTCAAGAAGATACAACAGGTCATGAAAAGAACATGCCATATTTTCTCCTAAAAATACTATTGTCTTGTTTTCTGATTTAGTTCAATAATCCACCTGGAATTGATTTTGTTGCATGATAGGAGGTAAAAGTATTTTTTTATTTTCCTCTATGTGGATCTCCAGTCATCCTAGCAGTATTTATTTATTTATTTATTATATTGTATTGATTATGCTATTATAGTTGTGCAGTTTTTACCCTCTCCACCCAGCATCCCCCTACTCCCTCAGGCAATCCCCACACCATTGTTCAGGTCCATGGGTCATACGTATAAATTCTTTGGCTACTCCATTTCCTATACTGTACTTTACATCCCCATGGCTATTCTGTAACTACCTGTTTGTACTTCTTAATCCCCTTATCTCTTTACCCATTCCTCCACACCCACTCCCATCTGACAGCCTTCAAAACCATGATTCTGTCTCTGTTCTTATCTGCCTCATTTGTTTTTTAGATTCAATTGTTGATAGACATGTATTTATTTCCATTTTATTGTTTATAATTTTGATCTTTTTCTTAAATAAGCCTCCTTTATTGTTTCATTGTTTCTTTTTTATTTTCAATTTTTTAAAAGCTTTTATTTATTTTTAAAGAGAGTAAGGGAGGGAGAAAGAGGGTAAGGGAGAGAGAAAGAGGGAGGGAAACATCAATGTGTGGTTGCCTCTCAAGTGCCCCCAGCTGGGGACCTGGCCCACAACCCAGGCATGTGCCCTGACTGGGAATCGAACCTGTGATCCTTGGTTCACAGGCTGGCACTCAGTCCACTGAGCCACACCAGCCAGGGCTATATTTAAAATTTTTTATTGTTCAATTACAGTTGTCTCAATTTTTCCCCCATTGCTCTCCCCTGCCCCACCCACCCCCACTCCCTCAGTCAGATCCAATCCCATTGTCCATTACCATGGGTGCTTTATATGATTTCCTTGACTAGATCTTTCTCCCTTTTTCCCCTGTTTTTCCTCCCTCATCCTTTGGTCACTGTCAGTTTGTTCCTTATTTCCATGTCTCTGCTTCTATTTTGCTCATTTGTTTGCTTGTCCATTAGGTTCCACTTATAGGTAAGATCAGATGGTATTTGTCTTTCACTGCCTGGCTTATTTCACTGAGCATAATACTCTCCAGCTCCCTCCATGCTGTCACGAAGGGTAGGAGTTTCTTCTTTCTTTCTGCTGGGTAGTATTCCATTTTGTAAATGTACCACACAGTTTTTTGATTTACTCATTTACTGATGGGCACTTAGATAAGTCCCTTAAACATTTCATATAATATTGGTTTGGTAATGATGAACTCCTTTAGTTCTTTTCTGGTTTGAGAAACTCTTTACCTATCCTTTGATCCTGAATATCTTTGCTGGGGAGAGCAATCTTGGATGTAGATTCCTGCTTCTCATGACTTCGAATATTTTTTGCCAATCCCTTCTAGCCTGCAAAGTTTTTTTGGAGAAATCAGCTGACAGTCTTATGGAAACTCCTCTGTAGGTAATGAACAGCTTTTCTCTTGTTACTTTTAAGATTTTTCTCTTTATCTTTAACCTTTGGCAATTTAATTATGATATGTCTTGGAGTGGACCTTTTTGCATCCATCTTGTTTGGGACTCTCTGTGCTTCCTGGGCTTGCACATCTATTTCTTTCACCAAATTAGGGAAGTTTCATTTCACTATTTTTCAAATAAATTTCTGATTTCTTGCTCTTTCTCTTCTCCTTCTGGTACTTTCTTATTTTTCAAAACATTGATTTAATTTTTGGCTTCATCCCCTCTACTGTTGTTTCCCTATAATTTGTTCTTTATTTTAATTAGCGTATCCTTCATTTCAGAATGGATCTTTCTTTGTCTCCTCACTTTGTTATCCTCCCTGTGTTTGTTTCTATGTATTAGGTAGAGCTGGTGTGATTCCCTGTCTTCATAGCATGACCTAATGTAGTAGGTGTCCTGTAGGGCCCAGGGGCACAGCCTCCCCTGTTACCCAAGCAGGTACTTGAGGTGTTTCCTTCATGTGGACTGCATACACCTTCCTCTTGTAGTTGAGCCTTTATTGCTGTTGGAAGGTCAATGCGAGGGATTTACCCAGGCAGGGTCAGCTGAAATGACTGGCTGTGACCACTTGGAAGATCAGCTGTGAAGGGACTGGGTGGTGGTACTTCAGTGTGGTCTGATGCTGTCCACTGGGTGCACAGGTTCTGGGGTTTCCCAGGTGGTGCAGACCAAGGTCAGCCCCCACCTCTGTTCTTCTGCCTGAGGCCACCCTGCCTGAGCTTTACAGCTAATCTAATCCCCATCTAATATTGCTTTAGATGGCTGCTACTTGCGCCTGTGCTTGTGCTGGGAGATTCCCAGGCAAAGTCAAGCTGTGAATCTAGGCTGGCTGGTGCTAGTGCCTGTCCTAGGGCCACTTAACTGGAGGGATGGGGGCTGGGGGCTCACTGAAGCCAGCTGTTGCTTGTTTGGAATGATTTAGGAAGTTGTGAAGCATGAGCCAAGACCAGCCCATCATATGGAAAAGTCACTGTTAACAGCTTGGATGAGCCCTTAAGTTGGGTGGCACAGAATATCACGGGATCTTCAGGGCAGGGCAAAAAGTGTCAGCCGGGTTGATGGAGTCTCAAATATGGCAACTGCCTGCTGGCTCTGTGGTTCTGTGGGGAAGGGGTTCAGAAAGGGACAATGGCCTTTGCCCAACTTTCTGTCTGGGAGAAAACTCTCCCTGAACTCTGGCCTTGATGCCCAACACTTTGGTTCTTCCCTATGTGCCACTGGTGCTTTTAAGCTGCTACCCTAGTGCTGGAGCTCAGAGGGAGTGAGTTTGAGTAAGTCTGTGTTTGGGTTATTTAAAGGGAACTGCTTGGAACTCTAGAAGTTTTTTCCACTGACTCAATCTTTGCTGGTTTTTGCACCCAGAAGTTATGGGAACTTAGCTTCCTGGTACTGGAACCCTGAACTGGATGGCCTGTTACGGGGCTGGAACTCCTCACTCCTGAGATATCCCTTCCAAATTTGTATCCACCACATGTGTATGTGGGACCAGCCTGTTCTTTTCTCAGCCTGTGCTACCAGCCTGGATGGATATGGTTTCTTTAATTCTGTAGTTGTCAAACTCCATTCAACTTGATTTCTTACACTTCTGAGTGATGGTTATTTTGTAGTTTAGTCGTAACTTTGATGCGGTTTTGCAAGGAGGCAAACCCTGTTTACCAATGCTGCCATATTAACTGGAAGTCAAACCTGATATTTTGGTCTCCCTTTGCAGATAATGATAATAATCCCCACTTGTTAGGATTAAATCTCAACAATATATGAAAGTGCATGTTATGGTGCTTATCTCTCATTATGTATTGATTTTTCCTTCTATGTTTTTTGCTTCCATAGAAGTAAAGGACTTCTATTTAGCGTTTTCACAAACACTATAATGGTATGCAAAAAAAGAAAAAGAAAACAAAAAGAAAGAAAATCAACTGAGATTTTAGTGAGAAGGGCTGACAATGGCTCAAATTCAGACTGCCTCCTGTGTTCTCCATTTTTTGAATTTCGAATTCTTTGGACTTCACAACCTTTTTTTCTTAATTACAATTTTTTTGAATTTTAACTTACTCATAATTTACACACCAATGTTTCTTAATTTAAACTCCCTAACTTGCAGATCTCTATCCCATTCTTATTTTTAAAATTAAAGCAGGGATTTAAACTTTTTTTCATAATACCTCACATACAGGAATATTTTAAAGAGGAAAAAATGTCCTTAATGATGTTTGAATTTTTCTTTCTTTTCAGAGATCTTAGGAACATATGACCCTTGGTCTGTAAACTTCAATGCTTTATAAAATGGTTACTTTTTCAATTGTAGACTTTCAATCTCTAATATTTTGTTTTTAAAAATAAAGGTTGTACATAGTTATTATTTTAAACACTCTTTATACATTAGAATTGAATTTAATTTTGATATATTCATAAATAACATTTTTTGAAAATTAAATACCACAAAAAGAGAACTACAGGTTTGGAATACAATGTAATATATTTAAAAAGGAATTGCATGTGTTTTATTAAACACAGAAGAATTGTTTGGTTATTTGGTAAATTAGAGTTACTTTATTAATTTCTACAGTAATTAATGGATTACTGTAGATTTATAAACAGTAGGGTCACAGTATTAGGTTTGATACGTGAATTAGTAAAAGCTGTATTCATTAATATTTTCTTCTATATTATAGGAAAACAACAAAGGTTTTAAGGAACATTTTAAGAACAGATGAATTTGAAGATAAAGAATTATTTGTTTTATGTGTGGACACCTGCAAATGAAGTGGATCTAGTAACAATAACTGTAATGGACTGTGACAATTCAATTTATTTTTCATTTTGATGGTTCGGTATTTGGTTCCTTCTAAAATGAGATATACATATATATTAAACTATAAAGAATTTTCTAATCAGTTTCAGCTTTGCAGGCAGTTTCATAAATAAATTGGGAAGAAACACAAATAAAAATGTGGTTAATGACATAGAAAGATTGTGTATTTAGAATTTGCATACTACTTTCAGTCTTTTGTTTTTCATCACTTGTAATAATAGAATGGAAATGTAATCTATAAACATTCTCAAATATAAAGTATTTGCTGCAATGTATATATGGCATATAATTTCTTGTTGCTGAAGTTGCTGCTGTTTTGTTTCACACTGACTTAAGACCAGCACTTGAATGATCTTTACAGTCTTTGCAGAAGCCTAGGCTGAGTCAGGCTGTTCAGGGTGTGGAGTTCTCAGGGAAATGAGGGAGAATACTTAATAGACTTTTCTTTTCAAATATATGATTGCTCTAGGTTTTAAGTAACATTGTCTAAGGTTCATAATCAGTAGCAAAGATTGACAGTTTGGAAACAACGTGAATGAAACTGAAGGTGAAAAAGGCTGCTACTGTGTCACTGATCAGACCACCTGAACAAAAGTAATTGCAAAATACATTATTTCCAAAGAGGAAAAAATTTAGGCATTTGTAAATAATTAAGTTACATTGAGATTCAGTTCTTTAAATTCTTATAACATGAACATGTATAGATGAAGAATTTTGGTGTTTAAATTTTTGGCTCCTAGAACTTTTATACAATCTCTTGGAATTTGTCACTCTGAATGTTACTATTTCTAAAAACAAAATTTTCTTCCAAGACAGTGCCAAAAATTATTGCTGATATAAAGGTAAGTGTAAACTTTCCTTACTTCTGTACTCTCAGGTGCTCTCATCTTTGAGTCTATTGGGAAGGCACCTGAGGCCACATCTGCTAGAAAGTTTATTTTAAATTCAGTTCTGAACTCCTAAAACCAGGACCTTTTTTTTTCCTGGCCTTCAGGCTTATTACCCAGTCTCAAGCTTTAAGTCCATGGCTGGTTTCCTATCTTGGTCATTTAGTACCCTACTTTTCATTATTTTGTTCCCCAGAGAAATACATTGTGTTTTAACCAGGAAAAACTTCATCAGCCACAAATTTATCAGTTTTTTTAAAATTAGATGTTTGTACCTTTGGCCAATTTTTTTACCCTATTTTTACTTTATGCTATAAGTTCCAGTATATATGTGTGTGTAAATGCTCACACACACACACAAAGTGTATAATTTGCCATCACATTTATATTGGTTTGCTTTATTATTTGCCTATTTTCAAAGTCTTTTGATTCTAGTTTAAAAAATTATGATAGAAACTGTTCCAGTTTGGAATCTGAAGAGCCCTTCCGCAATATGCCAGACTCTCCCATCATACCGCCATGCTTCTTCCTAAACTTCTTAGTCCCCAAAGAGTGGTGTACTTTCTGAATCTGCTACAGACCCGGACTGGCAAGAATAACACTGTTATTGGCTGGCTGTAATTGGTGTCTTTTGAAACCATTTATAACCATTATTCTCAAAAAAGAGTTTGTATGTCAGTAGTCCCCTAGGTTTCAGTCTTTTGATCCTTTTTTACTGTATATAATCAGAGCAAAGACTGTTTCATTATATATGCCTTTGTGCATATATATAGTTTGATTAATCATTGTATATGTCCATTAATGTTTTTTGCTTGGTGTATAAATTAAAAGTTGAGCCAGGTCTTGTTTCTTTTTCTTTTTTTAAAAAAATAATCTGAAATGTTTTATTAAACACATAAAACCAACCATGGGCACGCTCTCTTGCTACTGCTGTTCGCACATCAGGATGGGCCCCAGGTTGACCAAACTCTCTTTTGTTATCGTTCTTTTTTTTACTGTTATTTAAGTACAGTTGTCCCCATTTTTCCCATACAAACCTCCCTCCACCCCACCCACCCCCAACTTCAGTCCTACCACCCTTTGGCTTTGTCCATATGTCCTTTATACATGTTCCCCTTCTTTCCCCCATTATCCCTATCCCCCCTCCCCTCTGATTACTGTCACTTTGTTCTTTGTTCTTTTTTTTTTCTTTTGTTCATGGAGCATATACAGACACCTCTAATCAGAGCACAGATCACTTAAACAAATACTTAATTGGGTTAAATGGAAGCAAAAACCATAATGCATGGCATACTTCCTGCTCGAGGAAATCTTCAGACATTATGTCTGTGCAAGATCGGGCTTAGAAATAGTGAGCAATGACTGGCATTCACTTAGAATATTTTGGGGACTATGGGGAAAACACCCAGACTAGATTTGTTCTCCCAAATCCAAAAAGGTTCTTTAAATAATCTTTTACCAAAATATAAAAATTATAGAAATTGTATTACAATGTATTTATTCCCTAATCAGCCAGCAGAAAATACAATAGGGACTTTAAAAGACAGTTTTTCATAGGACATGAAAGTTATTTTGTCCAGAAAAGAGGTCACTTGCCATAACTTTATGGAAAAGATTTTGTTGACACTCAGTAACTGCTGAAACACCAATTAATTAATTAATTGTGATGTGGCTTGGAGTGGGCCTTTTCCAGTTCTCTTAATTGAGACCTTCTGTGCTTCCTATACTTGTGTGACGTTTTCACTCACAGAATTAGGGAAGTTTTCCATCATTACTTTTTCAAACATTTTGTATTTCTTGCTCCTGTTCTTCTCATTCTGGTATCCCTGTTATACTGATATTATTACGTTTCATGGTGTCCTGCTGCTCCCTTAGCCCCCCTTCATTCTTTTTGAGTCTTTTTTCCTTTTCTTGCTCTTTTCTCTACCTTGTTCTCCAGCTTGCAGATTCATTCTTGTGCTTCATCTAGTGTGCTTTTGATTCCTTCTGCTGTGTTCTTCAATTCAGAAGTTGTATTCTTCATTTCCTCTTGTCTCTTGTTAATAGTTTCTATGTCCTTTTTCATGCTGATATAGTTTGCAGTAAGATCCTCATAGCTTCCCTGCCATTTTTGGTAATTCTCACTGAGCTTATTGAGTTTCCTTATAACCATTGTTTAAATTCAATATCTGATAGGTGACTTGCCTCTGTTTCATTTAGCACTCTGAGTATTCCTCCTTTCCTTTTGATTGTTTTTTTTTCCCTTTGTCTTCCTATTATTTGTGAGACTGTTGTTGTTTGCTTCTGCTTCTTAAATTGTTCTGTTTTGACTCCCTGACTTTTTGGTGTGAACTTCTATGGTAAGAGACATGAGATTCAGTGATGGAGTCTCCTTGATCTCCTGAACTTGATGCTCTTAGAATGCCCTTGATGCCATTTATGTTGGCTCTCTGGACGTAAATGGGTTTTGATTGTTGTTGGGTCATTCTTTGGTGGGTCCCTTCCTCCAGCTGGTTGTCCGAGGGTCACTCCGCCTGCCACATCTTGTGTGCTGTTGTGCAGGTGCACTGTTTTTTCTTTTGGAACTGCCTATGGTGCTCAGATGTTGACCCTGTCAGAGACTTCAGGGATCTACTGTCTGTGGCTGTCTCCTTCAGTTGTTAATGTAGTCACTCTGCACTCCAGTCAGGCGTATTCACTATAGGGCAGGCAGAATCCCTCCTGGGGTCAGGACGCTTGTTTCCCCTCAGGATGCTGCTGTTTAGAGGGAAGTTGTCTGCCTGAGCAGGATTTCTGCTGCTGAATGGGGGATGACTCAGCACTGCGATCCCAGCTGCCACTCTCTCAGTTCTCTACCCAAAGCCTCTGTCCCCAGCCTCTCCTCATGTGTGTCTAGTTCAGTCTGCCCATCCCCTTTGCCAGGGATCTGGTGTCTCTGGCTGTCTCCTCAGTTGTTAACCTAGTCACTCTGTAGTCAGCAGTCAAGCTTAAGCACACCATGGCCAGGCAGAGTCCCTCCTGGGGTCGGGGCTATCGTTTCCTCTCAGGCTGTTGCCACTGGGAGGAGGGTGGTCGGCTTAAACACAATGGCTGCTGCCATATGGGGGATGACTCAGCACCGGGATCCCATCATCTGTTCTCTCAGTTCTCTCCCCAAACCTTCTGCCCCCAGTATCTCCTCAGACATCTCTAGCCCACTCTGCCCCCACCTTTGCTGAGCCCAGGGTAACTGGCTGCAAATGAAAATTTGTGCATTGGCCCTTTAGATGCCTGTGTGTCTCCTGTCATCGTCTCCGGCAGAGAGCAACCTTGCTACTTTTCGCTGCTGGTTGTTATCTATGTACTCTATGGGCTCTGGTGCTCCAGGCTCGGGATCCCAGCTTAGGTTTTAGATCTCACACCTCTGAGGGGGATCCAACCAGCTGCTTAATTATCCCTCCAATGTTGCCACCTCTGGGTGGCCAGCCAGCCTTCTCAAATCTTTACCACATTCCTTACTGTGCTGAAACTGATTCTTATGTCTGTCCGAGGCTATAAGTCTTCTCTTCCACTATTTGTTCAGTTGTTTGTTCCAAGTGATTTCTCCGTAATTTAATTGTAATTCAAGATTGGTCCCAAGAGGAGGTCAGCCTAACTTCCATTCAGCCGTCTTGTGCTTCCTGAGCCAGGTGGTGTTTCACAGTGTTTCCCATCTTCAGAAATGACCCAAGACACATACATTTACACACACATGTATGTTTGTGCATGCATATATTAGGTCAAAATGCATTACCTATGTCTAGTAGATCCTATGAAAAAAATTATTTAGATCAAATGAGGACTGAGTATATACCAAAATATTGGTAAAATTTGCTATTTTCTAAATTAGTTTGAGAAAATATTTTGGGCTAAATTTTATATTTTTTTAAATATAAATTAAAAAATTTTTGGTTTAGGCTTCCGTTTTTTTTTTTTTTTTTTTTTTTTTTTGAGTTTTCCAACATTAAAAAAAGTAAATGAAGTAACTTAACTTACAGTTTTTTTTTCCTGGAAGACCTATGGTTTCAAAGGAATTTGGACTAGAGAATAACATAGTAACAAATTTCTATAAGCATTATCTTTTCATTAGCAGCATTTATCATCCCAAGAGATTTTACTATGAAAAAATTTTAATTAATTAGCTTGTACAGCAGAGTATACAAGGTATATAGTTTTAGTTGTAGTGGAACTGAGATTTTTAGTCATTTTAGTGTTGAAACTGGAAAGTAGTACCTTTTGTATTTTGTTAATCCCCTAAAATGTGTGCTTGTGCTGTATTTCTTCTTTCTTCACTTAGGTTAAAATTTAGTTTTTAAACTATTTTGGAATACAAATGTCTATCTTTCATAAGAAAAATTAGCCTTCCAGATTACATGTCATAAAATTTGAACCAGATTTTCCCAAAGTAAAACTCTCCAATTTTCTTGATTTGTTTGACTTATATCCATGGAATTATGATGCTAATAAATGATATAGTGGTGTGGTATCATATTAAAAATTGTAACTTTCACAGAACTGTTCACTTGGGATAAGCCAGTTTATAATCTGATGGATAGAGATTCTATAGGTTATAGTCTGTGGTGTTTTATGCCGTGTGGTGTGTTAACTTCTTTTTTACCTTAAACAACAGAAGCATTTTTTTGAGGTTCTAGAGACCAGAAGTCCAAGATCAGGGTGCTGGCAGGTTGGCTTCTCCTGAGGACTCTCTCCTTGATATGCTCTTGGCCAACTTCCATGTCCTCACACGACCTTTTCTCTGTGTCCTTGACTCCTTACTGTCTCTCTGCATATAAGAACACCAATCATATTGGATAATCTATTAACTTTTAAAATAAGATAAAGCAAATAATCATAGGAGTAGGCATTATAGAATAATAAACTTCACTCACAGAAAATCAGCTAATTAAAAATCACAAAACACTGATTTAACCTTTATAGCTTATAACAAATCTACAGATCTGTTCTATGAAATAATATTCTAAAAGTTCATATTTTAAATATTTTCTTTATTAGGTTCTTTTCCACAATTTTATTCCTTTAAGTATTTGCTTTTTTCACATATTAGAATTTATGAATAAAAGGTTTGGGCTTACAGTATAGCAAAACAATAAATGTTGAGAATAACAGTGAACTTTGAAAATTGAGCTAAATTTTACAAGAAAGAAAAAGTCATGACATTTAAGAAGAGTGTACATCTCAGAGTAAGTGTATTAAAAATATAGAGTAAATTAATAGCTGCAGAGAATTTTCTAATTCACATTTTGATAGGTGATTTACACTTGGACCGTAAAGAGAATGTCTGGAGACATCTAGTTGTTGTTCAGGATTCACCATGATACTGAGAAGAGAAAAGCAGTTTTTTTAAGTGATAAAAATACTTGCCAGGAGTAAGTATGATCAAGGTGAAATCATTCTTAAAGAGATTATTTTCCCCTAAATTGAGTCTGCATAATTACTAACCTTTCTTAGTCATCAATTCCTAACTATTTGAGCCAAGATTGAACTTTTCCTATGCAGCTGTTGTTTGTACTGTATTTTCTGGAACCTGGTCATAGTCTAACTGAGAATTTTTGCTATATATGAATAGAGTTTGTCTTGTCAATGAGTTATAAATGCCCTGTAGATAAAATCATGTTATTTTTTAATCTACCCAGTACTGGCCAGTAGTTTGCAAATACACTTTGATGTACTGATTTCTCAAAGATTAGGTACAAGTGGGTATGTTGTAAATAATATTTTTCAGTATATATACATTGTAAAATTGAAAATGTTTTCCCTAGTGAATATAAATATCCTAAAGACAAACCATTAGCTAAGAAGTAACTCTGGTTGAATGCTTTGAGAAACAAACAAATTAAAGGATTAAAATTTGTTTTCAAAGCTTTTTAAATAATACTCTTGCTGACAATAAAATCTTATTTCCTTGGGTATACAGTTTTCCATAACCATAGACTTTCTCTTTTGCCAAGGGATATTCTCCACAAGCTGAATTTTCATACTCTTCTTGTGAGGGTGATTTATGATGCCTAGTGGGCTGCTGCCTCATTTGAATGATTTTTATATTTTAGAGTTCATAGCACTATATCGTGGTTTATATTTTTTATATCTGGATGCTGGCTGGTTTAGTTGCTTATTTCTTAAGCCCTATCTTACATAAAAGACTTAGAAATATTAATAAAAATCTAATTATAAATCATAATTTGTGAGTTTATCTAGAAATACAAAATTCTCATCCTGTATTTATTAAATGAATAGCTTTTTTTCTTTCAGATTTTTATTTTAGGTCTAAATATATGCAGCTAAATGTTTTTCATCATTTTTATCTTTACCTTTTGGAACTATAGAACACAAAATGCACAAAACTAGTTACTAAAAATATTAGAAGTCATATTACAATTAAAAACATAATATTTATAAGCTAATTCCAGGTTTTTGTCCAAGGAGGTTATAAAACTTTCACTTTAAAATATTGGATGCCCCAATAGATGTGAAAGGCTTGCATGAGATAGGTTTAAAAAGTTGTGTTAGAAATCAGGTCTAACTTTTCTTTCTGTTCTGCCAAATTCCAGTGGTCATTGTTCAAATTAGATATGATATGAAAATTAAAAGGATATAGGGAGGTAGTAATTAAAAAACATTACATTGTATTGAATTTGGACTCTGAGAACAGGAAATGATCCCGTTTTATACACACTCAATTTTTCTAAATTAGGAAATGCTGTAGAGAAAGAGTGTAACATATTGCATATACTAACAAAACTAAGAGTATGTAGAAGTTAATCCAAGATCATGAAGTATAGTTGGGTCAGAAAAACCTATCAGGTTACTATAAATATGGTATTCTCACCATGGTATTTTTCCTGCTAATTCATTAGTCTCCTTGTCTACTTTATTATTTTTTAAAAGATTTTATTTATTTTTAGAAAGGAGAAGGGAGGGAGAGGGAGAGAAACATCAATGTGTGGCTTTTATGCACCCCCTCCTGGGGACCTGGACCACAGCCCAGGCATCTGCCCTAAGATGGGAATTGTACTGGTGACCCTTTGGCTCACAGACCGGCACTTAATCCATTGAGCCACACAGCTAAGACCTGTCTATTTTATTCTTACTCAAGTGTTTTCTTACATGGACTCAAAATGCCATTTCTTACAAAACTCAAAATGCCATTAAGAACAAGCATATTTATTTCCTTCTACATTATTGAATCAGTGGTTTCAAGATAGGAAAGTGAAGATGGGTGTGATGACAGACACAAATTACAATTGCCAGTGCTTGTTGGAAATTTTTATGACTGAAAGCCAGTGTATTTACAATGATATCAAAATGCTTATTCATTTTTTTTAAGGAAATATGTTTCCTTATGCATTTAACTGTACTAATACTACATCAGGGCAGGGTATGTGAGGGTAAATCAGGTGTGGATCTTCTTGCATTCTGTCACAAAAGCTGTAGAAATAATATTAACAAAAGTTATTTGTGTTCTAGTTCTTATAACACATTTCAAGTCTGGTATACATAAGCTAAAGCTTTTTGGATAAATTCAAGGCAATCACAGAAGTCTATTCCTTAATAACCTGTGCAAACACTCAACTATAACTTTCCCAAAGCTATAGTGCATCGATTGAGTCAAATTGTGAATCATGAGAAATTTCAGCCATATTCATGGCTCTCTTATTTGAAGATTAACTTTGAGATATACCAGAGAACTCCTAAGTCTATCATCTCTAAGCCAGACATATCTGTCCTTAAGATCTACAGTAAATATATGACTGGAGCTTAGGGTGAGAATGTAAGAGTCATCCCATCACCTCATCTAGCTTTGATTCCAGATTTTACTTTTTCAGTTCGCATTTATTCCTAAATTTATCAAAGTCTACCCTAATTTAAAAACTGGACTGGTACATGGGGGAAAAAAAAAAGAACTAGATAACCAACTTATAGTATACACAAAAATAAGTTCAAAATGGATAGATGTAAATGTACATCACAAACCTACAAAAATCGTAGGAAAAAAACATAGGCAGTAAAATATTTTTGTTGATATACACATATCTCCTAGAGCAAGGGAAACAAGGGAAAATTTTTTAAAATGGACTACATCAAATTACAAAGCTTCTGCACAGCTAAAGAAACTATCAGCAAAATGAAAAGGGAACCCACTATATGGGAGAACATATTTGCCAATGATACATCTATAAGGGTTTAATCTCCAAAATATACAAAGGACTTACATAATTCAATACCAGGAAGACAAACAATCCAATTAAAAACTGGGCAAAGGACCTGAATAAACACTTCTCTGAAAAAGACATACAGATGGCCCATAGACATGAAAGTATGCTCAACATCACTAATCGTCAGAGAGACACAAATTAAAACTACAATGAGATATCACTTCACAACTGTCCGAATGGCTACCATCAAAAAATTAACAAACAACAAGTGTTGGTGAGGATGTGGAGAAAAAAGAATACGGTGCACTGTTTGTGGGAATGCAGTCTGGTACAGGAACTGTGGAAAACAATGTAGAATTTCCTCCAAAAATTGAAATGGAACTGTTTTGACCCAGTGATTCTGCTTCTGGGAATATATCCTAAGAATCCTGAAACAAGAATATGAACAAATACATGCACCCCTATGTTCATTGCAGTGTTATGTACAATAAACAAGATCTGGAAACAGCCTAAGTGCTCATCAGTAGGTAAGTCAATAAAAAAAGCTATGGTGGATGGCAGCCAAGTAGATGGAAGCTGAGCCCATATGATTGTGTCCCCAAAATGGATGTTCGAGTGATCTTCCAACAAGTGACCTGAACAATCAATGGAATCTCAGCTGATACGACTTTTGATGCCAAGGAATCCAGAGGATGCTTTGCACCATCCACACCTGTACAAAAGCTTACAAAATGTGGTGAGCAGTGACTCTTAGCCAGCCAGAGGGAAAATTCCACCAATGAATGACCCAATAACAACTAAAACCAAAACCCAATTATAACAAGAAAGCCCACACAAATGATATAAAGGGCATCCCAAGAGCACCAAGCTCAGGTGATGAAGGAGACTATACCACTGAGTCCCATAGGTCTTCCACCACAGAAGGCCACCTCATGAAGACAGGGAGTCAAAGGACATCAAGCTAATGCACAGAAACAAAAAATAAGAGTCACCTAAAATGGGGAGGCCAAGAACTCCCAGATGAAGGAAAAGGAGGAATCCTCAGAAAAAGTGCTTAATGAAATTGAGGCAAGCAATCTATCAGCTGTAGAGTTCAAAATAACGGTTATGAGGATGCTCAAGGAGCTCAATGAGAACTACAAAGAATTCTATGGCAGCTACAAGGAATTTACTGGGAACTACATCAGCATGAAAAAGGACATAGGAACCATGAATAAGAGCCAGGAGGAAATGAAGAATACAATACCTGAAATTAAGAATACACCAGAAGGCATTAAAAGCTGGCTAGATGAAGCAGAAGTCTGAATCAGTGAGTTACAGGAAAGGTGGAAAAAAAACACCTAGAGCAACAAAACAAAAAAGAGTCAAAAAGATAGGTTAAGGGAGCTGCAGGACCACATGAAACATAGTAATATTAATGTCATAGGGATACCAGAAGGAGAAGAGGAAGAGCAAGGGACAGAAAATCTGTTTGAAAAAGTAATGACAGAAGGCTTCCCTAACTTGATAGCGAAAATATCATGCAAGTCCAGGAAGCACAGAGGGTCCCAATCAAGTTGAACCCAAAGGAGCCCACTCAAAGATACATCACAATTAAAATGGCAAAATTTAAAGACAGAGAGAATCTTAAAGGCAGCAAGGGGGGAGCAACTTGTAACAAAGGGAGCTCAGATAAGGCTGTCAGCTGATTTCCCAACAGAAGCACTACAAGCCAAAATGGAATTGCATACAATATTCCAAGTAATGAGAAGCAAAGGCCTACAACCAAGACTACCCACCAAGAATCTCAGTTAAAATGGAAGGTGAAATAAGGAGCCTCCCAGCCAAAAAGTAAAAAACAAACAAACAAACAAAAAGACTAATAGAATACACCTCCACCAAACCAGCATTGCAAGATATGCTAAAGGAGCTGCTTTAAGAAGATGAAGAAAAACAGAGAAAGGAACACAGGTACAAAGGGAAAAAATTGCAATGAATAAGTACCTCTCAATAATAAATGTGAATAGATTAAATGCTCCAATCAAAAGGCATAGGGCAGCTAACTGGATAAAAACCATGACTGTTATATATGCTATCAACAAGGGAACCCACCTCAGAACAGAAGATGTATGCAGACTGAAAGTGAAGGGAAGGAAAAAATATTCCAAGCAAACAGACATGAAGAAAAGCTATTGTAGCAATTCTTACACCAACAAAATAGACTTCAAAACAAAGGCCATAACAAGAGACAAACAGGGTCACTACATAATACTTAAGGGAGTAGTCCAACAAGAAGATATAATCCTTGTAAACATGTATGTACCCAACATATGAGCACCTAAATATATAAGGAAAATCTTGGAAGAATTCAAAAAAGATATGCACAGCAACAGTGATCATAGGAGATTTTAACAACCCACTGTCAGCAATGGATATATCTTCCAAAAAAAAAATCAACAAGGGTATAGTGGCATTGAATGACACTCTAGACCAAATGGAATTAATTGGTACATACAGAACTTTCCACCCCAAAGGAGCAAAATACACATTCTTTTCAAAAGCACACAAAATATTTTCAAAGAGAAACCATATGGTAGGACACAAAGCAAGATCAACAAATTCAACAATTTGCCTCAACAAATTCAAGATTATTGAAGTCATTATCAAGCATCTTCTCTGGATCACAATGGCCTGAAACTGAAAACCAACTAGAAGGAAAAAACTCAAAAACATTCAAATACCTGAAGATGGTGGTGAGATAGGTGGGAGTGGAGCCCACTCCCTCATGCACACAGGCAAAACACCTAGCTGATCTACTGAGGAACAGAGCAAACAGCCTACAGTACTCCAGCATATATGAAGATAGGAGACCAACAATTGTAGAAGACATTGAAAAACCAGAAGGTAAGAAGAGTGCTTCAGGACAATAAGGTCCCTGGGTCTAGTGCGGTGACCAGGGTGACTGCAGCCCCAGGCCCAGTGCCTGTCACTGGGTCTGCCACGGGGTCCTTGGGAGAGAGCTAGGTCAATGGCTTCCTCCCCTAGCAAACAAGGTTTGAGCAGCACAGGGAGAGATCTGGTTGCTTGAAGTTGAAGAGGGGAATAAGGACTAAGTGGCAAACACACAGGGGCTGTGAGCACCCATGGAGTCAGTGGATGCAGCCTGGGGAGAGTTGAGCGGTGGGCCCTGACAGGCCCTGACCTAGATAGTCTGCAGTCTGGTTGGAGAGGGTGGTGTTTGTGAGAGGCCAGGCCTCTGTACAGAGTGGCAGGCTTGAGCAGGAGGAATTTCTCAAAAAGAAAAAGTAAAAAAAAAAAGAGAAGCTGGGGAATTCTGCAGCAGCCACTCCAGCCTCCTCCCCACCCAGTGGCGTGGTGCCCCTGAGGTAGCTTGGAATGCCCTGTGCAAACTCCCGTGGTCCTGGGAAGAGTGCGCGCCCAAACCTGAGGCACTGGAGGCGCCCAGCCAAGTGCTCATGCCCACAACCTGGGGAGAGTGCACTCTGCGGAAGGCCCTGAGCCCACACTCAAAGCCCCAGGGAGAGTGTACACTGCAGAAGAACCAGCACTCACACCCAAAGTCTCGGGGGAGGAGTGCACCTGAACCTGCAGACTAGAGACTGCTGTGGAACCGGGCTGGAGACTGAGCACCAGTCAGGAAGGGAGAAAAGCAAAACCAATCACCCATCAGCCTGCTGCAGCCAGGAAAGATCAGCAAGACTGGCTTGGCCATTTTGAAGCCAGCATGAGGCTTTTTTTTAAGTATTTGTTTTTATTATTTTTTTCTTTTAACTTCTTCCTCTCTTTCCTTCTTGTTTTATTTCTTCTTCCTTCCTTTACCTTTTTATCTCTTCCTCCTTCTTCTTTTTTTTTTAATTCCCACAAGTGAGACAAAAAAAACCTGGAACTGTGATAAGACCAGAGTTGGACCCAAAGAGGGGTCATCCCAACAGCTGAGGCAGTGAGAAAATTTCACTTTGCTACTCCAGGGAACTTGCAAGTTATTGCATATTTGTATTATTATTTTTTCATTATTCTTACATCTTTTATTTCATTAGTATTTTTGTATTCCTTTTCTTTCTGTTTAGTGTTCTTCGCTTGGCTGGTAAAATTGCATTGTTTGACTAGTTTCTCTTGTTCTCTCTTCCATAGTGTATTTTTAATTTACTGTCTTTCACTTCACTTGTGTTCCATTAGCACACTACTCTAGGTCCTATACTTCCTATTCTTGTTATCCAGATCACATAGATTCTGTCATATGATTATTGCTACATTATTACTGTAAATAATAGCTGTTCCATACAATTGTAAATACTACACAGCACCCCTCCCAGATCTTAGCCCACTTCATGGTTTCCTGAATTCTATTACGGTTGTGGTTTACTCTATTCTCTTACACACTACACATATTTTCTATCCTTTACTCTCACTTTACCTCATAATCTGACCTCCCAAAAGCTCACTGTGTTCTAGATCCAACTCACAATCCTTCCCTGCCCCCCAACAAGAGTCTTATTTTCTTTTCACCCTTTCTAAAAAGTGGCTAGTTGGGTGAAATATCACAGTTAACATTATACGTATAGAAAGGATCACCTATCTCTTCTCTATTGGCTGGTACTGTAAATATCATAGAATACACTCTTGCTGTCTTAAACCATTTGGCCTTCCCCCTCCAATTGAGCACAAAAAAAGAGTAGGTGGAAGCTGTGAACACCAGGATACCTGCTGGAAGAGGAAACCCACCAAAAAAGGAACCACGAACAGATAACAACAGGAGAAGGTGAAGGAGGGAGTGCAAGCCACACTAACTTAACCCAGGATCTATCTGGAAATACAACTAAAGAGTGGAGAAATTACCCAGAACAAACAACTGAACAAGAGCAACAGAGAATCCTCAAAACCTGGTACACACAGAAGAACATGCATCAACACAACCTGCCCACACCTGCACAACAAAACATAAGAGGTGGTGGACAGAGTGACCCCCAGTTAAACAGCTGGTGGGAAGGACCCACCAAAGAAAGACCCAACAGCAATCAAAACCTGAAGACATATACAGAGCCAACATAAATGACAGCCCAAGACCAGTGAGGTCTAGAGATCAAGGAGACTGCATCACTGAATCTCACAGGTCTTCTACCATACAAGTTCACCCCATAAATCCAGGGAGTCAGAACAGATCAATTTAAGAAGCAGACTAACAAGAAGAGTCTCACAAACAATGGGAAGACAAAAAAACAGTCCCCAAATGAAAGGAAAGGAGGAAGTCTCAGAAGGAATGCTAAATGAAATAGAGGCAAGTCAACTATCAGATGTTAAGTTCAAACCAATGGTTATCAGGAAGCTTAATGAGCTCACAGAGAATAACCAGAAACTACAGGGAAACTACAATGAACTCACTGCAAACCATATCAACATGAAAAAGGAAATAAAAACTATCAACAAGTGCCAAGAGGAAATGAAGAATACAATTTCTGAATTGAAGAACACAGTAGAAGGAATTAAAAGCAGGATTGATGAAGCAGAGGGTCCGATGAGCAAGCTGGAGGCCAAGGTGGAAAATAACACCCAGATAGAGTGAGAGAAGGAAAAGAGGCTCAGGAAGAATGAAGAGGGGTTAAGGGAAATGCAGGACAACATGAAATGTAATAATATCCATGTAATAGGGATACCAGAAGAGAAGAAGAGCAAGGGATAGAAAACCTGTTTCAAAATGATGGAAAACTTCTCTAATTTGATGAGAGAAAAAGTCACACAAATCCAGGAAACACAGAGAGTCCCAATCAAGAGGCTCCCAAAGAGATCCACTTCAAGACACATCATAATTAAAATGGCAAAATTCCAAGACAAAGAGAGAATGTTAAAGGCAGCAAGGGAGAAAAAGGAAGTAACATACAAGGGAGCCCCAATAAGGTTAGCAGCTGACTTCTCAATGGAAATACTCCAAGCCAGAAGGCAATGGCAAGAAATATTCCAAGTAATGAGAACCAGAGGTCTGCAACCAAGACTACTTTATCCAGCAAAATCTCAATTAAAATGGAAGGCCAAATAAGGAGCTTCCCAGACAAAAGAAGCACCAAAGAATATACCTTGTCCAAACCAGCTCTGCAAGAGATGCCAAAGGATTTGCTTAAAAAATAGGAAGAAAAATAGTGAAAGAGAGGAACACAGGTATGAAAAATGACAATGAATAAGTACCTATCAATAATAACCTTAAATATTAATGGATTATACCCCAATCAAAAGATACAGAGTAGCAGAATGGATAAGAAAACATGACCCACACATATGTTGCCTACAGGAGACCCACCTCAGAACAAAGGACCTACACAGACTGAAAGTGAAGGGCTGGACACATATTACAAGCAAATGGACAGGAAAAAAAAGGTAGGGTAGGCATACTCATATCACACAAAATAGACTTTTAAAAAGGGGCCATAAAAAGAGACCCAGAAAGTCACTTCATAATACTCAAGGGAAGAATCCATCAAAAAGACATAAACATAGTAAATATATATGCACTCAACATAGGAGCACCCAAATACATAAAGAAAATCTTGGAGGAGTTCAAGAAAGATATTGACTGCAACACAATTATAGTAGGAGATTTTAACACCTCACTGTCAAAAATGGACAGATCTTCTAAATAAAATATTAACAAAGATATTGGGGCATTGAATAATGCACCAAATCAAATGGACTTAACTGAAAACACACACACACACACACACACACAAACACACACACACACACAACATTTCATTCCAAAGAAGCAAAATACACATTCTTTTCAAATGCACATGGAACATTTTCAAAGATAGACCACATGATAGGACACAAAACAAGTTTCAAAAAGTTCAAGAAAATTGAAATCATATCAAGCATTTTCTCTAACCATGAGGAACTGAAACTAGAAACCAACCTCAAGGAAAAAAACTCAAAAACACTCAAACTCATGGAGATTAAATAGCATGCTATTAAATAATGAATGGATCAAGAATGAGATCACAGAAGAAATCAAATGTTTCTGGAAACAAATGCAAATGAGCTCACAACAATCCAAAACTCATGGGACACAGTGGAGGAAGTCCTGAGAGGGAAGTTCATAGTGACACAGGCCCACCTAAAAAAGATACAAACATTTCAAGTAAACAGCCTAACCTTACTCTTACAAGAACTGGAGGAACAACAACAAAGACAACCCAGAGCAAGAAGAAGGAAGGAAATAACCAAGATTAGAGCAGAATTAAATAACATAGAGACTAAAAGCACAATTCTAAGGATCAATAAATCCAGGAGCTGGTTTTTTGAAAAGATAAACAAAATTGACAAGCCTTTAAGCAGACTCATGAAGAAAAAAAGAGAGGAACCAAGTAAACACAATCAGAAAGGAAATAAGAGATTACAACTGATACTACAGAAATACAAAGGATTGTAAGAAATTAATATGAAGAAGTATATGCCAAGAAATTTGAAAACCTAGATGAAATGGATAAATTTCTAGAAAAGTATAATTTTCCAAAACTGAACAAAGAAGCGGGAAACCTGAACGGACCAATAACAGGTGAAATTGAAACAGTAATAAAAATACTCCTGACACACAAAAGTCCTTGACCAGATGCTTTCACAGGAGAATCTAACAAAGTATTTAAGGAAGAGCTAACCCCTATCCTTCACTGACTATTCCATAAAATCCAAAAAGATGGAAGATGTCCTAACTCTTTTTATGAAGCCAGCATTACCCTAATCCCAAAACCAGATAAATAACAACAAATGAAGAGGATTTCAGGTCAATATCACTGATGAACATAGATGTTAAAATCCTCAACAAAGTACTGGCAAACAATAGTCAGCAATACATTAAAAAGACCATACTCCCTGATCAAGTGGGATTCATTCCTGGGATCAAGGGTGTTATTGTATTAGCAAATCAAAAAACGTAATATCTCACATAAACAAAAGCCAAGACAAAATTCACATGATGATATCAATAGATGCAGAAAATGCATTTGATAAGGTACTTCACCCATTTATGATAAAAACACTTAACAAAGTGGGAATAAAGGGGGCATTCCTCAACATAACAAAGGCCATATATGAGAGACCTACAGCCAACATCATACTCAACGGACAAAAACTGAAATCTTCCCACTAAGATCAGGAACAAGGATATCCACTTTCACCACTCCTATTCAACATAGTATTGGAAATCCTAGCCACAGCAATCAGAGTAGAAAGAAATAAAAGGAATCAAAATTGGAAAGGAGAAAGCAGAATTGTCATTGTTTATCATTGTTTGCAAATGACATGATAGTAAACAGAAAATCCTATTGACTCTACCAAAAAACCTACTTGACCTAATAAGTGAATTTGGCAAAACAGTGGGATACAAAGTCAATATTCTGAAATCAAATGCATTTTTGTATACTAACAATGAAATATCTGGAATGGAAATTAAGAAAAAATCCCATTTGATATAGCCACAAGAAAAATAAAATACTTAGGAATAAACCAAACCAAGGAGGCAAAAGACCTGTACTTGGAAAACTATACAACAATGAAGAAAGAAATTAAGGAAGGCACAAATAAATGGAAGCATGTACCCTGTTCATGGATTAGAAGAATTAACATCATCAAAATGTCCATACTACCCAATGCAATTTATAGATTCAGTGCAATCCCTATTAAAGTACCAATGGTATATTTCAGAGATATAGAACAAACATTTCAAAAATTTATATGGAACCATAAATGACACCAAATTGCTCCAACAAATTTGAGAAAGAAGAACAAAGTAGGAGGGATCACAATACCTGATATCAAACTATATTGCACGGCTACTCTAATCCAAACAGCTTTGTATAGGCATAAGAACAGACACATAGACCAAATGGAACAGAATTGGGAGCCCACAAATAAACCCAAGTCTCTATGGTCAATTAATATTTGACAAAGGGGGCAGAAGCCTAAAATAGAGCAAAAATAGCCTCTTCAACAAATGGTGTTGGGAGAGCTGGAGAGCTACATGCAAAAATATGAAACTTGATCACCAACTTACACCATACACAAAAAGAAATTCAAGGTGGATGAAAGACTTACATATAATTTGTGACAACATAGACAGGAAAATCTCAGACATTCCATGCAGCAATATTTTCACCGATATGTCCCCTAGAGCAAGGGACATAAGGGATAGAATAAACAAATTGGACCTCATCAAAATAAAAAACTTCTGCACAGCTAATAAAAACAGTATTCAAATGAAAAGAAAACCAACTATATGGGAGAACATATCTGCCAATGATATGTCAGACAAGGGTTTGATCTCCAAATATATAAAGAACTCACATGACTCTACTCCAAGAATACAAAAAACAAAGTTAAAAAATGGGCAAAAGACCTGAACAGACACTTCTCCTTGGAGGAAATACAGAAGGCCCAGAGACATATGAAAAGATGCTCCACATCACTAGCCATCAGAAAGATACAAATTAAAACCACAGTGAGATACCACTGCACACTCGTTAGAATGGCCATCTTAAACAAATCAACAAACAACAAGTGTTGGAGAGGTTGTGGAGAGAAGGGAAGTCTAGTGCACTATCGGAGGGAATGCAGACTGGTGTAGCCACTGTGGATAACAGTATGGAATTTCCTAAGAAAACTACAAATGGAACTTCTTTTTGACCCGTCAATTCCACTGTTAGAATTATATCCTAACAACTCTCAAACATCAATCCTTAAGAACCTATGCACTCCAATGTTCATAGCAACATAATTCACAATGACCAAGTGCTGGAAGCAACCTAAATGCCCATCAGTAAATGAATGGATAAAAAAACTATAGTACACTGACACAATGGAATACTATGCAGGAGAAAGAAAGAAGTAGCTCCTACGCTTTAGAACTTCATGGATGGAACTGGAGAGCATTATGCTAAGTCAAATAAGCCAGGCGGTGAATGACAAATACCATATTATGTCACCTTTAAGTGGAACCTTATGAACAAAACAAGCAAGCAAGCAAAATAGAAACAGAGACATTGAAATTAAGAACAATCTCATAGTAACCAGAGGGGACATGTTAGGGGACAATGGGGGGAAAGGGTGGAAGGGTTTTCAGGAACAACTATAAAGGATACATGGTTAAAACCAAGGAGGAGTAGAAATCAGGGGAGGATGGTGGGGATGGCTAAGGTGGGGGGGAGTGGTGAGGAGTAAATGTAGACAACTGTACTTGAACAGCAATAAAATAATTTAAAAAAAAAAGAACAGATCAAAGCTTCAGTAAAAACACAACTAAATGATGAAGAGATAGCCACCCTATCATATTCACAGTTCAAAACACTGGTAATTAGCCCTGGCTGGTGTAGCTCAGTGGATTGAGTGCGGGCTGCAAACCAAAGGGTCGCCGGTTTGATTTCCAGTCAGAGCACATGCCTGGATTGCAGGCCAGGTTCCCAGTGGGGGCCACTTGAGAGGCAACCACACATTGATGTTTCCTCTCCCTCCCTTTCACATTCCTTTCCCCCTCTTTGAAAATAAATAAATAAAATCTTTTAAAAAACCCACTGGTAATCAGGATGCTCATAGAATTGGTTGAGTATGGTCGCAAAAGTAAAAAATGAAGACTATGAGAAGTCAAATAAAGAATAATATACAGGGAACTAACAGTGAAAGGAAGGAAACTGGGACTCAAATCAATGGTTTGGACCAGAAGGAAGAAATAGTCAACCAGAGTAGAATGAAGAAACAAGAATTCAAAAAAAAAAAAAAAAAATGAGGAAAGGCTTAGGAACCTCCAGGAAAATTTAAAACATTCCAACACCTAAATCATAGGGCTGCCAGAAGGAGAAGAGGGAGAGCAAGCAATTGAAAACTTATTTGAAAAAATAATGAAGGAGAACTTCCCCAATCTGGCAAAGGAAACAGACTTTCAAGAAGTCCAGGAAGCTCAGAGAGTTCCAAAGAAGTTGAAGCCAAGGAAGCACACACCAAGGCATTAAATTACCAAAGATTAAAAATGAGAGAATCTTAAAAGCAGCTAGAGAAAAGGAGACAGTTACCTTTGGCAGACTCTGGCCTGCAGAGTCCACATGTTGTGACTGAAGATGAAAACAAATGCACAGGCTACAGCAATCCTGCGGAGAAAAGGGGACAGCATGGCCACTCTCTCCAGGGGAGAGCACCTCTGAGAGCCTCGGCCACTCTCTGAAGAGGAGAGTGCCCTGACCCTTGCCTGGACAGGCTTGTATTGTTTTTCTCAAGTTTTACATCAAAGAAGGATTTATTATCTATTACATAGAATATTGTTGTCTACATTTTAGGTACAGTCAAGGAAATGAAAATAACAAGGGCAGAAGGGAAAGATGGAGAGCTGATTAGCTCTGTCCTTGGGACAATTCACACAAGCTTTGGAAATTACCTTGAAAATAGACAATAAACATCTACTGTTTCAGACCAGGGTGAGAGGGTTTTAGCAAGAGCAAGCCATAACAGTCTGTATGCATTTTCTAGGCCTGATTCCCACTGGAAAACTTGGTTTGAGGTTCACCACTTGGCTTCTGTAGGTTTTCCATACAAAACTGAGTCACATTTGCCAGACCAAAATAAACCAGTTCCCTACAGTTACCTACAAAGGAGTGCCCATAAGACTATCAGCTGATTTCTCAAGAGAAACCTTACAGGTAAGAAGGGGCTGGAAAGAAGTATTCATAGTCATGAAAGGCAAGGACCTACATCCTAAGATTACTCTGTCCAGCAAAGCTATTATTTAGAATGGGAAGGCAGATAAAATGCTTCCCAGATAAGGTCAGGTTAAAAGAGTTCATCATCTCCAATCCCTTATTATATGAAATGTTAAAGAGACTTATCTAAGAAAAAGAAGATGATCAAAAGTATGAATAGTAAAATTTCAAGAAATTCACACTGTCAACAACTGAACTTAAAATACAAAAACAAAAACAAACTAAGCAAACAACTGGAATGGGAACAGAATCACAGAAATGGAGATCACATGGAGTGTTGTCAGCGGGGAGGTGGAGAGGGGAAAAGTTACAGGGAATAAGTTGCATAAATGGTAGGTACAAAATAGGAGTAGGTTAGGAATAGTATAAGGCAGAAAACTTTACTTGAACAACAATAAAAAAAAAGAATTGTCAATTCAGAGTAAGCCCTTTATACATTTAACGAATGCAAGGAATAAAAACCTCTGAAATTTGTTCCTAAAACCATCAGTTAATAAAGTTCTATTGAAAGTAAACAAAAAAATAATAGTGTAAGAAGTGTAGAAACCAAAGAACTTACATGCATGACCCATGAACATGAAATAAGATGAGAATGTGGGTGGAGGGGATTAAAAGAGAGGAAATAGGACAACTGTAATAGAATAATCAAATATATATATATATATATATATTTAAAAGCTACACATGGAAAAAAGAAAAGCAAGTGTCAAATTTATGATGACTTTTCAACTTCATCTCCTACTAGTTCTTCTCTTCACGTGTACCTGACTCAAGCTATCCACCATACTGAGACCTTTGCAAGAATTTAGCCTGGCCCATTTAACCTTTCTTGCCTGTGTTCACACCTACAGTTTGCCTCTACGGAAGTACTGTTCTCCATTAGTCATACAGGGAGTGTCAGGTTAGAGCTGTGTTTAAAAAAAATCCTTCTGATGGCAGACTGAGATACGATGGAGAGCGCTGAAGGAAGCAGGAAGAAAGCTAGAAATGCAGAGACAGCTTAGGTGAGAGACAATGTCCAAATTCAGGTAGAAAGAAACGAGGAGGGGATGGATTCACAAACTTCAGAATGGAAGACAAATACAAAGATGTCTTTTAAAAATTAATTCCATAAGTCCAGCTTATTTAGCCTAATGTTTTACAAATATTCAGATTAGAGATTAAAATAAGAGGCTAGAAAAACATGAATGTTTATTTACTAGGGAATAAAGAATATAACCTGCGTAGTAATAGTCAAGCTAAACATAGATTCAGGATTTCCTAAGTGTGACCAGCAGGTGGTGGTAAATACACACAAATTTTAATACTCTTGTTCAGCTCTTTGCCTGTAACAAGTGTTTTCATAGAGTCGTTTACCTAGTTTGCTACATCAAGGTAGGATGTAGCAACTATTGTTATTAGTTCAACATAGGCTTTTTGGTGGAAAGGTTTATAATACTGTAGAATCAGAGGAATTAAATAGGAATTGGGAGTTCATGGATGGGGTCTGGGAAGTGGGGAGTGAAGGGAGGGGTCATGAAGTCCCAGAAATAAGCTACAAATTAATGTGCACATCTATTTTTTTCCTGGGAAGGTAATTCATAGCTTCCATCATAATCTCAAAAGGTCTGTAATTTTTAAATGTAAACTTGACAATATAATGGAGAAATTTCAATCCTTGATTAATTTTTTAGGATGAAATTTAAAATACTCAGCCTGGCATTTCAGGACCTTCATGAACTGCCTTCTGCAAATGAATTCATGTGTATTTCTTATTAAATAAAAACACCATTTATCCTCTATCTAAACCTTCTATATTCTAGACTAGCCATAATACTATAAGAAATTCACAAAATTTTAGCATAATTCTCAAGCTCCTTAAGGACTGAAGATACTACACTGTTACAGGTTGTGGTCTGAATTTGGCCATCACTTACTAGCTTGTTACCTTGGGCCCATTACTTAACGTCAGTTTCCTCATCAGCAGAATAGTGATGATGACAGTACTATGAGTATTAAATAAGGTTTCGCATGCAGAGTGCTTGTCCCAGGACTTGGCATATTGTGTGTGAAAATGTGTTTAGCTGTTAACTCAATAGCTACAAATTAAAAATAAAAAGAGCACTTTCATTGGATGAGTCATAATGATGAAAGCTAAGCCTTAGTAGGTGTCAAAGCTAAAAAGCATGATCAAAGTAAAAGGAACAGAGGAAAGGAAACTGAGGGAAACAAGATATCTGTGAAAACAACGAGAGGCAGAGAGACAAGAATAATGACTATATTATTGCACAGGGTGGGGCAGAAGCAGGTTTACAGTTGTTCATATAGGAAATAATACAATAATCAATCAATAATAATGTAAGAATAAACTCTGTGTTTTGTGTATGAACCTTCTGTTGCCTCATTCTGTGCGTACTATTTGCAATGGTGATGTAAATTGCTAATGTGTCTGCTCTGTTCCAGGCCCTGGTCTGAGCATCTTCCGTGGGTTAAGTCATTCAGCCTCCGCAATCACGGTGCCCCACCTTCTGACAGAACTCTGCCTTCTTTCGTCACTAACATATCTAACGCACAAATTGAGGCCTGACTGAGACAGGCCTCCCAATCTCATTGCTTTCTGCAGGACACCGGCTTTGTAAACTCCCCTGGAGCCAGAAATGACCATGTGTCTTGGGTAGAGCCAGTGAGATGCCAGGGACCATGCTGGCAGCAAGTACTTCTGGGCAATGACTGCATCCTTAGGCTCAAAGATGAGGGGAGGACCTATTGATGTAGTTCCCTCTCTTTTTTTTATGACAGTAGGTCCTGATCAGAAGGTAGAGCAGAGTGAAAGACCAGTGCAGATTTTCTCTCCAAGGGAAATGCCCCATTTTCAGTTAAGGGTGAAACTGACCCATATATAGCAATGACATTTAAGTGCATTATTGTTTGAGACTAAACAACACAGATGATATATGTGCAAGGATGGCTCTGAGCAACAAGAAAAGTTAGTGATGAGTAATTTCTAAAAATATTTCTGACAGCAACTGTTAAAGACCTAGGGCTTAAATGATTAGCTTTCAATTATTTGCAAATGTAGCATCATGTGGCATACCTCTCAGCTGCCGCTGTGACTCTACTAACACAAACAATAAAATAACATTTACTTTAAATATAAATAGAGTAAATGCTTCAATCAAAAGAACTGTACATATGCTGCCTACAAGAGATTCACTTGATGTGTAAAATCACACACAGACTGAAAGTGAAGGGATAAAAAAAAAAAGACATTTAGACTTCTGGCCAAGATGGAGGCGTAGCTGGCTACGCTGTGCCTCCTCTAACAACCAAGATTAAGGACAGCAAAAATACAGAACCAAAAAAAGAGAAAACCCAACCAGGACAAAGGGAAAATTGAATAGTGTGCAAGTCTGACAACATTCTCCCAGACCGCTAAGAGGGGTGGAGTCCACGGTCAGGGAGTCAGGTCTTGGCGGGATAAGCCGGTGTCCGGGGCGCACAGTCACTCCAGGCGCACAGGCGGCAGCGTTGCCAAACAGGAGCGGACCCAGCGAGGCATACAAGGCAGCTGGCCATGGACACTCATTTGCGCACAGATAAACCAGGTGGAAACGGGCAGCAAGACAGACTGCAGGAGGCAGGGCGCCAGCGCCGGGCAGTGAAGCCTAAGCACACATTGGAACCACTTGTAGGGGCTGAGGTGCTGGGAGGGAGTCCTGGTCTCACAGGAGAGTTCCTTGGGGAGACCCATGGGGTCCTGGAGCGTGCACAGGCCCACCCACATGGGGATCAGCACCAGAAGGGCCCAATTTGCTAGGGGAAAGAGACTGAGGGGACTGGAATCCCCGAGATGGCATGGAGCAAGTGCCATCATTCCCTCTCAGACCCCGCCCCCACATCCAGCATCACAACCCAGCAACCTGGCTGCCCCAACCTGGGGATCGCCTAAGGCTCCATCCCTCACTATGTAACAGCCACGACCAGACAAAAACAGAAAGACCAAAACCAAGGATGGCTCAGATGGGAGAGCAGACCAGGGCCCTGGAACTGATTCATCTGAGTGACCAGAAGGTAGCACTGGTAGCCAACCTATCAGAAGCACAGTTCAAAGCTCTAGTGATTAGGAAGCTCACAGAATTGGTTGATTTTGCTCACAAATTAGATGAAAAAATGGAGGCTACAATAAGTGAAATGAAGAAAAACCCACAGGGAACCAAGAGTGATGGGAGGAAAACTGGGACTCAAATCAATGGAGTGGACCAGAAGGAAGAAAGAAACAACCAAACAGAAAAGAATGAAGAAATAAGAATTCAAAAAAATGAGGAGAGGCTTAGGAACCTCCAGGACATCTTTAAATGTCCCAACATCCGAATTATAGGGGTACCAGGAGGGGAAGAGGAAGAGCAACAAGTGGAAAACTTATTTGAACAAATAAAGAAGGAGAACTTCCCCAATCTGGCAAAGGAAATAGACTTCCAGGAAGTCCAGGAAGCTCAGAGAGTCCCAAAGAAGGTGGACCCAAGGAGGAACACACCAAGGCACATCATAATTACATTAGCCAAGATTAAAATGAAGAAGAGAATTCTAGAAGCAGCAAGGGATAAGGGGACAGTCACCTACAAAGGAGTTCCCATCAGACTCTCAGCAGATTTCTCAAAAGAGACCTTACAGGCAAGAAGGGGCTGGAAGGAAGTATTCCAAGTCATGAAAGTCAAGTACCTACATCCAAGATTGCTCTATCCAGCAAAGCTTTCATTTAGAATGGAAGGGCAGATAAAGTGCTTCTCAGATAAGGTCAAGTTCAAGGAGTTCATCATCACCAAGCCCTTATTATATGAAATGTTAAGGGGACTTATCTAAGAAAAAGAAGATAAAAAAAATAGGACAATAAAAAGACAGCAAACTCACAGATATTAAGAACCTCATCTAAAACAAAAGCGAACTAAGCAAACAACTACAACAGGAGCAGTAACACAGAAATGGAGATCACATGGAGGGTTAGCAACAGGGGAGTGGGAGGAGGAGAGAGGGGGAAAAGGTACAGAGAACAAGTAGCACAGACAGTGGGTAGAAAATAGACAGGGGAGGACAAGAATAGTGTGGGAAATGTAGAAGCTAGAGAACTTATGATACATGGACATAAACTAAAGGGGGGGAATGTGGGTGGGAGGGGGTGTGCAGGGTGGAGGGGAATGATGGAGGAGAAATGGGACAAATGTAATAGCATAATCAATAAAATATAATTTAAAAAATAGTGAACAGTCTGCTGCATGTCATTTTTCATGGCTATAGCTCTTATGCTGCCTTCTGGTCTAAATATAATCCAGCTATTGGCCAATAACTAGCATCAGCAGTTAGTATTTTAATGTTTCTCATAAACTTTATTCATTGTGTTTATGATTCAAGTATCTAGAAAAGTCAGCAATCTAAAAAATTTATGGTAGATAAAGGAAGTTTATCTTATCATAAATTATCTTATCTCAGCAAGAGAACATGGGAAAAGCTTCTCAAAAGGTGACTCTGGAGGTAGATTGTAATAATGTATTCTTAAATAAATATACATCAACTGAAAATACAGTATTAATGCTGCTCTAAATATTGATTCAGATATACTATAAAAATGCATAGGATTTGGATTTTAAAATGCTGTGTTTGAACACCTCTTTCACTAATGTATTATGCAATCTTTATAAACTCACTCAACTTCTCATGTACCTTATTTCATCCCCATTAAACAAAGACAGTATTTGTCTTTCTCAACTGCCTCTAACTCCCTCATTTCTCAATTTCTATTGTAGCTGTAAGTATTGGTACCGATCCCAAGTTGACTGAACAACCCAGACACTTTCTCAGCGAACCTGAGCACCACTCATGACAATCAGATCCCAGTGCAAGAACCAAGGACAGTAAGTGCTGGACAGGAGATGGAAAATCAGTTTGGATAGAAGATTCAAAGGACTCCACAGAGAGAGCGGATAAAGAAGAAATGAGGCCAAGGAGTTTTATCTGCACCTAATCCTTTGATTTGTTTGTCGCTTTAGAGCAAGGGTGACGTCTCTATGTTTAATATTTATTCCTCTCATGTCATGGTTTCTGTTCTGTTAAAAAGACAACAAAGAATAAAGAGGCTAGGCACTATCTATCTGAATGGAGTGATGATTTTTAAAACTACTAATATGACACTGAGCAGAACTATACTAGTTTTCTAAAACTTTTAGATATGCAGCATATTTTTTCTCGATGACAACCACAATATTATCATAATACAATTTTCAAAATAAGTGCTATCATAGGAAATGACAGTAATATTTTAACATTTCAACTGATCAGTGACTAAAAACAGCAAGGCATTGCCAAAGACAGATGGTCATACAGTTAAATAGGTTTGCAGTGCCTTTTTTTTTTTTCAGTGATAGTCAACATCAATATTATTTTGTATTAGTTCCAGGTGTACAGCATAGAGATTAGGCAATCCTATACTTTACAAAATGCTTCCCCTAATATTTCTAGTACCCACTGAACATAGTTGTTACAATATTATTGGCTATATTACCTATGCTGTACTTTACATCCCCATGACCATTCTGTAACTGTCAATTTGTATGTCTCAATCCCTCCCCCTTTTAACCCAGCCCTCCAACCCCCCTCCTTTCTGGCTACAGTGCCTTTAAAATCAAAGTTGTAAAGGAGAGATGTAAGAGTGCGGATGTAATTAAAGTAAGATGAGTCATTCGAGATGATTAAAACCAGAATCTTTTTCCTACCCTTTATCTACTTGAATTCTTTGGGCTTCTAAACTGCTATCCAATAAACTGTTACTTTTAGTCTAGTACACTTTCTGTCCTCAGTAGAAAGGAGCTCAGCCTACAGGTTAGTTAACAATATGGTCTCAGGGGGAAGCTTGCCCAGGTCCTAATCCCAGAACCAACATCTACTAGACCTGTGAATTTGGGAAAGATCCTCATCTGAACTCTCAGGGGCTGCATTTCCTCATCTACAGCAGTAACGAGCTACTAGATTTATTAGGAGGATTAAAGGTAATAATAACGAAAATGACTTTAAATGGTACACCGCAAGCACTTTATACATTTCAGTTGCACCCAAACTTGACGACAAAGGTTTGCCTAATTTCCACCTCCTAGAGGGCAGAACAGAGATTACTGTGAAAAAGTTAATCTGCTACTTTATCACACCCTGGTGGGAGAACAGCCCCCATGGACAACTTCTGTGGCCAATGAAATTCAAGTGTCAGTTTCTGGGGCAAAGATCCTGTCTACAGAAGTGATGTTGATTTTTCATCTTTACAAATGTTGCTTCTGAGTCCCCAGGGAGTTTTAGTTATGTTAATTTTGTAATGACATGAATGGTTTAGAGCTATAGTATAACAGTTGTTGGCAAGCAAGGAAAGTTACAGTTTTGCAGATAATCCAGGTTTACTCATTGTTAGGGTGGAAGCCAAGTTCTTTTGTGGTTGTCCACATTCTAAAAAGCAGCAAAACTACATTAAACATTATTTTGTCAAATAATTTTTGTACTCTAGTATCTCTGTCCTTTATTCCCGGAACTACTATTTTATACATGCTAGAACTTTCTGCTATTAAGCCCAGCCAGTAATTTTTTTTCATTTTTTTAGTTCTGAAATTTCCATTTGGCTTTTTTTAATAGATTCAATTTCCCTGCTTAAATTTAAAAGGTGTTTATCTATTATAAATATACTTTTCTTAATGTCCTTGAGTGCAGATAAAATGGCCACTTTAAAATCCTTGTCTATAGGGAGAGAAGGTGGCAGCTGCGTAGGTGGAAGCAGAGTCTACATGCTCTTGCCCCAACTCAGATTTCAGCTGACCTTCTGACGATTAACCTGAATAATCAATCAATGGAATCTTAGTTGACAGGAAGTTTT
Organism: Anoura caudifer; assembly: GCA_004027475.1. Classification (NCBI taxonomy): domain Eukaryota; kingdom Metazoa; phylum Chordata; class Mammalia; order Chiroptera; family Phyllostomidae; genus Anoura; species Anoura caudifer. The sequence continues at coordinate 97,817 of PVKU01001686.1, read as the reverse complement.
GAAGCCAAGGGATACAGAAGATGCTTTGTACCGTCCGGTAAGTTGAATGGGAAATACCTTGTGTGTAGTGCCAGTAGCACCAGAGGGACCAGACAGAAATTGCAGTTGAGGGGTCCTCCCCTCTCTAGGAGCAGAGGGCCACAGTCCCCCACAGAGATCCCCAACCCTAACCAGGAGAGACTCAGCAGAATATACGAAGTCTGGGAGTCCCAGGCTACAAACAGCACACAGCAAACAGCACATCCATAGCTGTAACGCCAAACTGGAGACTTCCTGGTAAGGACTCAGTCTCCTAAAATGAGCAGGTTGCTGCACCTGGGTCTGTCAGGGGCACCTGCAGGCTGCAGCCAGCCACGACTTTGAGAGACATTTTGTTTGGGGGGAGGCTGTACGCACAGAACACCAAAGAGTGACTCGATGTGGGTGGGGGCTCCACCCTCAGAGCCCCATCCCTCCGTCATGGAGGAAAGTAAAACTACCAAGACATGATCTGCTTGGGGAGGAGAGGTGGTCAATCTCTCAAAGGAGAAGGACCCAGAGCTCTTTCCTCTCTGGGCTTTTATGAGGTTCATAATACACAGGAATACAGGTATGTCAGGCGGCAAGGATCAAACAATGGATAACATTTCAAAGAAATCTGAGAGCTTAATCTGAGTCAATGTCTGTCAGGAAAGAGGGTTGCAAAACTTTGGGAAACATACTCACTTCCTCCTCAGAGCCTTATCATTTAAATGAGAGCACTCTTAGCAAAGCAGGTTTCACAGGACTTTACGAATTTTTTCTTATGCCCAATCACCCGGGAGCTGCTCTGGCCAGCACAGGGCTGCACCGCCCACCATCATAGTTTCAGGCTTAAGCTGATTAGACCCAGGAAGCAGGGGATAAAGGAAGACATCTCCCAGATGGATTGGGGACTCAGGCTATGTCAGAATAGCCGGGGGTGGGGGGTGAGGGTCCATCACCCCCTCTTTGCTGCAGCCCCCTTGAGTCCTTCCATGAGGGCTTCCACGTGATCGTGCCTGTCTTAGGCAACCCCTCCCTTGAGGGAATCTTACCCATCATTGGCTAACCAACCAAGCATTGGGGGCCAGTTATGAATTAAGCAGAAGCAGTGCCCCTGCCAGGGAGATAAGCTTTGTCTCCTTAGTGGCTCAGGTCCTCATGACAGAACAGACCCAGATGAAATGGGTCCCTTGGGCTCTTACTCAGCCCAGCCATGGGGTACAGGTTATAGCTCCTGAGACCAGGCTGAACAGTCTGCAACACCTCAGTGCTTCAGTGTGGGTACTGCATGGAAACTTTTTAAAGAGGAGCTGAAACATGTCTGGGCAAGGACCCTGCATGCAACTGCTCTGCCAGCAAAGAGACCAGCTTGAAAGTGCAGTTATGGAGAGAGATCTAGCAGAATAGGGAAAGTGCTAGATTTTCAGGACGGACCCAATTTTGGACCCATCCTGAACCTCTCTCGGCTGCACCAGGCCACGCTGGATCTACAGGTTCTATCCCACTGAGACCAGCTGGTCAGAGAGATCAGAGACTGGTGCAGCACAGAGGCAAGGCCAGAACAGAGATTTTGTTGAGTGGATTGGGGAAGAAAACCAGTTTCCCCAGTCTCAAGTCTGCAAGAGGTACCCCAACCTCCAAGCATGAGCTAATCAGCTGCTGTTAATGTGGCTCTGGAGAGGAACCTTGCCGAATGGGAAAAATCCTTTTTGACCCATTCTGAACTTTTATCAGCCATACCAAGCCAAAATAGATCTCCAAGTCCATCCCCACTCAATCCAGCAGGGCAGGGAGATCAGAAAATAGCACAATGAGGGGTTTGCCAGGCCCCACCCACCTTGGTTAGCAAGCCACCCTGGGGAGAGGGGGTGCTGAGAGTTCTGAACTGTGTCTCATACAAAGTCAGTGGTGGGCTGGGAGCTAGATGGCAAAAGCTGAGTGCCTGAGATTCTTTGCGGCCAAGCAGACCTTTTCCCCCATTGAAGTATAAACCTCTGGGAAAGGAACAGCATGCCCACCCTCCTGCAGAACTGCAAACACCACATCCAACTAGGAAACTCTGCAGCACATTCCTGCTAGGCTCAAGATCCCCCTGCTGGGCAAATTTCCCTAGGAGAAAGAAAGAGAAATCACAAAAGGGGCCTTTCTAAACTTTTTTCAACCCAACAAGCCATGCTCATTCCCCAAGTCTTATTCCACTGAAGCCAGCTACACAGAGAAATCAGAAATTGATGCAAAAAAGGATATTCAGAGCTCCACCCAGCTTTGGCTCTTTTATAGAGCTGTCATCAGTGCCAAGCAAGAAAGAGCTGACCCTTTCATACATATTGGCCCCTCACATGAAACAGACAGCTAACTCATCAGAAACTACACATTACTGGAAATAATCTGGGACAGACCAGGATGTGTAGTGCAGGGTTGGGGAAAAACATCCAACAACTTCCCTGAACTCTGAACAATGCCTCCCAGGTGAGGTCGAGGGGTAACATCCTCCTAATTGCACCAGAAGCCCTTTCAGAAACAGGTAGGCCAGCAGCGAGACTAAGACCAAAAGCAGGACCAGAGATAGAGGCAGGTGGAGGTAGCAATTCTGTTACTTTGGGATATTAGATGACACACCCTGGGCCTTGTGCTGATAAAAAGCCAGCAGTGCAGAGCAGCAAGATGCACCCTGCATGCAGCCAAGCCGGAAGGAGACAGCCGCAGACTGTGGACCACTTGTAGCCTCAAACAGACTGCCCAGAACTCGAATGGACCGCATCTGACATCACCAGAGACATATCAAGAAGGAGAGGCTGCCGGCAAGCACTAAACTATGCTGAGATGAATCCCACATCATTCTTCTCATTATTTGCATTTTTTTCTTTCACATAACTTTTTAACATTTTTCATTTTTTAAAATAATTTGGTTCCTATTTTTTCACTATTTTAAAAATTTCAAATCTTATATTTACAGTACCCTTTTCTTATTCCATTTTGTTTTCTACTTTCCTCTTCTTATTTTCATTTTAAATGTTACTTTTTCCTTCACCTTTGTTTCTATTTCTCTTATTCTCTTCTTCTATTCTCTCAAAATTATTTTTTTCTTTATAAATCATATTTTAATCTTTTTTAAATCTTTCCCTTCAGTCACCCCATATTCTTTTCTCTTTCTTATAATTTCTTATTTTCTTCCCACATTTATTCATCTTTGCCCACTTGTCATTGTTATTGCTGTTGTTGTTTTTCATCACTTTTGTTCCTATTTTCACTATTTCTTATTTCAAACCTCATATTTTACTCTCCGCATTTCTAAATCTATTTTGCCTTATTCCTTCCTTTCTTATTTATGGTTTTCACTTTATTTCTCCCTTTCTTTACCTTGATTCTATTCCCTATTCCTATTACCTCTCCTCCCTCTACTGTCTCAAAATCATTTTTCCTTCCTTTAGTCATCTCACATAATCTTTTTTCCTTTCTTATAAAATTCTTATTCTCCTCCCACCTTTATTAATATTTGTTCATTTGTCATTGATATTTCTGTTGTTGTTGGGAAGTACTTTTACTGGTATGGGTTTTGTTTTCTGTGTTGTTTTGTTTTGTTCTGTCAGCATCTGTACAACAGATACAAAGACATGGGAGGTATGAGACTCCCAGAAAGCCAGCTTTAGTGGAGAACCCCCCAACAAATAAGCCAATGATGTTAAAAAACAAATAAAACAGGTGAGCCAACAAAAACTGCACAAAGGTCAGACCTGGGCATCCAGCTCAGGAGATCAAGGGGACTGCACCACTGAGTCACACAGAACTCCGACCACAGAAGCCCAATCCAAGAAGACAGAATGAAAGCAAAGTAATCTGATATGCAGACAAAAACAAAAAATATCACCCAAAATGAGGAGACAAAGGAACAACCCTTGATTGAAGGAAAGGATGAATCCCCGGATAAAGAGCTAAATGAAAATCAGGCAAGCAATTTATCAGACATATAGTTCAAAGTGATGGTTACAGGGTGCTCAAGAAACTTAGTGAGAACTACACAGAACTTAGTAGGAACTATATCAACAAGAAAAGGGACATAAAAACTATGAATAAGAACCAGGTGGAAATGAAGAATGCAATATCTGAAATGAAGAATACATTAGTAGGAATTAAAAGCAAGCTAGATGAAGCAGAGTATTAAATCACTGAGTTGAAAGACAAGGTAGAAAAAACACCCAGTCAGAGAAAAAAATGAAAAAGACTCAAAAAGAGTCTGAGCATGGCTTAAGGGATCTTTGGGACAACATGAAACATAACAATATTTGCATCAGAGGGATACCAGAAGGAGAAGAAGAGCAAGCAATAGATAACAATTTAAAAGAAATAATAACATAAAACATCCCTAAGTAGGTGCAGAAAAAGTCACACAAGTCTAGGAAGCACAGAGAGTCCCAATCAAGATGAACCTAAAGAGGTTCTTCAAGATACATTACAATCAAAATGGCAAAATTTAAAGACAAAGAGAAAATCTTAAAGGCAGCAAAGGAGAAACAGGAAGTAATATACAAGGGAGCCCCAATAAAGCTAGCAGCTGACTTCTCAATGGACACAACAAGCCCAGAAGGAATGGCAAGAAATATTCCAAGTAATGAGAACCAGAGGCCTGCAAACAAGACTACTGTAACCAGGAAGGCTGTCAATTAAAATGGAAGGCCAAATAAGGAGATTCCTAGAAAAAAGAAGACTAAAAATATACACCTTCACCAAACCAGCACTGCAAGACATGTTAAAGGGTCTGAAAGACTCAACAATAATCAAAGCCCAAAGACATAAAGAGAGCTAATATAAACATCATCCCAAGAGCAACAAGTTTAGGAGATCAAGGAGACTGTACCACTGAATCTCACAGGTCTCCTACCATAGAAATTCACACCATAAACTCAGGGAGTCACAACAGATCAATTTAAGAAGCAGAGACTAACAAGAAGAGTCTCACAAATGGTAGAAAAACAAAGCAAAAAATCCCCAAATGAAAGGAAAGAAGGAAGCCTCAGAAAGAATGCTAAATGAAATAGAAGCAAGTCAACTATCAGATATTGAGTTCAAAGCAATGGTTATAAGGGAGTTCACTGAGGTAACAGATAATACCAAAAAAACTACAGGGAAACTATAAAGAACTCACTGCAAATTATATCAGCATGAAAAAGGAAATAGAAACCATCAAAAAGGGCCAAGAGGAAATGAAGAATACAATTTCTAAATTGAAGAACACAGTAGAAGGAGTCAAGGGCAGGCTAGATGAAGCACAGGATCGAATCAGCAAACAGGAGGACAAGGTAGAAAAAAACCACTCGGAAAAAGCAGGAAAAGGAAAAGAGATTCAGAAAGAACAAACAGGTGGTAAGGGAATTGCAAAACAATATGAAACACAAAAATATCCATGTAATAGGGATAACAGATGGAAAAGAAGAAGAGAAAGGGATAGAAAACCTATTTGAAAACCTAATGATGGAAAACTTCCCTAATTTGATGACAGAAAAAGTCATGCAAATCCAGGAAACACAGAGAGTCCCAATCAAGAGGAACACAAAGAGACCCACTTCAAGACATGATAATTAAAATGACAAAATTCCATAAAGATTGAATAGCATGCTATTAGACAATGAATGGATCAAGAATGAAATTAGGGAAGAAATCAAAAAGTTTTTGGAAACAAATGAAAATGAACTCACAACTATCCAAAACCTATGGGACACAGCAAAGGCAGTCCTAAGAGGGAAGTTCATAGTGATACAGGCCTACCTAACAATGATAGAAACATTTCAAACAAACAACCTAACCCTACACCTACAAGAACTCGAGAAACAAGAACAAAGACAGCCCAGAACAAGTAGAAGGAAGGAAATAACACAGATCAGAGCAGAATTAAATGACATAGAGACTAAAAGCACAATTCTAAGAATCAATGAATTCAGGAGCTGATTCTTTGAAAAGATTAACAAACTCGACAAGTCTTTAAGCAGACTCATCAAGAAAAAAAGAGAGAGGACCCAAATAAACACAATCAGAAATGAAAGAGGAGAGATTACAACTGACACCACAGAAATGCAAAGGATTGTAAGAAATTACTATGAAGATCTGAATGCCAAGAAATTTGAAAACCTAGGTGAAATGGACACATTTCTAGAAAAATATAATCTTCCAAAACTGAATGAAGAAGAAGCAGAAAGCTTGAACAGACCAATAACAGCAGATGAAATTGAAGCAGTAATCAAAAAATCCTGACACACAAAAGCCCTGGACCAGGAGAATTCTATAAAGCATTTAAGGAAGAGCTAACTCCCATCCTTCACAGACTATTCCAAAAAATCCAAAATGATGGAAGACTCCCAAACTCTTTTTAGGAAGCCAGCATCATCCTAATCCCAAAACGAGATAAAGACATAACAAAGAAAGAAAATTTCACGCCAATATCGCTGATGAACATAGACACTAAAATCCTCAACAAAATATTGGCAAATCACATCCAACAATACATTAAAAAGATCATACACCGTGACCAAGTGGCATTCATCCCAGGGATGCAAGAATGGTTCAGTATTCGCAGTAAATGTAATACATCACATAAACAAAAGCAAAGACAAAAATCACATGATCATATCAATAGATGCAGAAAAAGCATTTGATAAGGTACAGCACCCATTTATGATAAAAACACTCAGCAAAGTGGGAATAAGGGGAGCATTCCTCAACATAACAAAGGCCATATATGAGAGACCTACAGCCAACATCATACTCAATGGGCAAAAACTAAAATCTTTTCCACTAAGATCAGGAACAAGACAAGGTCGTCCACTTTCACCACTTCTATTCAATATAGTATTGGAAGTTTTAGCCACAGCAATTAGACAAGGAAAGGAAATAAAAGGCATCCAAATTGGAAAGGAGGAAACAAAAACTATCGTTGCTTGCAGATGACATGATAGTGTACATAGAAAATCCTATAGACTTGTCCAAAAAACTCCTCGATCTAATAAATGAATTTGGCAAAACAGTGGGATACAAAGTCAATATCCAGAAATCAAAGGCACTTTTGTATACCAACATGAAACAGCAGCAAACAAGCAAACAAATATAACTAGAGACATTGAAATAAAAAATAATCCAACAGTAATCAGAGGGCAGGTGGGAAGACATAATCGGGGAAAAGTGGGAAATGTTTTCAGAAACAACTATAAAGGACACGAGGACAAAACCAATGGGGGTGGAAGTAAGGGAAGGAGGTGGAGATGGCTGGGGTGTAGGGGGAGTGGTGGGGGTAAGTGCAGACGAGTGTAGTTGAATAATTAAAAAAAATAAAAATAAAATAAAATAAACCACAAATAATATATTTGGGGATTTAAATAATATATAAAATAAAATATATGACAATATAGCAAAATGCATATGAAGGGTATAAATCAAAGTATTCTTTAGAAGGTTTTTACATTATAGAAAAGTACTATAATATTAATTTGAAATAGAGCATAATAAATTAAGAATACATATTGTAACAGCTACCTTAACTACTAAAAATAAAGGAGCTATAGATAAAAATTCAAAAGAGAAAGAAAAATGGACTACAAATAAAATATATCTGTCAAAATGAAGATAAGAAAGAAATGATAGTATCTCAGAACAGGACATATAGAAAACAATAAACAAGATGATTTTTTAACCTGTTATATTGATAATGCTACTGAGGGTAAATGAACTAGATACTCCAATTAAAAATAGCAACAAATTAGGTTGGGAAGAAAGGTATCCAGGAAGTTCTTTATGAATGACAGAATTCTGGTTTCACATGAAATAAATTACATAGTGTGGACAGCAAGTTTCAAGAATGAATAAACTATCATTATTTTAATACTTTCAGAGAGACACGCAGAATAGAGATACAGTACATTTCAGAGACACTGCTTTAGTTTTCAGTCTCTTAAAAGATGTGATCTCTCAATATGAATGATGCTCATGTTTTGAAGTGTAATTAGAAATTGTTTAGCATCTATGAAGAAGGCAAGTTGAAGGCTTTGTTCCAATTACACTTTCCAACTCTGCTCATTGCACAATTTTAATCAGGTTGCAGAAAGTTTGACTGTACATAGAAAACTCCTCTTTCAGAAGCAGGTTCTACAGTGACTAAGCCCAAGGGTGCTGTGGAATGGGCTATATCCAAGAATTAAAAGCAGTGCTATTGACTGGCAGCCTCAAACCCCCAAGATGTACCCATCCTGTCTACCCACATCCTGAGAACTCTAAGATAATGCCCTTTAGAAATAACCTAGCCTAAAACAAGTGTAAGGCCTTCAGATAAGAAGTAATAGAAATTTGGCCTACTCCATGGACCAGAAGCTTTGCTGTCCCCTTAAAAGAAGAATAATGGAGATGTAAATGTCAACTTACGTGCAATGGCATATGTCATTGTCACTCTGACTTTCAAAAACAGGTCCATTGATCATTGTTCTGCTAAGCTACTTGCATTGGAGTGTACTGCAAAAACTCAAGACTCTGAGCTCAGGCATTGATTAGCATGCATGGCTGACTGTATTTTCCCACAGGTACCTATAATATCCCATCCCGCCCACACCTGCTTTTGCATTATGAATTTGTCACAACCTTGCCAAAAGGTGGATCTCCACTTCTGCAGCTGCTGACTGGGCAGGTCTGGACACTACTTGACCAAGAGAACACCGCGGCTGTAAGTGCACATATTCAGACCACCGTGCACCTGGACAGGCCATGGAAAAAGAGATGGTGTGCAGAATGAGAGGTCAGGAAGAGTAAGGATCTGGACACACAGGAAGAAACCAAGTGTCCTCAAGTCCTGGCTGCCTGAGCTGATGATACCAAGTGAGTCAGAAACAATATATCAGCCAGGCACTTCCTAAATTCCTGACCTCAAAGTGTCTCAAAGTTTAGGGCTGCTGTGTTATGTAGCACAAACTACAAAAACAGCGTGCAACCCTGGAGCTGCCCGAGCCTCACGCAACAACCATCAAGTCAATGTGACTTCTAACTTGGCAATCATCACCACACTATCATTACTGTAGGTCTCAAAAGATAGAAAATGAATTCGAGTACATTTCTGCGATTGTATTTTTCTGGTTTTAAGACTCAATATACCTGTCTGTCAAATGAGGAGAGTATGATATCTATTTCCTGGGTTGTGATGAGAATTTTTTAAAAGAAATTTTGGTTTGTGTGCGTGTGGTAAAAGCACAACATGAGATCAACTCTCTTAGCAAACCTAAGTGTTCAGTTCCTCATTACTGACTACAGGGGCCGCATGCACAGCAGACCTCTAGAGCTTATTGGAAACAGGGATATTCATCAACAGGCAGTTTCAGCTAAGCATGATGGTGGCTTAGTGAGAATGCACTGTATTATATCATGTTTGGCACCTTAAAAAACATCTCTGGCAGGGGAGTGACTGCCTCTCACTAGGCTTGCATCCCAGAAATGGCAAAGGGCCCAGACAGGATCATACCCCTGACATTCAGACTCGCCAACCAGAGCCCTTCCTCCTCTACTGGCCATTCGCACCCAGAGGTAACGTGCCTCTGCCTTCATCATCCCATGACCAGGAACCAGACAACTAGAGACCACGTCTTAGTGTAGAGCCTGCCAAAAGTATTCAAACCAGCCCATCCTAAACTGATTACCTTGCCCTGTTTTGCCTTTAAAACTAATTTCTCCTACACACAGTTTGTGAGATTCAAATATCCTCTCATAGCACTTTGGTGACTGTGCCTTATGGATGGTCAAACATTCTCTGAGTTCCAAATCTTCCTCTGTCCAAGTCCAGAGGCCAAAGGCAGAGAGTGGCCTAACCAGGAGCTAAGATGCCCAGGCCACCACCCCCTCATAACTGACCTGGGCATATTACATGGGGGGCTGGTGCCACGCCAGGAGACCATGACACATCAACACACCATGCCATGCTGGGAGATGACTATACTGCCAGCCCCCCATTCACCCAGCCCCAAGGGGTGAAGATGCTAGGATAGCAATTTATGTGTTACAATCTCTTTATTTCTCATTTCCAATTCTCCTTCATCAAGGGTGGCTATTCAGATCATCACTCTGTATCAGTCAGCATTCATTAGATTCTTCTGAAGTGACAAACAACTCCCAAATCTTAGTGCTTACAGCAACAATTTCCTTCTTGCTTATGTCACCATACAGCTGGGGACACCTTAGAGTCTGCTCCTAAAGTCTTTTTCATTTCAAAATGAGCCGTGCCTGTTCCATATGAGCCTTTATAGAACAGAGGGAAAAGAGAGGTAAGACAACACCATGTGATGCCTCTCAAAAATGCTGCTCAGACATACACAGTTCTTCCACTCAATTTCACTGCCCAAAACCTGTCACATGCTAGAGCATGACACCAATACGATGGAAACACTCCTATACAAATACAAAGATGCCTCCACAGAGAAGGCCCACATCAAGCTTGATGACTATACACGAGATTAAAAACTTTTTTACAAGGAGGACAGGACAATTGGGAAGACAATTCATGATATATTCTTTATGTGTTTAAAAAGGTAATGTCTTTCTGATATCTTAAACTGTCATCTCCTCAGGAACAGGAACTGAATTTGGGCTCTACCACCTTGAAATGCATGAATGCCACCAGGACGTCGTGTGCAGCATTTTCTACCTGCTGAGGAATTAAAGAGCCTTAGAGCCCTGTCTTAGTTTGTCGCCAAACTGAGCTTAAAACCACAACCTCAAAATTATCTGTGTCTCAATGTCAGGTCCTACACATCCCTATTGAGAAGTGCAATCTTAAGTAGAACATTGTGTTTTGCTTTCATCATTTTCAAAGATTTTTATGGACCAGACAAATGGTACAAGTCATGATAATAAAATCAAAATCCTGTTCTATACCCACACACACCCACTCACCCTGGAGAATAAGAAAAGGTAAGTGGGACGTCCTGCCTGGTTAATGACTTTCAAGCTAATGGCTCTTGCTCAGATCATTCTAGGGACTTTGCTTCACAAGGGATACAGGCCAATTTATTAGACGCAGGTGAAAAATCAATATCATCGCAATCAATGCCATGCAGATATAGGGCATGTAAATTTATACAACTACTTTTTTTTTCTTCCCTTCTCACTCTTATTCATTCAAAAAACATTTAGGAGATAACTTCTGCGTGCCTGTCACTAGGCGATCCCTTCCTCTTTACCTTCCCGTGCTGGCTGGGCTGCAGTCCCAGAAAAGGCCCTTTTGGGTGGTCTTGCAAGGGCTGCTGGGAAGAGTCTGTAGGAGGCTGGCTGCTTGCTTCCCAGCTGTGTCCTGATGTATACCACACACACTCGTAGAAGGCACCTGAGTTCACTACTCTGTAGCAAGGTCCTCCAGCGCCCAGTGTTAACCTGTGACTGCAGACGTATCAACTGGGTTATGCAATGGTACTGCAAGGTCATTGTGTGCTTTAGAAGGACTCATTATAAAACATTCATAAGGCTTTAAAATCTGTATACTTTTGCCCTGACCAGGGTGCCTTAGTTGGTTGGGCATCCTCCCACAAAAGCAAAAGGTCACCAGTTCAATTCCTGGTCAGGCACATGCCTGGGTTGCAGGTTTGATCCCTGGTTGGGGCACGTACAAGAGGTAACCAATCAATGTTTCTCTCACACATCTACATTTCTCTCTCTCTCTTCCATACCCCCTTCCCCTCTCTCTGAAAATAAAATCTTCAAAAAATAATAAAAAGAATATCTATCTACATTTTAAATTGGTAATGTATGCCCATGGCACAAAAGTCATGACACAGGGAGGTTTACAGTGACGACTGGGTCTTCTGTCCTGTTCTCCAGCTGTGCAGACCTCCTACCAAAAATGACAGTTATCATTTGTCATGTGTCCTTCCAGAGATTCTCTGTGCACATGCACCCATGTTTACTATTAGGATTTCCCTCCTTCCTTCTTTCCTCCCTTCCCTTCCCTTCCCTTCCTTTCCCTTCCTTTCCCTTCCCTTCCCTTCCCTTCCCTTCCCTTCCCTTCCCTTCCCTTCCCTTCCCTTCCCTTCCCTTCCTTTCCTTTCAGAAATGGTACCAATCTGCACTTCATAACATCTTGGAGAGCACTCTTAGTCATTCTGTCAAAAAGACTAGCATGAAGTACAGACACCAAGCACCAAATCACCTGGGTTCAAATCCCAATTCCATCACTGAGCAGCTCTGAAACTTGGGACAAATTACTTCACCTTTTTGTTCTTCAGTTACTTAACAGAGTGTTTTAATAATTAAGCAATTTAATGTATAAACAAAGCACTTACAATCATCTGTAGTAAGTATTGAAAGTGTTTTTATCATCATTATTTATTATTATAAATTCCTGTGTATAGAAGTACTGTAGTTATTTAATCATTTCCCCCTTGATAGATAAGTGGTTATTTCTGATCTTTAAATATTACATCCAATGTTTGAGGAAGATCTATATTTACAAGGCTCTTCAAACAGATCCCTAGGACACTTGAATTCCATGAGCAGACAAAGATAGGGAGTGAGAAACAAAATTCTAATTTACATTCACGTGGCACTACATTCTTAAATTTAAAAAAATTATTGATTGATTTGAGAGAGACATTAATTTGTTGTTCCACTTATTTATGATTTCATTGGTTAAATCTTGTATGTGCCTTGACCAGGGATCAAACCCCCAACTTGGGCATGTTGGAATGACACAGATCTAACCACCTGAGCTACCTGGACAGGGCACTCCATTCTTGAATAACATTTACTCATGCTATCTCATATGAAATTTAGAACTACACAGTGAACTCACCTGCATCTCCCCACCTTCACCACTGTCATCATCTCCCAAAGTGCTCAGTGCCCACCGCCCCCACTTCCCATCGCAAGGGAGCAGATAGGGGTCAACTGTAATTACTAAGGCTCTGCTCTTGGTTGTGACATGCAGGACCATATCTCAAGTCTGACCTTCAATACCAAATCCAGCAATACATCTCTGCCTATCTATACGACTCATAGGCAGGGCCAGTCACAGAAGTCATCAGTAGAAGAGATGGTCACTTTGCTCTCGCCCAGCTATTGTTGAGACCAGGGGGACAATAGTGTCCTCCTTACATAATTCCCTTTAAAGAAACTACTCCACAAATAGTCTATATCTGTATATATTACAAGAACAACTCGTTTAACTAAAAAAGTCTGCCTTGAATACCAACAACTTGATTATCTTTTCTTCAGTATGTGCGATGCTATATTGCAGGAAGAACAGATAATGAAAAGAAATTTCTATAATTAAAATGTGGAATATGTTTGTCAAGGTAATTTCTGAACAGTTTGAATTTGCAGAGCTTGTTACTCATGTTTTTAAAAGGCTCACAGAATGCAAGGACAGCAAACTGTCTTCTGAAAGGTACTTAAGGTACCAGAGAAGCTTGTGGAATTTCCAAAATATAAACAGCAGCTCAGCTGAATAACCGCACAAGGACCCGGGTGCTGCTGATTACTTAGCTCCTCACCTCCAGATTTAAGTAGATTACGTACACCCACTCACCACCAAAGCCTGCACCTGTGGAAATGAAGGGTGCTGGGCCAAATGGAAATTCTCCAAGGTTCCACTGCTCCAGGGAAATCCATTGAACACTTCCCTCAAAAGATTTCCTACATGTGAACGTGCTCCAGCATTTCTCAAGTACAGCCCATGGGCCACCTGTGTGAGAATCATCTGGAGTAGTTCTTCCAAAGTCAGAACTTGGGCCCTGTCCCAGTCCTAATGAAATAAAAATATCAGAGAGCGGGACCTGGGAATTTGAGGTTTAATCAGTAGCCTGAGTGGTTGCTAGCCACACCAAAATTTGAGTATGATAACTCAGTGATTTAGGCAAATTACTCCCAAAGCATTATAAATTATAAATGAATCCACTTTTCCAGGAAAAGTTTTGAACTTCTATTTGAACTCTGCAACATGATCCCTAAATCTCAGAAAATTACCAGAAGTTGCAAGTGACTAACAGAATTTTTTGTTCATTAGAGTAATTTGGGATCTACTTTTTGTTCCCCAAAGAGCAGAATATAAAAGCCAGAATAAGTCTTATAAAGGTAATTGGTCACATTATCTTTTTTGGCAGAGAATAAAGTGCTTATTAAGTAGAATTTAGAAAACTAGTATTCATGCAGAGGCCAAGTAACAATCAATGTTTACAATATATACAGGAATTGTGTCAATAGTTAAAATAGACATTAGGCAAATCCTGACTTTAATTGCAAGGCAGCAGGTAAGGGGAACTAAATATAATGATCACACAGGTAAATGCCCATGAGTTTCCTGCATATCTCTCTATTATCACCTGCTTTCCTTGAATTTCTCTGCAGGGCTTTATTATCAACTGTCTGGTGAACTAAGAACACTAATAATAGCCTTAATTATATAACACAAATACCCACAATGGATGAGAACAAGCAGTATATAAGTATGTTAAGTAGGACTCATTTCTGAGCTGCTGGGAGATGGTAGTAAGTTGGGCACAGGTGTGACTTCACCCAGATCAGCCCTCGGCTGTTGTTCTACGCGGCAAAGGTCAGCTTTCCCTGCGCGTCCAGGTACACCAGATTCCACTTGCTACTCCAAAGACAGAGGGACTGTGGTTTTTCCAGTCCCAAACCCCCTTCCTGGCATTTAAGCCAAAACTCCTGGGGAGAAGTCTGGGACTCATCTTGTGGCAGACCAGGGAGGAAACACGTGCCTGGGGCTGCTCCATCCACACTTACTTCAGCTTGACACCAGATTTTGTCCATTGACACACCAGACACCATTTACAGAGTCCTGCTGCTCACAAAACAGAATGGAAATCACTGTCCAACTGAGTCTGATAGGACCAGGAATGATGAGGAGATGAGGGGGCCAGAAGTTTCTCCAGCTTCTGTGCTGGTACTTTTTCCTGTCTACTATCCTTTAAACGTCTATGTCATAGCCTCACTGAGTTTAGATGATGCCTTGTTGGCACACATTCAGGTAACCTACCCAGACAAGAAGTATTCAGCCTGTTTCCAGACTCATGTGACTTTGATTCAAAGGAACTTTTTTCTCTATTTCCTTCATTATGACTTTTTCATGTTATCCTTTAAATACAGAATAATCAACCCTTTTAAATCCTTTAAGTCAGTCTATTCCTATTCAAAATTCAAAATTGCACAAAATATACTTGTATTTCCTCAGGACATTTCTGGTGAGTAATTTAGCTAAGGGAAAAATGAAGATAAACTACAGGGTTCAGCAGAAGTAAGGACTGCTTGAGTGTGGTTGGTTGGGTAATAATAAGAGTGTAATAATTTATAGTTTTAATTTGAACATTTCACCTAACATGTCACATGGTGTGCTTGAGTGTGATAGAGTTATGTTATAGAATTACATGCTCATGATTTTGTAATAAAAGAGTTTGTAATAAAAAGGGGTGTTATTTATGCCAGACCCTATATATACTTCCTAAGCTCAACTCATGTAAGACAGGGCTCACTCAAGGATTCTCCACCTGTCTTATTCATTAATTCTTCATTCACTCATTTATGAAACATTTACTGGCTATATAATATCTCAAAAACTAGGGGCAAAAACTTGGATTTGAATCCTAACTCTGCCGTTCATTAAATAAGTGACCCACTCTGGCAAGTTATTTAGCCACATGCCTCAGTTTCCTCACTAGTAAAATCGGATTAAGAGCATCCCAGCGTGGTTGTGAGGATTAAACAAGATAACTTATGTAAAATGCTTTTGCCCATGTCAGCTACTTTTAATGATCCAAAGCAGGGCTGTCAAACTCATTTTCATGGGGGGCTACGTCAGCCGTGTGGTTGCCTTCAAAGGGCCAAATGTAATTTCAACTCCTTAGCAGTTAAGGAGGAGTTGCATTTATACAGTCCTAAAATTATTTTGGCCCTTTGAAGGCAACCGAGAGGCTGATGTGGTCTCTGGTGAAAATAAGTTTGACACCCCTGATGTAGAGATAACAGTGTATTGTCAGCATGACCTGGAGATAATATGAGATAATATTAATTTCTATGTTCAAGATTAATTTTCTCTTTCAGAGGAAGGGCAATCAATCGGGACCCCCTATGCTTCTCTGATTGAGTCTTAGCAGGAATAAGCATGTCCTCTGAAGCAGACCCTGTTGTGACAGAAGAAACTCCATGCCCAGGGCCCGGGGTGAGGATGGGGTAAAGCAGTACTATAATGCTTGAGAGGACCCCACCATAGTCACCAGAAGACTCTGTTTATACTGTTATTTTAAAATCCATTTATAAACTTAATTGATTCCTTAGCCTCTCCATGTCCCTTTGCATCCTTTCTTCAGGGTAATGTCATGGATTATTTGTCTAGTTATAGTGGCAAAAGGGCTTCAATGTACAAAGATATTATAAAAGGAAAAATACAGTATGTATAAAAATATTACCCTTATTCCAACTCCATAATCTTTCTTCCAAGTTCAGCTAATTTTTCTTCATTTCTGGGATGAGTAAGAATATGTAAACCATTCTCTCCCAACAGTCTATAATTATTTTCTCCAAGAAAATATCATTTGCAAATTTTCCATTTTATCCTCCAACATAAGCAAGCAAATTTTAACTTTTCCAGAGTAATTTATCCAGTAAAGCCCTCAAATTTTAAACCTTTCCAGTTTAGAAAGGTGTTTTTATCATATACTTATGTAAATAAAGGTACCTAGGTGAGGAACAGATTCTGAGAACAGACCTATGGTTTATAAGGCAAAATAAAATCTCCATCTTTTCTTATCAAAAAGCTTTTCTGTTTAATGATCTCAAGTGTTGAATGCAATAATTTTCAAAACGCAGTTTTGTTAGCAATATTCAATAGTTCTACCCCTTGATGAGATGGCAGTTTTGTGTGAGGATTGAGCACAGAGAAGGGTCTGCCAGCATACTACCCAAGTTCCAGCTTATCATTTAGTTTATGTGTAACTCTGTGCAAGGTATGTGAAGTCCCACTGTAAAACCCACACCACCACCAGAGCTGTGGAGAGCAAATGAGGGGTGCTTGTAAAGCCTTTTAGTGTAATCACTGCCAAAGAGCATGCTTCCAGTAAACTCTGGCATGGTGGTCAGAACCTGTTGGGAACTACCCTGCCTGTTTTCAGAAGCTGTAACCCCACCATGGCTAAGGCTGAGAAAAGGACCTTGGGACCATAAGCAACTAAGAAGACAAAGCTTATCTTCCTGGCAGGGGCGCCACCTCTGCCCCCTTTACTTCACCCTGCTTGGCCCTGGGCAAATGACTGGTTAGCCAATGACAGGTAAGATTCCTCAAGGAAGGAACAACCTAAGACAGGCACAGTCATGATGAAGCCACCAGGAAAGGACTTGGGGGGTTATAGAAAAATAGGGTGATGGACCCTCACCCCTCAGCTTCAACATAGCCTGAGTCCTCATTCTGTCTGTAAGAAGCCTCTTAATCCCTTAGCTGCCTTACTTTCCCCACCTGACTTAAGCCTGAAACAATGCCAGAGGGCAGTGCAGCCCTGGGCAGGAACGGGCGGTTCCCCAGGGGTGATCAGGCCTAAGAAAGAATGCATAAAATCCCGTGATACCTGCTTTGCTAAGAATGCCCTCAATCTTCTGATATGGGTCCAAGCATAAAATGAGTTTGTTTCCCAAAGTTTTATGGCCCTATAGCTATCTGACTCTGACTCAGAATAAGCCCTTGTAGTTCTTTGAATGTTACCTATTGTTTGATCATTACTGCCTGACAATGATTGATGAGATTTACCTGTATTCCTGTGCAAATTGAACTCAATAAAAGCCATTGAGGAACAGGCTCAAGGCCCTTCTCCTTTGAGAGATTGGCCACATTTCCTCCCCAAGCAGATCATGTCGTGGTAGACTTATTCTCATCCGCAGGAGACAAGGGGGCTGTGTGGGTGGAAGCCCCCATGAGGACCAAATTCTTCTGTTGAGTCTCCCCCCAAATTCTGATGTACTAGAAGTCCTAATATGATGCTATGAAGAGGTGTGGACTTTGCGGGGTGGTAAAGTCATGAAGATAGAGACCCTATGAATGGGATTTATGCCCTTATAAAGAGCCCCAGAGAATTCTCTAACCTCTCTTCTGCCCTGTGAGGACATAGCAAGGGGTCCTCACCAGACACTGAATCTGACGGTACCTGTATCTTGGACTCTCAGCCTTCAGAACCATGAGAAATATTGGGTTGGCCAAAAAGTCTATTCATTTTTTTCCATGAAATAAAAGACACATTTTCCATTTTCACCAATAAATTTGATGATTTGGATATTTTAGGTATGTCGGTTGTCTCCTGTATGGTAGAATGCTTATTGTTCTCAATTAATGTCTCCATTTGATCGTTATCAGCTTTCAACTGGTCTACCCAACCATGCAGCATTGTCCAGTGAGAAATCTCCATCACAAAACTTCAAAACCCACTTTTGACACATTAGATCAGTCACAGTACCTTATCCATACACTGCAAAAATTTATTTTTGTGTTTCAGTTGCATTTTTACCTTTCTTGAAATAATAAAGCGTAATATGCTGAAAATGTTCCATATTTTCTTCCATCTTCAATATTAAAATGGCACACAAAAAATTCACCGATTTTGATATTTTTATTAAAATGCATGCTTCTATGACATGTCACAATACAATCTTACAAAATTGTTTTGAATGAAGTTAAAAACCACTAAATGCTACTAGCGCCATCTTATGGAAAAAACCAAATGAACTTTTTGGCCAACCTTAACTTCCTGTTGTTTATAAGCCTCCAAGACTGTGGAGTTCCCTTATTAGCACCTGAACAGACAAACACAGGGTGATGGTGGCAGGATATTACCTTTCCAATTGTTCAACCAACCCTGAGGAGAACTGCCCTCTTTTAGGTTAGACTCCAGAGACTGCTATTCCTCTGACCTTCCTCCTTGCTTTCCCTTCACTTGCTTTTTGGTTCTGTGAACTCCTGAGAAAAGTCTCATTATACCTGCTTCACTCCTGGCCTAGCCTAGGCTGTCTTCTTCATCACTCAAAGAAGACACCATCATCATCAACTCTAAACTCTGACCATTCTGCCCCACTATCCAGGCAAACCTCCACCTACGCTCTGCATAACCATGGCTCATCCTTCTTATTGCAAGACTGCAGGTGCCATCTGAGAAACCACACAGCAGCGCAGTTGTGCCTGTATCATGTCCTTTCTCCTCGCCTGGTCCTCATCTCTTTCTATAAGTCCTCACAGCAGCTTTCCAATAACCGTATATTCTTTTTCAAGTCCCTGCCATCTCTCTATTACTCTCATTCTCAACAACTTGGCTTTCAGACACATACACACGAGGACAACCACATTAATATTCCTAGTTAGAGTAGATACATACAGTGTTTCATTGGAGGGAATGCCTGCACACAGATAGATGAGTCTTTGAGTTGAGGATATCTGGCTAGTTTGGCAGCAGTGGGCAGTACCTTTTTCAGAATTACAGGGGTGGAGGATCTCCAGGCTGCTCCCTGCTCTACTTCGGGTACTGCCAGAGCATCCACCTGTGTCTAAAGCAGTTGGTCCAGAAATAAAGGCTACAGGAAGAGGACTAAATCAGCAGGAAAAAAGAAACAATTTACTATCCATTTTCAAATACTCTTTTAGATCTTCATTTGCTCCAGTTCCCTGATACCTCATCCCTGTGCCAATCAGAAGGCACCACTCTCTTGCCAATTTTGTTATTTTTCACTCTTTCAGCACATTGATGAACTAAGATCAGAAGTTCCCCCATCTGTGAGCTCTTCAATCAGAAGTCTCAGCCCTGGCCAGGTAAATCAGTTGGTTAGTGTGTCATCTGGATAGGCCAAGGTTATGGGTTTGATCTCCAGTCAGGGCACATGTAAGAAGCAATGAATGAATGTATAAATAAACAGAACAAAAAATCAATGTATCAATGTTCCCTCTCTCAAAAAAGATCAGTAATTTTATTTTTAAAGAAGTCTCAGCAGGGTTAAGCAGCTGCAGAAGCTTCTGGAACAGCTCACAATACTGACTGGATTTGGCAGGAACTCTGTTTGAAGGCACTGAACTAAAATGCTGGCTGGTGTTTCATTGGATTAGCCAGAATCTAGACATGAATTCTGCTGACATGATTCCAGGAGGAAGCAGCTGTGGTCAGTGGCCCTATTTGTGGTTGCTGAGCTCACTCCTGACAAAGACATGTTGGGACCAGCCATCAGCAATACTGAAGCTTGGGAGTAAAGGGATGTTCTGTCCACTGAGTGCCAGAAAGAAGAAAATCTCC
The DNA here is from genome assembly GCA_004027475.1 of Anoura caudifer. Classification (NCBI taxonomy): domain Eukaryota; kingdom Metazoa; phylum Chordata; class Mammalia; order Chiroptera; family Phyllostomidae; genus Anoura; species Anoura caudifer. The sequence continues at coordinate 77,535 of PVKU01001686.1, read as the reverse complement.
GACAGTTTGAGTACATTAGTTTCAACTCACACATTCGCTCCTTCACTACTGATAAACTGTACCTGTAGTCAAAATCCTCAAATGGTCCAAAGCACAGAACCACTGTCTAGATGTCTCCTAACACATACCTGCTTCTTCCCCATCCATTGCCAGAAGGGAATTTTAGAAAGGCAGATCTATTTATGCCATTCAACTGATCAAAACTTTCTAATGGCTTCCATCATGCCTAAAAAACACCCAAACGCCTTTCCTGATTTAGGAGGGCCTGCCACTCTGTCCAAGCTCACTGCCCATGACTGCCCCTTACCAACAGTGTGTGGGGCATGCCACTCTTCCTACGCTGAACATGGCCACTTCATGCTTGCTGTTCTCTCTGCCTGGAATGCCCAGAATAATTTCCTCCTTTCAACTTTCCTAACATAACGGAAATTAATTGATACACATAAACAGAATTAGAGCAAGTATACGTTTATTTAGCCACCATTCTGGTAGATAGAAGCACACACACAGAACTTTTCATCTCACCTACCATTCTCGGGACCTATTAATAATATCTCCTGGAAAGCAATATTACTGGTTTCATATTTCTCTGCTTACATATTTTATTTGAAAACATCCATATGAAATCTTGGCTGAAAAATATGAAAGAATATTGACTCCAAGAAACAAACAGCCTTTAGCACAACAAAAATCTTATTCAGACAGAGTGAAGACCAACAACACCACAAAATCAATTCTGCTGCTCCCATTACCTGAAGAGTGTTTAAAATAAAAAAGCACTCCTGGCTGCTTTGGTTTCATAGAATATAGTGAATTTCATGTTACCCTTTCCAAAGAGGTTATAAATTTATCAAACATTAACTTACAAAAAATCAATACTACTGAGATAATCTATTTATAGAATTTAGTGGCAAAAAAAAGGAAATTCATTAAAATGCCACATATCTACAAATGCATACAAATACATCCCAAATCTGTACCTAATAAGTTAGTAATCACCGTATGATATTTTAAGATCATAGTAAATACATAAGCACTTAAATAAAAATTTCATCACCTTCTTTTTTAAACTTATGCTAAAATTGAGGATATCACTGATACCATTTGATTTTTTTTCCCCATCGGGACTGTAGTTTCTTGCCACTATTGCAGATGTTTCTTAAAATGAGTCTGGCCCTGGCCAGTGTGGCTCAGTTGGTTGGAGCATGGTCTTGCAACGAAAAGGTTGCAGGTTCAATTCCCAGTCAGGGCCCATACCTAGCTTGTGGATTCAATCCCTGGTCTGGGCACTTATGGGAAGCAACCAATCCATGCTTCCCTCTTGAATCGATGTTTCTTTCTCTCCCTTCCTTTTTCTCTAAAAGCAATGAAAAAAAATGTCCTTGAATGAGGAATAATAATAATAATAATAATAAATAATAATTTAGATTGAGTAAAGTGTTAAAAAGTTGGTTTCCTTTTTACCTGAATGCTTTGTGGATTGGTAAGAATGAGGGTTCCTCAGCAGACTTTTGCCTATAAGCACCCTAGGTGGGATTCCTCAGAAGGGAATTCTGGGATTCCAGACTTCTCCAACAGATGGTGGAAACAGCAGCTGCCCATCTGTTCTCACTTTAGCTAAGTGACAAACAACCCCCACCCTCCGCCCCCCACTCCCTCCCACACTGTCCTTCCACCATTTACATTTGTAGGATAAAGTCATAAAGTGCAAATAAACATCAAAACCAATTTAATTTTTATTATGTAAAGTTGGAAAGGACAGAAAACACTAAGGAGATTTTTTTAAATCACTCACAAATCCAGCATCTAAAGGAAAGCAGTATGATCTATTTTCTTCTAGTATTTTAATGCATATTTTCAATACATATTTCCCACACAGTAAGTCCTCATTTTGTGTGTCAAGATAATACTGCCTAGCAGAAAAGGGAATATCATACAAATTCAACACTGAGTAAAAATTAGGAGTCAAAATTTTTTAAAAAAGAAAGAAAAAAGCAGACTAAATTATGGGGTGAGGGCAGAAAGTGGATCAGATTTTCTCATCTCCTATATCACATTGATAACCAAAGGGATACTTAAGGAAGACATCCCTCCCAATAAATGAACCTAGTGAGTGTCTTAGGTTCAAAAATAACATTTATAGGTAACTTAGTCAATAGATTCTATTGTTTACTAGTTTACCTATAATACCAAGAAGGAAATCATTCTTTAGGGCACTCTGTAGTCTGTTACACTAACAGTAAATTAATATGGGAGAATCATGGATTGCTCATACCAAAGTCTAGATGCAGTCCAAGAAATGAAGCTCAACGCATTCTTTCTGTGTGATCACGGGACCAATTTTTGTTGTTGTTTTAACCTGACAATGGCTCCAGTTAAAATGTAATTTTGAAATAGATCCCTTATTTATGGTTTTCCAAATATAAAAAAGTATTTTATAAACTGGGATGTAGGGAGAAATTATGAACAATTCATTTTTACTCTAGAAAATTGTTTTTATTAAATAGACTTTAAAAACTTATTCTAAATTGGTGATTTTCAGAGGTTAGAAGGGAATGTTATTTCACTTATTTGTAAGGTAATGAAGATACAAAAACAGGAATCCAGACTCATAATAGTTCTAATTTCTATTCACATATATTAAATTTGAAATAGAGTTAGGTGAAATTTTTTTGTGTGCAAACCAAGAAAAAATATTTAACCCTAGTATTTCTTTTTAAGTGCTGAAACAGTATTATTATAAACAGCAGTATTAGTTCCTGTAATTATTTATATTTATTAAATAATTCAAACCATATTCACCTTTATATTGCCAATTTTTATAGAAATGTTTTTCCAAAGAACAAAAGGAATGAACAAAAAATCACATTAAAAGTGTTTGTATGATTTCTCAGTACTTTTAGTATAATAGATACTTCTAAAATATTCATAAAATGTTTGCCTCTTTAAGTTCTTTTATTCTAGACATTAAGATATTATCCCATTTAATTGATCATTAGTGGAAGCATTTCCTAGGAATAAAGCTTTCAAATTCTTTTCTTTTTATCAGATTTCTCCAGTTGTGAATTATTAACACTTAACTAAATACATTGACATTTTATTCAAAGAAATTCTTTTATAAAGTGAATTGGCTTAGAAATACAAGGAACCTTTTTTAATAAAAGTTTTTTATCATATTGCCCAGACAGAATTATCACTATGTGACAAATTGTACACCTGATTTTCTTAGATGGTCAAACTTATTTGTCCACCAACTCTGTGGGTGAGTTTCTCATTGCCAAGTAACTTATAATTCTAAAGATTTGTTTTTCAATAAATGAATCTATGTTGTCTATGTATACATATCTTTTCCAAGGAGACTCTGGATTCCTTGAAGGATGGGACTGTGCCTCTCTCATTTTTGTATGCCCTGCAACTTTGTGCCTGACACATTTCAGGAAATCAGAAAATGTCTTAGAAATGAACGAATGAGCCAGTTTTATACTAGTGCTCTACGTTCCTGTCAGCATGTCATCACAAAACAAGAAATGATTTTCATTATTTCTCCATGTCTGACTTCTTTGTCTTCATTATACAGTTTTATTAGGAAGCTGTAATAGTTTCAGCTGCCATAACACAAATGAAGAGGATTAAGAAGAAAAGGAATTTACTCTCTGACAGTTTTGGAGGCCAGAAGTCTGAACTCAAGGTACAGGCTGGGCAGCCATGCTCCCAGAGACTGCTGCACAATCTCACCAGCAGTGAGAGAGCTCCAGGGGAGAACCTCTCCTGCCTCTTCCAGCTTCTTCACACGGCCTCCCCTACTCTTTGCACTTTCCTCTTCTGTCATTTGATTCAGGGCTCACATGGTCACTCCAGGATGGTTTCATCTCTAGATCCTCAAGTGGATCTCCAAAGACCTTTTTTCCATACAAGCTCACATTCAGAGGTTTTGGGTAGACATGTTTGGGGGGGACTTCTGTTCAGCAAGATCTAAGTGTATAAATTTCTTTCTATTGAATATTTTAATAAGTATCTTTAAAAATAGGCATAAATATTTACCCTAGTTATTATAAATGTTAAGCTGATAAAAACACAGTGGCCTAAATAAGGTAGAAGCTTACTCCTCTATCATCTTATAGTCAGGCCAGGCTAGGCTGATAGAGTAGGTCTGCTCCCTTAGGTCATTAAAGGTCCCTGGCACCACAGGTCTCTGCTGTGTTAGCCCAGGAAGGTGGGAGGAAGCAAAGAGCAAGGCATTTCCTTTGAAAAAAGTGAAACTAAAGTTGCCCATATTACTTTTACCCTGAGCTGCAAGTGAGACTGGGCAATAGCATTTCCAGCTGCTGGTCATGTATCCAGCTGTCGCTCTGTCTCTGTGGAAGACAGAGGAATGGAGTGAGGAATGAACAGCATGTAGCAACTTTTAAAAGTTTAACTCTCTTAACCATGTATTTTTAAGTTGAACACATCACTAGTGGAAACAACATATCATTCATCTAAATCACAGCATTTACTGTCTTCATTCATAGCCTGGAAAATAGTATTACTTTCTTCATTTTTTAAATTGCTAATTGTGCTTGACATTAATTATCTTAAAGGAATAAATTATTTTCTACAGTTTGAAAGCCATTGTTAAACATTGTTATAGTCATTGTTATTTTCTTATAACTATATTTAAAATCTACTATAAAACATGTGTCTTGCGTGACTGATCCTCTCATTTCTATGAGGAAGTATTTATCTTCATTTCGTGCTTTCTACCCTTTTATTTCTCCATGTGGTGATGGAATAAAATACCTGGCAAGGTGGGAGACAGACAATGGCTTAGGTAGTGTGTCTGCCTTACAGACTCAAACTTTCCCTTTGGTGAGCTGTTCAAAGGGCTGGATGGGCAGCAGGCAGCTTTTTGACTCTCATTCCAAGACTTTTTCCATCAAACCTATCAGTACTAAAGTTTTGATCTTCATGTCCCTGACTCATGTGTCTCCCTCAATTAGTTCAGGACTTAGATGATTAGGGGAAGGAGTTACCTACTAAGCCACTCTAACTGCACTAGTGACCAAGTGAATCAGAAAAGTTCCTGAAAGGCTGCAGCCAAAGACTATGATTAACATGTAGTTAAAGGGCGGGCAACATTTCTGTCTAAGGGAGGAATTTGTTTTTGGTTTAGACCCAAACTGAAAGTTACTCTTCTGGTCAAAAGGATCAAAATATATTTACTTACCGAATCCCCACACTACCCCTTCCCTGTTACCCCAGGGGCAGGACACAGAGGTTGTAGCCCAGTGCAAGAGTCACAGAAGGTTAATGAGCTCCCAAAACACCACAAACTAGTGCCTTGTACATACTTAGTAATGAGGACTAAAGAAAGCAACCTTCTCGGAAATGCCATTGGCAGATATTACATTGATGGGAAAAACCAAAGTTGCAAAAAGATAAAGGGTTTGTACAAGAAGCTGACCATCTCAACAGCCCTGCAAAAGGAGGGAACAGCACAAAACACAAGAAGAGGGTCAGCAGAAGCTGGACACCTTAAGAACAACAACATTCAAAGAGAGAACAGAACAAAAACCATTCCTGAGGCACATTTTGCTAAGAACTCAATGGTTGGTGGAGAACCTGGAAATTAAATCAAAACCTCACTGTCATTCTGCATTCAGTATAATTAGGATCACGTGACTCACACATACTTCACTTTTCATTCTGTGGTTTCAGCCAGCCTCAATGTATCCTTCATGGTTGGAGGGACCTCCTACAGTCATTTAGAGTCTACTGAGTTTGAAAAGATAGCTGTAGCTGAGGTTCTGATACGCAGATGGGCCCAGTGGGTAAACAGCACTCCTAGAGGACGCCGCCTTAGGCAGACTTGATCGTTTCTCAGCGGTCTTCATATCACGCATCTTTAGGTGTGAGTGCTGACTGACCATGGCTAAACCATCTCTACTTCAGGTGTAAAGGCCTAACCTATGACACCGGCAAGACAGTGATCTGAAACTTTGTGAGATTTGTTCAAACTCATTTTTAAGATTTTGGTGGCATGAGATTTTTTGAAAACATAAATATCACAGTGTTTCATATACACTGTAAAATGTAATTTTGACATCCTGATGTTTCTTCTTTTCCTCATTCCCCATATTCAATTGTTGCACATAATCTTGACCACGCCTATAGACACTCAACTCTATCTCATCTTTCCCTGAATAGGTTGAAGCCCACTAACTTTGTCTTTTGGACGTGTGACATAATCTAGCAATGGTTCCCCCTTCCCTCTCAGTTCTCCTCATAGCTGGCAGGACTTTCTAAATCCAAATCTGACTCTTTCTCAAGCTATAAAAATTCTAGGTACTCCCAATTGACTATAGCAGTGATGTTCAACTGGTGTGCCACAAGAATTTTTAAAACATCCTACACTTGAGTATTTAGTCAGGGGCACTGACCTCTTTTCCCTACATTGTCAAATAAAAAAAAAATGACAACAGCCAACACAATAGCTATCTGGGGTGAATGAATCAAAATTATATCTATTTTTGTCAGATCATCAAGAAATGCCTTTTTTGGTGTGCTGCAGAATTTTAGTAATTCATTTATATGTGACATGAGACAAAAAAGGTTAAAAATTGCTGGACTATAGGATAAAATCTAAACTCTAGGGAAGTGGTTCTGAAAGTGTGGTCCCCTGACCAGCTAAATCAGCATCACTTAGGGAATTTTTAAAAACTGCAAAAATTCTTGCCCTTCTCCATCATACACCTGCAGAATCCAAACCTCTGGACATGGGGTCCAGTGAGCTGTGGTTATAAAAGCCCTCCAGGGATTTTTATGTGCTCAAGTTTAAAGACCACTGCTTGAGGAATAACACAATGACCATATGATCTGCCTTGTGTCTGCCTTCAGATTTTGTTGCCATTTCCCAAACACATAGTGTCCTTTCATACGTCTGTGCTTTGTCACTTCCCATGTCCGAAATGCTACACTGCTCCTCCACAACCTGGTCAATTCCTATAAGACACTTTAAATCCTTCCGCAATGAGCATGGTATACACAAGTATATATTCATTATTCAACATCCAGTTCAAATATTGCTGTGCTGCATAACTTAAAACTTTCTGACTCTTAGATAGAGTTAGTTATTCCTTCCTCTGTGCTGTCATTGCACGTAATACATGTGCTACATTGTGTATGCCTCTCACACTGGAACATGGATCCTTGAGGGCAAAGTCTCACCCTCGGTGTGTCCTTTAAAATGCGGGGATTACAGATGCCCCCACTAATTATGGAAGAGTAAGTAACTGTCTTATTTGGTGGTTGAGCAGACAAGCTCGTCTACTACTCCTGTGCTTTTCTTTTCTTAACTCTTCTTTTGACTGAAGATGAATCCTCTTTTTCCTGGGGAGATGTCCTCAACTGAGAACACAGATTTGAGAGGGACTAACATGAAGATATGAGGAGAAGAACATTAGCCAAATGGGTCACTCTGTGCCTGAGATGAGCAGAGAATGGCCTTTCTCCCTAATTCATACCCAATGAATGACACAAATAGTCTTGGCATAAATCCAATTTTTAAAAATGTTCTCTGGTCATATATTTTCTTTCAGTCTTAATTTATGAGAAGAGTTGAAAAGCTATACATACTTAATAATATTGAATGGCATATGATTATGTACATGTGTGCCTAAAAAAGAAAGGATTTATTCTGTGGAAATAATACCAGCTTCTCATTGGCAGTATTTGAATTTTCCTTTTTCTTACTTTCTAAACAAAAATTTAAAGAGGATAATCTACACTCATTCTCTCCCTAATATCCTATATGGTGTTAATTGATATGGTGGCTACACTGAGCAGCACTATGTGCACGCCAACTTGTACAGTAACAAAATTACAATAACTGCAAGGTTTGGCAATTTCACACAGAGTTTTATAACTGAACCCTGAGATACTATTTTCTAGAGAACTGAAAATACTTGAAACTGGTAACACAAATCTTTTGATAATTCTGAACTAGAAGTTATATCTATAGAGGCAGCCTATAATTTTCCTTAATTAGCTAAATGATTATTTAGTTGATATGAGTGGGTGCCTGCCACATTTCCACTCATCCTTATCTGCGATCTGCATCAAGACCTTCTTTGGGGTCAGACATGTAAAGAAGAGCAGTGAAGGAGAGGAAGACTGGAAACATGTTCAGGAAGATGTGTACTGATGAGATTAGAGCAATTTCTACCACAACTAACACTGGACAGAAGGAGCTGCAGGAGATTGGTCAAACTCACAATTAGCTCAGGGTGTTGAGAAAGACTTCAGTTCCAAGTGTCTAGTTACATATAATTCAGCAACAGAACTAAGAGCAGTCTTTGGAAATGGCCACCCCATTGGAATCATCTAGCTCCCCGGCCTTTGCCATGAAACCACGTGGCACCACTCTGATGCACCCATCACACATGCTTCATAACGGAGTTATTCTTCACAGTTAACTATTATTTCCACTTGTTAAATGTAACTTTCATAGATCTGTGAAAAAAAAAATATATTGGAGTGGGACAAGATTGGAAAGGTCCCATTGTAATTTGCATTGCCCTGCCCAGAGCTTCCAGTTCAGGAGAGCTAAGTGGTGGCATCTTGTGTTGGAGTGGCGCTGTTTGGATCAGGGTGAGCCCCTGACCTGAGTGAATCAACCTTGGGCTGGCTGGAAGCTCAGGATTGGCTTCGAGCAAAAGGCTCTTGCAATTGGATTGTCCTCCTACCCAATGTGGATTACAGGGTAAAAAGAAGATTAATTGCCAGTTGGTAGTGTGACAACACATCAAAAAGGTAAAGAACAGAGATACAATTGAAAAGAAATGAGAATGGCTTGTCTTTCAATGTGCCTGCGTTCTTAACAGCTACTCACATCCACATAATACTGCTGTTTCACCCTTTTAATCAAGGTGGTCTCCAGGTCTCTGTGTCTTACATGGGGAGAGTCTAATGAACACGCTGGTATCCCTAAGGTTTCATTCTTCTCTTCTTATCTACATCAGTCAAAAGTGACAGAGATCTGCTCCGGTGACAAGTAAAACCCTCAAATCTCAGTTGCTTAAAACAGCCAAGGTTTACTTGTCACTCACAGGTAGAAGGATTTACTGGGCATCATCCCCCCTCCAAGGCCCAGACTGATGGGGTATGCTGGAGCACTTCTGATTGCCACGGCAAAGCGAGAGCTCTGAAAGGCTGTGCATCAGTGACTGAATGCAGTGCTCACAGTCCCTGGGCAGAGCGTGCTGTGCAGCTCATCCTGATGGCACAACCTGAATGAAAGCAGGACTCTGTGGCACCTCTACTACCACGGCTTCCACTACTGCCTACACACCGGCATCACACTTCCCCAGACACGCCCCATTGCTCACTTCTATCCACGTTTCCAAATGCATACTAAACTGCTGCTGGGGAACTGCAGACGGCATTTCACATCTCCCTTATGTGCCGCATCTTAACTCTTCACCTGTCCCATAAACTGTGTTCCCACTACCTGCCCCTACCTGGAATAAGAAACCCAGGTGTTAATTTTTTTTTCTTTTTTGTTGAATTCATTGGGGTGACATTGGTTAGTAACATCATATAGGTTTCAGGTGTGCAATTCTATAATCTGTACATTGTGTCGTGTGTTCACCACCCCCAGTCATGTCTCCTTCCATCACCATTTATTCCCCCTTCACCCTCTTCTACCTCCCCCCACCTCCCTTCCCCTCCGTTAATCACAATACTTTTGCCAGGGTCTATGACTTTTTTTTCCTAACCTCTTTACCATTTTCACGCAGCCACGCAGCCCCTCCTCCTCTCTGACCAGGTGTTAAGTCTGACTCTTCGTCCCTCTCCCCCACATCCAATCAGTGGCCACCTGTAGATGCTTCTGCCTTCCTTTGCTCCGTGACTGGCACGCTGTCTGCGCCCTCATGGGTTTCTTAGTCCCTTTGCGCGGTTCTCTTGCCTGCCTGACTCCCCTATAAACAGTGGTCCTTCATGTAACCAGCAGCATTTCTGCAGGCACCTGATGACAGCTGTCCCCAAAGCGTCCCGTCCGTCAGGCGCCTGACGACCGGGGTGAGGTCAAGGGAATCTCAGGGGATGCATGGGCACCCTGATCCCAGACCGAGGGCCAGCAACTCGTTCGTTGTCAGTCCTCGCAACGACTAATGAGGTTGTGCCGTCACCTCCGCTCCCAGAAGACGCTAAGCCCCGGCGGTACCGCGCGCGCGGAACAGGGGGACACGAACCTTAAAGGGCAAGGGGAAGAGGAAACGCCCGCGAGCCTGAGGGCCCCTCGTCCGGGCGTCTGACTCGGCGGGGCCTGGGGTCGGGAGGACACAGTCCAGGTGGGCCTGGTTACCTGAGATCCTGGTAGAACCTCACCACCCGAGGAGTTCTACGACTAGCACGCCCTCCACAGAGCCGACCGAGAGTCCCCACGGAATTCGAGACCCGCTGCGGGTCCGACAGAGGCCTTGAGACCACCGGCAAGGACAGGGGCAGGTCCGAGCACCGGGCAGACGGGGCCGGACCCGAGGGCCAAGCACGCCCACGCGAGGGGACTGAAAGCGGCCCCCGCTTCCCGCCCAGCGCCGGCAGCGCTGTGCGTCACGAGCGGCGGGCCCAGGGGGCCGCTCGCGCCAGGCCCCGCCCCGCTCCCGAGCCCCGCCCCCGAGCCGGAAAGGGGCGGGCTCGCAGCTGAAGGTCCAGAGTTGTTCACACTTGGCGGACCTTCGGCCCTCAGGACTGTTGTCCGCAGCCCGCTCTTCGCCGCTCGCTGCCCGCCGCCCGCCGCCAGACCTTTGCGGGGCCTCCCCGCCCCTGAGCGGACGCGCGCCATGGAGGGCCGCCGCCTGACAGGCGCCGCTGCTGAGGGACTGGCTGGCTGAAGGCCGCGCGTGCGGACACCGAGCCGTAGGACCCTGCGGCAGGGAGGGCGGGCGCGAAGACCCCGGGGCCGCCTCCCGGCCCAGCGCTTGGTCTGGGTGCCGCGGCCTGCCCGCGGCCTCGGAGCTGCCGGCTGAGGGCGCGGCCCCGGCAGGCGGCCCGGGGGCGGTGGGCGGCGTGGCCGAGGTGGGGCGGGCGCGCTGCTGCTGCCCGGGCGGCGCCTGCGGCTGCCGGGGCCTCACGCTGGGCTGCTTGCTGGTCGCGCTGGGCCTGGCCTCGCTGGCGCTGGCCCGCCGTTCGCTGCAGCACCTGCTGCTCTGGGCCGAGGGCTTGCCGCCGCTGCTGGGCCTGCTGCTCTTCGTGCTGGGCTTCGTGGCGGTGTCGTTCCCCTGCGGCTGGGGCTACATCGTGCTCAGCGTGGCTGCGGGCTACCTGTACGGCTTCGTCCTGGGCATGGCGCTCATGGCGGCGGGCGTCCTGCTCGGCACCGGCGTCGCGCACGTGGTGTGCCGGCGCTTGCTGGCGGCTCGCGTGGCCGCCCGGGTGCGGGGCAGCGAGCGGCTGAGCGCGGTCATCCGCGTGGTGGAGGGCGCCGGCGGCCTCAAAGTGGTGGCGCTGGCCAGGCTGACTCCCATTCCCTTTGGGCTACAGAACGCGGTGTTCTCGGTGAGTGGCGTCCGCGGCCGTCCGATCCCTGCCGGTGTTTAGAGCGGTTGGGACGCCTGAGTGGGCGCTCTCAGCGAGCGAGAGGTGTCAAGGACAGCAGTTTCAGGGACTTTTTCTGGCAGCCTGGGAAAGCTGACAGAAGTAAAGCTGATCAGGGTCAGGCCTTCAGTGGGAGTCTGGCGGAGGAAGAACACTCCCCTTTTGCACGCGTTTGGTTGAAAGTGCACAGCCCTCGTAGCTGAGAGTGCAGATGAAAGGAAATGTCCATTTCCAGTTGAACTGAGGCTCAGTTGTCATGCACTCGAGTAGCGTTGCAACAGTCAACCGGTAACAGCTGCATTCTTAGCCTTCTCTGTCGCCTGAATCAGTTTGCACCGTTTAATGACATGAGGTAAACATTGGGGCTTGTGGCTGCCGACTCCACACCAGAGTTTCCTAATTGTAGTAGGTCTTTTCTTTGTCCCCTGATTTGCTTTAATACAATGTCAAGAGGAAAATCCTCGTGCTTATTTCTTTGAAGGAACTTCATTTTGAAATCACCAGGTAGCCATGTGCCCAGTGAGCATGTTTTTCTTCTTTACACGCCTCCAGACTTTCTGCCCTTGTACGTTCTGCTGTTGCACTTAAATTCCTGTAGCTTGTCGGCTCCTTCTGCCATTGATGGAGGAACAGAAACCCTGCCTGTGAGGAGACTGACCCATTGCAAGGAAGGACTCCTCTTCACACCGTTGGTGTGGCTTGGGCACACATTACCAACCTACCTGCCGGTGGGGTTGGTCTAGATGACTGAGTTCCCCACATTCACTCATTCTGCAGAGCTTGCAGAAATTTTTCAAGAATTCAGCCTTTCAGCTAGGCTTAGAGAAACTGTGTGAAAGTAAAGAGAACTCGCATTCAAAACCATAGGAGTGCTTGCATTATGTATTGTTAGTGGTTCTCACAATAAACCTTGTTCGATTTTCTAAACATTGTTTTGTTTAGAAAATAAATAATTTTTACTCTCTAGAAACTTTCTCATTTTGTTTTCTATTAAGAATAACTCTAAAAAGCTTTCTTTCCTCTTTGTGACAAAATTAAGATTTTTTTTTCTTCTTTCCTCTTGAAATCCTTTTGCAAATCCTGGGTTGCCTCTAACCAGCAGCATCAGTGACTGGTCTGAATTTTGGTGGAGGCCTGGAAGTACATAAGGTGTTATCTGCAGAGATCAAGTTTGGCATTTACAGTAGATTGGTAGGGACTCAGCGTTATTTTTTTCCCTTTCACAACCTCCTGCAGTAAGGAGTGTAAACATGAACTTTCATCGATCTCAGCTAAGATCAAGTGTCCTAAGACTTTGAGTGATGGTTGGACTAAGGAAGTTTGCTTAGTTCTTCGGTATACTTGTATCCGTGTCCTTTCTTGTCCATCTGCTGTGGTCATGCTGTTCCAGGTTCTTTCCATGCCCTTTAAACCAGCCCTGCAGCAGGCGATTGTGCATGCCCGGTAGTCTGCTGATGGACAGTAAGGATCACAGAGCTGGTGCGGGAAGTCTTGCTGCTCAGACTCTGTTGGTCAGGTTGCTTGTTCTTTGTTTCAGTCTCTTATTTGTAAATGGGGAAACAAGTGGTACCACTTTGTAGGATTATTAAGAAGAGTTACATCAAGTAAATACATGTAATAGATCCTGGCTTCACAAACATGTATTAATACATCTGGGCCTTAGTAGACATTATTGTAATTACCCAAGGTCACCTAGGTAGTAAATAAATGATAGAGTCAAACTTTACAGTCTGATGATAGGATGTCATCGATGGCTCTGTTTCTTTTGGTCGTATAATAAGGAATAAGGACTCATTACATATTTATTAATTAAAATAAGGTGTTTTTTGATAATGACTCTAACATTAAGTGAGTAAGCAGTTGTATGTTGTATGTGCAAATTAAGATAATTATGTAGTTGAAACTGAGCTTGACCAGGGACAACTCTCAATTTGGCATTGTGGGGTCAAGAAAACAGAAGGGGAAAAAAAAAGGTCTCTTGAAATAGGTACTGTTAGCACAATTTTATCATGTAAGAGTGGGAGGCTCAGTTGTCTTGGAGCTTGTGAGGGTGGGCCCCCACCTCCCTCTGAGGTGGCACAGCTGAGGGGTGAGCTCAAGTTGGGTTGATTAGGGGCATTACACTGAAAATTCTTACTTGTGGTCATGCGCGGAGAGCCTTGTGAAGCCATTGGATATAGTCTTGTACGTCTTGTTCATTTCCATTATTCAGCCTGAACAGCTTACTAAATTCATTTATGGTATGTAAGTGAAAAGAAAGCTTAGGTGAATGTTATTTTAAGGTGACTTTCCCTTCTGCTTTTGAGACCTTCATTCCACCCCTACCCGCTCCATTCCCAGGCTCCTTCGGCCCTCCACTGCTGCCCTCTTTTCCAGGCATATTTCTCTTGCTTTCTTCTTCCCTTCCTGTGTTTTAAATGATCTGTCCCCCTCCCTCCCAGTCATTTTCTCAATGCCCATGGATTAAAGAAACGTATCCGGTCTCACCTCAAAGAGGACTGAAGTGTAGTGGTCCTGAGAGGCACAGGCTTGGAAACAGACAACCCTCAACAATGTCCGCTGAGTTAGGGTTAATTGAACTGGTGCAGAGAAGGCAGTATTTTCCCTGGCACATAGTCAGCACTCAATAACTGTTAGCAGTTACTATTATCAGTGGTGTAGCTAGTGAACTTTACACTTAGAAGCCAGATACCAAAGAAGGAAGGGGTTCTCCACCTTCTTACCTGTTCTCAACCATAATTCTTCCTGTTCCCATGTGTGTTAGGAAGCGATAAGCAGGCTGACAGTCCACTTTGGAAACTTTTTAAAGATTTTATTTGTTTATTTTTAAACAGAGGGAAAAGGAGAGAGAAAGAGAGGGAGAGAAACATCAATGTCTGGTTGCCTTTCATGCACCCCCTACTGGGGACCTGGCCAGCAACCCAGGCGTGTGCCCTGACTGGGAGTCAAACTAACAATCCTTTGGTTCACAGGTGGGCGCTCAATCCACTGAGCCACACCAGCCAGGGCTGGAAACTCTTTAAATAGAAAATAAGTACATAACACTTTAGAGTATCAATTCTTAGATCGTAAGAAATATAATTTCCCACATATTTAATTTTTTTCCTCTTTTAAAGATGCACCAATATTTCTGGCAGGAAGTAGTTAAAAGCTCTTTTCTCCTGTGTTTTCTGTGTTATCTTGTTTCTGTAGGTCTTACTGCTGCCAGGTCTGATCTTGGTACTCCCCTGCAGAAAACCCTCAAATGGGTTTTCTTGTCCCATCAGGACAAATTCCAAACCCTCATAATTACTCCCCAGCCTCTCTTCTGCTACCCCAAGTTTACTACATGCCCTTTAATGCATTAATTTATATAATCCTTTGCACTCTAAGAGGTAGAAATGATAATTCTGATTCAAACATAGCAAATCTTGTCTGTAGCCTTGAAACTTTGGGTTTTGCTGTTTATCAATTGCTGGAAAAAGAAACTGGTTCAATAAGAAAGGACAGTTAATGCAGGTATAGGAGGAGATCAAATCCTAAAAGAGTAAAGCTTTCTAGAAGGAAATTGTTGATAAAGTTCAAAACTGGAAACGTTCACAAGAATAACATCCCATTCTGTATTGAGTAAACCTTAAAGTATTTTTTGTAAGCTCTCTTTTAAGATACCCACTTGGGGTCATCTGGACTTCTAAAGTTTAAAGTTACCACCTGTGAAATGTTACTTTTAATTCAAAAAATAGTACATGATCATTGGTTTTTATAGGTAACTGTATTTGTAAAAGTCCTTGCAACTTCCAAAAGGGTTTGATTTTATTGTTCTCATTCCACAGGAGATCCTAAAAATAATTCTTTCTCTTCTCTGTGACTATAGAGAAATTTAAAAAGTCAAGACTCTGATAATTTCTACTTCTTAAATACACGTGGGAAATTTTATTTCAATTGTTAAATCTTTGAAACCTAAAATAAGTTTAAAAACATAGACCATAGCACGAAAGATCCTCTTATTCTTATGTTATATACCATGTCACAGTTACAGAGCAGAATTTTGTGCATGAAATCCCTTAATCATCACAACAGTCTTTCAAGGTTGTGTCAGTGATGGAGAGACTGAGTTCTGCTGGGGACAGATGCCTCACAGTTGAAATCAGACTTGGTTCTAACATTTACTGTGACCTCTTGAGTTATTTATAGTTACTTTTTTTGACCCATATTTTCTGTTGTAAAAAGTGTTTAACACCTGCTGGGTAGCTGTGATAAAATACATAGTTTGTTTATTGTGTACTATTTTCTTTCTATCCTCTGCATGCCAGCATGAGAACAGTGACATTCAGAGATTTTTTTTAACTTAAAAATATTTATAGTGCACTTACTAAGTGCCAGACCCTGTTCTGCTAACATGCACAGTATTTAATGCTCACGTCAACCCTAATTCTTACCTAACAGCTAAGTCATGGTGTATGAAGTAACTAATCCAAGATCAAACTACTGGTAAATGGGGGAGTCCTGGACGTACCCAGGTTCTGCTGATCTGAGAAGAGCTGGGTTTCTCAAAGACCTCCTGGTTTCAGTGCCATATGGGTTTACCGTTCACAAATCTGTTTCTCTAGCCTATTGTATTGTAGTCTTATTATCCCTTCCTAGATTAAAAAAAAAATCTTTAAAAGCAGAGAAGTCTTTTAAAAACTTATTTTAACAGCATTTGTTTTTTTCTGTCTACAAAATAATTGTTCATTGTAAGAACTTTGAAAAGTACAAGTTATTTTTAATTGAAGAAGAAAACAGTCAATATTTTAGTGTTTATTTTTCTAGTCTTTGCATTTGTTAATGCAATGCTTTCCTTCTGTAACATTGTAAGTAAATTTTATAAATGAGTTATGTGACCTTATACTGAATGTAATGAACATTTTGTCATTAAGTATACTGCAAAATGACTTAAAATGACCACATAGGTGGCAATGGTTTTCTATCTTTGTATCTTTATCTCTGCTTAGAATGGGGCCTTATGTAGAGAAGGCATATGATAAATTTTTGTTGAATGAATAAAAATTATAAACCTATAGTTTCTCATATTCCATAAAGATCTTTTTAACTATTCAGAGAAACTTCATTACATTTAGACTATGGATTGAATATTTGCATTGACATTACATATTCATTTTGAAGATAATATCTAGAACATGTAATATTACTAACTGCAAAATATTATTATGATTCATTTTTGTTATATTTACTTATTTTATATATTTAACATGTTTATTCTAAAGAAAAGTTCTTCATCCCTGTACATGCTCCATACTGTCAGGAAACTTCCTAAAACTTAGCCCCACTCAATGTCACTCCAGGACCCTACAGGCATCACCCAAGTACCTTTCCCATCTTTGTTCTGCAGGATTCCTCTGCATGTGCCTTAGAAACAACCTAGACTGCATGCCAGTGTCCGGTGTAGCCCATGCTTTCCCGCCTAGTGTCTTCTTCCTGTTCATTCTCTTCCTCATCCCACGTGTCTACCTGCCAACCCAGATGTACCTTTTGGAGTTATTTCCAAAGCTGCCTCTTCCACAGGTCACCGTTGGCCTCTTTCCTGCAGCTGATTTTAATTCTGTTCACTCTAATGCTCTGCACACATGACTCCCACTCTGCTTGTTTCTAAGGGGCTGGTGTGTATTGTCATTTGTAATCCTTCAAGGTAGGTTAGTTGTATTTTTACTTTCCATATCTGTTGGTGCAACTGAGATCTTGGTGGGGCAGTTGCTGAGTCAGTAATTGGTTAGGGGGTTGTGAGTGACCTTCTAAGCCAGCAGAACTGCATCTAGTTAATCATCGGTGAGTGCAGATGATTGCTGCTTTACTGAAAATAAGATTGTAGTGAAAGAAGAACCAGAACTCTCACATACTAGTAATACCAAGGTGAGGACATGGAAAAGTCATTCTCAAAATTAATACCAATAGCAACAACAATATAAAATACTTGGAAATAAATGAATATCAGGCATAATATATGAATAAAACTAGTAAATATTAATAAGAGATGTAAAAGATTCTGAAAATTTATAGAAACATTTTGGATAAGAATGCTGAATATTCTGGAGATTTCAGCTCTATCCAGATTGATTTATAAATTTACCACAATCTTTACCTTATAAAATTGAGTAATTTTTTTGAATGTCAGAGTAACCTAAATTTATCTTAAATTTATCTGTAAGAATAAATAGCTAAGAATAGTTATGACAGTTTTAGAAAGGAGGGATAAATATTAACTGATAGTCTTTACAGTACAAGATTTAAAGTATCAGTGGGCCATATTAAAGCCCCGTATAGATCATTATATATGCAATTACTTTACTTCTAATAAAGTAAACATCACAAGTCATTGGAAAAGTTACTAATTATTCCACAACTAATGCTAGGAAAATTAGTTATTGGGGAAGGGGAGGAATAGGTTATATCCTCATGTTTAAGCCAAGTAAATTCTAGGAGGAATAAGTGGTAAATGTTACAAAGGAAAATATAATAAAAAAAAGAAATAATAGGTAAAAACTAGCACTAGGATCTAAAAAGACTTTTCTAAAGCTAAAAGCAATAAGAAAAAAACATAGGAAAAGACTGATAATACTTGTTTACATAAAAATGTAGAAATAGTTGTATGCCAAAGCAAAGTTAAAACATAAGGGACACTATAGAGGAAAATATTTGCAACATAGAATAGTCAAAAGATTGCCTTTACTGTATAGAGAGCCCTTATAAATAAATAAGAAAAATACTTGACATTCAAATTTTAAAAGGGGCAGATGTGAACAAATAAAGCCATTAAGAAATACAAATAGAAAAAAAGTATATTTAAAACTAGTATCGTTATACTTACCTGGCAGAGGAGATACCATGATCACGAGGATGGTTTTCCCAGGGCTTGCTTATTCATCGCACTCTGGATGTGCTGACCCCTGCGATTTCCCCAAATGTGGGAAACTCAACTGCATAATTTGTGGTATGGGAGACTGTGTTCTTGTTCTCACTGGCAAAAAAGAAAAAAAAACTAATATCAGTGTAAATTGAAATAGGACAGATTAAACAGTGATGAAATACTTTTATCCTTGTCTAACTTGGAAAGATTGAAATTTCATACTTAAAGTTAATATAATGAAATGAACACTAGTGTGTTACTTATTGATAAGTATGTAAATCACTGTGGACTTTTTTTTTGAAAATAGTTTTTACAGTTTGATCCTGTATTTCCACTCCTAGTGATTTTCCTAAAAGAAGTGGAAAAATACTTTGTATTAGTAACTTGTATAAGAGATCACTCCAAAACTGAGTGGCTTAAACAATAAATTATCTCAGGTTCTGTGGGTCAGGAATCCCTTTGCAGCACCCTGGATGCCTCTGACACTCAGTTCTCTCTAACACCTGCAGTCAAGATGTGGCTGGGCTACAGTCATCTTATCTTAAGGCTTGACTGGTGAATAATTTGCCTCCAGACAGGCCTCAGGTCTTTGCTCCCCTTGGCTGAAGACATCCGTTCCTCACCTCGTGGGCCTCCCCATAGAGAACACCTTACCAGGTGTAGCCGGAGCTCTAGGGAAAGGATCACAGACCGTGAATGCTGAGAGATGGGTTTTATGGAATATTTTGGACACTGACTCCTATAATGGTTAGTGAAGTTAGTATAGTTAGGTTAGTGTACAAAGGTTTTCATTACAGTTTTTTAAAAATTTATAATGGCAAAAAAGAAATACATAATTACATATACACAAAGAAGAACATAAGGAAGTGATTTAAATGTTCCACACCAAAAGAATGGTTAAATTGAGCTGCATTCACACAGTGGTAGTGAAATTGCGTAATGATAATAGTTCCTACCTTTTTTGAGTGTCACTCATGTTCTGGGCATTTGCTAGAAAATATTTCTGATCCTGACAGCAATCATGTAGGGTGGCAGTTATTATCCTCATTTTACAGATGAAAAAGTTGATGCTGTAAGATAGAGTACAGCTGATGGAGTTCCGGCACTGGGAAGTCCTTCTAGGGTTACCTGACTTCAAAGACCTGTGACCAGAGTGCCGTTTAAGTATGTTATGAAGAAGAATGACATGAGGAAGACTTTTTACAAAGTGATCCATTTGTGCACATTTAATGTACATGTAAGAAAAAGATAGTCATAAATGTTATCTTTTAATGTAGAATAATAGAATATTTAAAATTTTTAACTTTATTTTTCTAAATCTTCTACATTTGTATGCATTCCATTTATGATCATTTTCAATAGTTAGGTCCCTGTAAAGTATTTTAGCTTTCTCTATCCCCAAGGAAAAACCACTGGCAAGACTTATACACACAGTTTTATGTGAGATTGAAAGTTTTCTTGGTAATAAATCATCATTCCATTCCCTTTAATTTGGTTTTCTAGATGACTGATCTCTCTTTACCCAACTATCTGATGGCATCTTCAGTGGGACTGCTTCCTACCCAGCTCCTGAATTCCTACCTGGGTACCACCTTGCGGACCATGGAAGATGTCATCACAGAACAGACCATTAGTGGATATTTTGTTTTTTGTTTACAGGTGAGTTGAAGGCCAAGGTTGCCTTTTTTATCCTTGTGTGACATTGCTGTTTTAAACCTAACAGATTTCATTGAAAATAATTTAAGAGGATTTTTCCTTTTCATGTCTTTTCTTGTTCTTTCATTTTACTTAATATTTGGACAACATTTATATTTTTTATTGTGTGGCTATATGGAAGTATATAGAACTGAATTGATACTTATGAATATTCTCTTAAACAAAAAAGGAGTAACAAAAACCAAGTTCTTTCTGCAGTGATTATTTTCAAAGTCCTCACTCAATCAAATACTAAATACTCTATTTTGAGTTAGTGCAAAGTGTTACTACTGTTTCTAAAGATAATTTTAGTGAGATTTAGTGGGGTTGGGTTTTTATCTTAGTTACTTTAATCTTCAAATTATTGAACTCTTCTATTGGTACTTTTTAGAATATTATACTGGCAATGTAAATTTTTTTCTGGTATATTTTGAGGTAGAACAAATGTTTTTCTGAAAGTATTGCTTTCTAAAAAGTAAAATATTCTGCTGCAAATCTAAATAAGATTTTTATAATGGAGTATTATTACCATGCAAATTATAATATAGTTTGGGGTATATATAATACCATATTAGAGGTTGATAAAAGAGGAGAGTCCTGCTATGTAGACACATTTATTTGGTGCTTTTAAATTGCATATAGGAAGACATAAAATTTTATTTCTTTAGTTGTGATACATTTTACTCCTGAGACATACCAAAATATAAAATTACCATAAATTTTGATGATTTAGTAAGATGATGCTGATGATGAAGATGATAGCTAACCTTTAATGAGTGCTTTACATACCATATACAAGATCTGTCCAGACGGTATCCAGCCATGTAATACAAGAAATAGAGACATTTATTGAAGAAGATAGAAGATACAAGGAATATCGTGCATAGGACAAAGTAGTCCTTTTCAGAGTAGTCATGTTGGGACCTCACAGAGTTCTCCCCATTTCCATCAACTGCCCCAGCATATTTTCCTGAATCTCATCGATGGTCTGAAATTTCTTCCCTTTCAAAAGTGATTGTAGTTTTGGGAAAAGGCAACCCAGATTCACAGGGCACTGAATCTGGGCTGTAGCGGGGCTGAGTTACCTAGGTGATTCGATGTTTTGCAAAAAATTCTGCACCATGATGCATGAGTGGGTGTGTTGTCATGATGAAGCTGCCAATCACCAGTTCTCCATAGCTGCAGCTGTCTGAATTGTCTGAATAGTTTCCACAGAGGAATGTTCAAGCTTAACATAAAATTTGATGCAGGCTTGTTGCTCTACTCACGCAGGTATTTTGAATGCAACCAGCCACACAGCACACATGTTCACTCAACAGCATCTACTGCCCCCAGTGACTCCGTACAGTGAAATTGTCATTGTTCATGCATTGCTCATTCTAGTCCACTCTCCTTGACTGCCCTGTTGCATCAAAGGCATGCAAACCGTTGCCATTATATTAACAATGGCTTCGCTTTTTCTGGACAGACCTCATATTTAAGCTTATTTAATTCCTAGCAAAATCTTAGGAGGTTTCTACTTTTATTACCTGAAGACCATTGTGGACATCTCTTCCCAATACTTCCCTCAGTTTCGTAGCTTAAAATTAATCGTGGCAAAAATATTTACACCATGGAAAACAGCAGGTGCTCCAGGTCAAGATTCCCAACGTCTGATCTCCAAGAGCCTGTTTGTCAGCACACCAGCAGATATAGTTTGTCTAAGGTCACAGATACAAGGACAGGATGAGGCAGTTGATTCTAGAGACCATTCATGCTCATGACCAGTGAACCAGTCTGCTGAACAATAGTACTAGCTAGACAGCCAACCAAAATTATTGATGCTGCACTTGTTAGTTTTAATTCATACTGTTACTGAATATGTGGTATCATGGTACAGATTTACTGTTAATGACATTTTTCTCGTGTTTTTGAGGCTACTGTATGTTGTACCAACATTGTTATGATAGATGAAGCCAGACTGATTTCTTTTGTGCTTATGCAGTACAAGCCTAGTAAACAGTAAGCCCAGGAATTTTTATAATGAACTTTAAATAAAGCTGGTCAATAAAAGGACTTGTGAAGGAAAACTTTGTAATATTTTTGATATTTGGAGAGTCAGGGTTTTTTCTTTACTATTTTTAATCCAGAGCTAAATGTTTTTAAATAATCTGAATCTAGGTTTAGAGTTATTATAGTTGGTTTATTTTTATTAATGCTAATCACTTATTAAATTTTGTATGTGTTATATTTATGTAATAATTTGTTTAGAATCATCCTGAGGTACTATAATATTCTGATGTACACTGCATTCTCAGATTTGTTTAGTATAAATTTAAGTGTATTTGTTTTTCTTTAGTTTCTTGAAAATGAGTAATCCACCTAAAACCTCTCTTTTTCCCTTACATTATGTTTTTCAGTAGTTAGAATTCCTCATGTTAACAGCTTTTAGAAGGTTTTCAGTATTTAGTACTGTATATGTCTGTGCATCTCATTAATTATCTGTAATCACTGGGGTTACAGCAGGCATTTGTCAGTGGTGAGTCTTAAAGTATAGGGTCTTCTTTTTCCACTGATTTTTTTACATTGCGTAAACTGGCAAATTTAACCTTAGGATACAAAATGGGTAAAAGACAAATATTTCTTAACTTAGGCATTTATGAAAAACAGTCACCAAAACAAACAAAAAAAAGTGCAGACATATTTATGCTTTGATCTGATCTATTGATATTACAGCTAAATTTGTTTCTGGAAGGACTTAGTTCAGCGAGGGGAAAAGAGGGAAATGAGTGTAAGAAAAAAGGAGGAAGCTTAGCTTGCAGTTGGTGGCGTTAGGGTCTTCGTGACATTTCTCACATTAGCTAGAAATGAGCCAAAAATCTGCAACAGTTTTAGAGCTGTCTGCAGAGTCCACAGTGTCCACAGAATTTAGCAACGGCACATAGATGCTTACAGGAGGCACAGCTGTCCAAGTCAAGATTCCCACCTGTAGGAATCTTGCCGAGATCCCATGGTCTGTTCATTCAGTTACCCTTGTCCTTGACCATATTTTTCTGTGCACCCCACTCCCCTACTCTGGATAAATCTGTCTCATCTGCTTTGCACTTGTTCCTTTGGGGAAGTCGTACAACCTCACATATTGTTTACAAACATCAGCTGGTCTCTCAGCACTACCCCATATCCCAGCTGTTTCCATAGTGACACCTTCTAATCCATCTCCCCTCCTCACAGTTTGATTCCTTCCTCTCTTTGCCTCTCAATTCTTCACAGGCTCTCTTCCTGCTTAATAGCAAAAGCAGGTCTTCAGATGGAAAACCCCTCAGTTTCCATTTGAGAAACCTACTAACCTCCCATGTTTTGCTCCTGCTTTCCAGTTGATGGTGAAGAGATCCTGTGCTTGAGGCTTTTGTTTTAATAGAGAAACTTTTTAAAAGTCATTTTTTTTTTTAATTTTACACTTTACTGAGCTTAGAAAGTGGTGTGTGGAGGGCCAGTACAAACCAACAGGCCCTGGGGTCCAGAAGGACATCTCCATGTGGACTGAGCCAGCTCACCTGGCTGGGAACTGAAAGGTTTGCCTCTGGGTCTGAACCTCCTTCCTGTTGTCCTGCCACATCTGCCACTACCCTCGTCTCAGTCAGACTGCAGAACAAGAACACCTTCTTCCCTCAGCATCTTGATTGCTTTTCCACTTTCCTGGCCCATTTACCAGAGTCTTTTCCTCCTCTCATCCCTAAATCAGTGTTTTTCAGTACTATAGCCAAAGCTTTCTAGTCTCACTCTGAAAACTTTTCTTCTTGGTACATCCATTGCTATTATGTTTGTCCGTGTTAGGGCCCTAGCAGATGTTCAGCTTAGCCTTCATTCCCTATTTCAGACCCATTCACTGCACCTTGAGTCCAGCTTGTCTCAAACAGGACTTGGCATCTCATCCATGCTTAGCATCTCTCCCCATTAGTTCTAACAGTGTTTCCATCTCTGTCTCTACATGGTGTCACTTTGCACTGCTAAGTATCAAACTTAGGGTTTTCTGTGATTGTATCTTGTCTTTCTAAGAACTAACATGTTAGAGAAAAACCAAGCTTCAAAGCCCCACCTTTAAATATCTAATTTGCTTAGAGTTGTATTGAGTGATGGTACGTACTTCATGGTGCCCCCTGACAAAGTTCCAAGTCCCCTTGCATCTCCCTCTCCTCCGTCACTGACCTGCCTCCACCTCACCCCCACCACCCTCAGCACTTAGAGTTAGGATACTGGCCCTATAAAATTTTAAATTATGGGTAGACTTAATACAGCAGTGTTATGTTTTAGGGTTACGTGGGGTTTGAGCAGCCTTTGGAAACTTGCTTGGACCTCACACAACACCTACCCCACCCTCTTTCTCTTTTAATATTGGTTCCAAACTCTAGAAAACTGATTTACAAAAGACCTTTGAATAAGTACTGCTTAGAAGAGATGGCTGCTGAGACATACTGATGAACTACATGCTGGACCACAGCTTCCTGTTGAATGCAAGAAACCAAAGCCACATGGCTTGAGGGACTTCACTGAAATCACGTCACTGCTGAGCAACTGAACAAAGACTAGAACCTCACTTTCTGTGTGATGCTTCCTCTAGAATCCCTCTGAGTGGCATTTTCAACCCATCACCATGTTTTCCTTTGTTTTTTTCGCATTCACAATTTCTTGTTAATTTTTGAAGTTTGTTGGAATTTCATATTTCCGGTGGGTCTTAATATTTCTAATTTTGACTGCACTAGGTATTTCATCTGCAAATGGTGGTGCTTCTAAGTGGGCTGAGAAATGCCTGTGGGCATTTATCATTGTATAGAGATAGAAGCTATATATTTTTACATCCGTGAAGTTCAGCCAGCTATTAACCTCTGTTGAGCACATCTTATTCCTTGAAGGAAGCTTGTTAGTGCAGAGACAGGTCTGACTTTTCTCTTTTTTTTATTATTATTTAATAGTACTTTATTTCTTTTTGTATTTTTCCATTACCATTTAACCCTCTTATACTGCTCTACCCCTGTAATCACCATACTGTTGTCTATGTCCATGAGTCCTCCTTCCTTTTTGCTCAATCCCTCCACACCCTAAAATCCCCCTGCCACACTGTGGTCGCACAGTAGCTGTCACACTGCTCTCTATCTGTGCATCTGTCTACATTTTGCTTATTAGTTCAGTTCATTCATTAGATTCCACATATGAGTGAAATCATATGGTATTTGTCCTTTTCTGACTGGCTTATTTCACTTAGCATAATGTTCTCCAGGTCTGCCCATGCTGTCACAAAGAGTAACATTTTATTCTTTTTATGGCTGAGTAGTATTCCATTGTGTAAATGTCCCATACTTGGTTCAC
This sequence comes from Anoura caudifer, assembly GCA_004027475.1. NCBI lineage: Eukaryota > Metazoa > Chordata > Mammalia > Chiroptera > Phyllostomidae > Anoura > Anoura caudifer. The sequence goes on along the minus strand of PVKU01001686.1, from coordinate 52,037 downwards.
CCACTCATCTACTGATGCACACTTGGGCTGCTTCTGTGTCTTGACGATTACATACAGTGCTGCAGTGCACATAGGGGTGCTTGTGTTTTTTTGAATTAGTGTTTTGGGTTCCTTCAGATACATTCCCAGAAGTGGGATCGCTGGGTCAAAAGGCAGACTCAATTTTAATTTTTTGAGGTATCTACATACTGCTTTCCATAGTAACTGCACCAGTTTGCATTCCCACCAACAGTGCAACAGGGTTCCCCTTTCTCCACATCCTTGTTAGCACTTGTTTGTTGACTTGTTAATGGTAGCCATACTGACAGGTGTGAGATGACATCTTATTGTGGTTTTAATTTGAATTTCTCTGATGATTAGTGATGTTGAGCATCTTTTCATATGTCTGTGGGCCACGTGTATGGCCTCCTTGGAGAAGTGTGTGTTCAGGTCCTTTAGCCATTTTTTTCATCAGATTGTTTGTTTTTTAGGTGTTGAGTTTTGTAATTCTGGATGTTTACTGCTTATCAGATTAATTGGTGAGTATGTTCTTCCATTCCACATAGGGTTGTCTTTTTATTTTGTTGGTGGGTCTCCTTGACTGTGCAAAAACTTTTTAGTTTGATATAATCTCATTTGTTTGTTTTTTCTTTTGTGCTCCTTGCCTGGGGAGATATATCAAATAAAATATTGCTATGAGCAGTGTCTGAGATTTTACTACCTATGTTTTCTTCTAGGATTTTTATGGTTTTGGGTCTAATATTTAAGTCTTTAATCTATTTTTAATTTATTCTTGTATATGGTGTAAGAATGTGGTCTAGTTTTATTTTTTCTGCAAGTATCTGTCCAATTTTCCCAACACCATTTATATTTGAATAAACTAATTTTAGGCCATTGTATGTGCTTGCTTCCTCTGTCAAATATTAATTGACTTTAAGCGTATGGGTTTATTTCTGGGCTCTGTATTCTGTTTCATTGATATATATCTGTTTTTATGTCAGTACCATGCTGTTTTGATATTATGCCTTTATGGTATAGTTTGATATTATGTAACATGGTTCCTCCAACTTTGTTCTACTCAGGATCGCTGTTCCTATGTGGGGCCTTTTGTGGTTCCATAAAATTTTTTGAAATACTTGTTATGGTTCTGTCAGATATGACATTAGAATATTGATAGGGATTATGTTGAATCTATAGATTGCTTGGGATAGTATGGACATTTTTAATGATGTTAATTTTTCCTACCCATGAACATGGTATATGCTTCCAATTATTTGTATCTTCAGTTTTTTCTACAGTGTCTTATAATTTCCCGAGTACAAGTATTTACACCATTGGTTAGATTTATTCCTAGGTATTTTATTCTTTTTGAAGAAATTATGAGTGGGATTATTTTCTTAATTTCCCTTTTTGTTAGTTCATTATTGGCTTATAAAATTGCAACTGATTTCTGGATACTGATTTTTGTATCCTCCTACTTTCCTGAATTCATTTATCTCACTTCTAGTGGTTTCCAGGTGGATTCTTTGGGGTTCTCTGGTACAGTATCATGTCATCTGCAAATAAGGACAGTTTTACTGCTTTGTTGCCAATTTGGATGCCTTTCATTTTTTCTTCTTGTCTGATTGCTATTGCTAGAAGTTCCAGTAATATTTTGAATATGAGAGGGGAAAGTGGAGATCCCTGTCTAGCTCCTGGTCTTCAGGGGAATGCTTATAGTTTTTGCCCACTGAGTATGATGCTGGCAGTGGGTTTGTCATATATGGCCTTTATTATGTTGAGGTATGTTCTGTCTATTGCCACATTCCTGAGAGTTTTTACATAAATGGGTGCTTTTTCATATCTATTGATACGATCATGTAATTTTCATCCTTCATTTCATTTATGTGGTGAATTACATTTATTGATTTGTGAATGTTGTAGCAACCTTGCATTCCTGGAATAAATCCCACTTGATCATGGTATATGATCTCTCTGATATATTGCTGTATTCGGTTTGCTAATACTTTGTTGAGGATTTTAGTATCTATATTCATCAGGGATATTGGCCTGTAATTTTCTTCTTTTTTTGAAGTGTCTTTATCTGGTTTTAGAATTAGGATAATGCTGGCCCTGTAAAATGAGCTTGGGAGCTTTCCCTCCTTTTGAATTTTTTGAAATACTTTGAGGAGGAGAGGTGTTAGTTCTTCCCAGCATGTTTGATAAAATTATCCTGTGAAGCCATCCAGTCTAGGGTTTTTGTTTGTAGGGAGTTTTTTGATTACTGCTTCAGTTTCAGTAGTTGTAACCTGTCTATTCAGATCTCTGATTCTTCTGATTTAGTTTTGGAAGATTATATGTTTCTAGGAATTCGTCCACTTAGTCTAGGTTGTCCATTTGGTTGGTATGTAGTTCATAATATTTACTTGCAGTTCTTTGTATTTCTTTGTTGTCAGTTATCCTTTTTTTAAGTATATTTTATTGGCTATGCTATTACAGTTGTCCCATATTTTTCTATCATTTATTCCCTGGGCCCTGCATCCCCTCACACCAGCATTCCCCACCCCCTTAATTCATGTCCATGGGTTGTACATATAAGTTCTTCGGCTTTTCCATTTCCTATACTATTCTTAACCTCCCCCGTCTATTTTCTGCCTTCCATTTATGCTGCTTATTCCCTATACCTTTTCCCCCATTCTTCCCACTTCCCCCCCCACTGATAACCCTCCATGTGATCTCCAGTACTGTGATTCTGTTCCTGTTCTAGTTGATTGCTTAGTTGGTTTTTAGGTTCAGTTGATGACAGTTGTGAGTTTATTGTCATTTTACTACTCATGTTTTCATCTTTTTCTTATTCTTAGATAAGTCCCTTTAACATTTCATACAATAAGGGCTTGGTGATGTTGATATCCTTCAACTTGACCCTATCTGGGAAGTACTTTATCTGCCCTTCCATTCTAAATGATAGCTTTGCTGGATAGAGCAATTGTTGATTTAGGTCCTTGCCTTTCATGACTTTGAATACTTCTTTCCAGCCCCTTCTTGCCTGCAAGGCTTCTTGTCAGAAATCAGCTAATAGTCTTATGGGAACTCCTTTGTAGGTAACTCTCTCCTTTTCTCTTGCTGCTTTTAAGATTCTCTCCTTATCTTTAATCCTGTGAAATGTAATTATGATGTGTCTTGGTGTGTGCTTGTTGGGTCCAATTTCTTTGGGACCTTCTGGGCTTCCTGGACTTCCTGGAAGTCTGTTTCCTTTGCCAGATTGGGGAAGTTCTCCATTATTTTTTTAAATAAGTTTTCAATTTCTTGCTCTTCCTCTTCTCCTTCTGGCACCCCTAGTGTTTGGATGTTGAAACATTTAAAGTTGTCCTGGAGGTTCCTAAGCCTCTCCTCATGTTTTCGAATTCTTGTTTCTTCTTTCTGTTGTGGTTGAATGTTTATTTCTTCCTTCTGCTCTAAATTGTTGATTTGAGTCTGTTTCCTTCCCTTCAACTGTTGGTTCCCTACACATTTTTCTTTATTTCACTTTGCATAGCCTTCAATTTTTCCTCCATTTTGTGACCGTACTCAACCATTTCTGTTGGCATCCCGATTACCAGTGTTTTGGACTCTGCATCTGATAGGTTGACTGTTTCTTCATTGCTCGGTTCTATCTTTGGAGTTTTTATCTGTTCTTTCATTTGGGCCATAATGCTTTGTCTTCGCACACCTGTTACATTGTAAGGGGTGGAGCCTTAGGTATTCACTGGAGCATGGCAACCCACATCACTGTGTTGTGGCACTGTATGTGAGAGAGGGGTGAGAGAGGGAGCAGTGCTGCTTGCTTGGCTCTTGGCTGGCTTTCAGTTACTTCCCCCACAAGCAAATCGGGCCCTTCTGGTGCTGATTCCAGGATGGGTCGGCTTATGTGTACGTGTCTAGGACCCTGTGGGTCTCTCCTACAAACTCTCTTGTGAGGCTGGAAGTTTCTCCCACTGCCGCAACACCTACAGGTTTTTACAGCCAGAGGTTTTGAGGCTTTCTTTTTCCACGCTGGAACCCTGGGTTGCTCAATCTATCTTGCTCTCCGGTTGTTCTCAGTTTATCTGCATGCAAATGTGGGACCACCTGCTATTGCTTTGCCTGCGCAGTCCTCCAGCAACAGCCTTGCTGCACATCTTCTCCACCCTGGCTGCCCATCTCCACCCCTCCTACCAGTCAGGATAAATGTCTCTTCTTTAACTCCTTGGATGTCAGACTTCCATATAGTTAGATTTTCTGGCAGTGCTGGTTGTTTTTTGTTTTTGAATTCATTTCTGTCTTTCTTTTGGTTGTGCAAGGAGGCAAAGTGTATCCACTTACACCTCCATCTTGGCTGGAAGTCTGGTGTCAGTAATTATTTCTCCTTTTTCATTTCTGATTTTATTAGGGTCTCTCTCTCTTTTTTTCTTGATGGGCCTGGTGAAAGTTTTGTCAGTCTTTTTTATCAGAGAACTAGCTTTTGTATTGATTGATCTTTGTATCATGCTTTATAGACTCTATTTTGTTTATTTCTGATCTGATCTGATCTTTATCATTTCCTTCCTTTTCACTTTGGGCTTTGTTTGTTCTTTTTCAATTTGTTTTTAGTGTAAAGTTGGGTAATTGTGCTTTTACTTGTTTTTGAGATAGGACTATAATGCTATGAATTTCTCTCTGAGAACTGCTTTCTCTGTGTCCCAAAGATTTTGGGTTTTTGTGTTCTCATTTTCCTTTGTTTCAAGATATCTTGATTTCTCCCTCGACGTTGTTGACCCATTCATTGTTTAATAACATGTTACTTAACTTCCATGTCTTTGTGTATTTTTCAGTGTTCTTGTGATTGATTACTAGTTTCATAGCATTGTGGTCAGAGACAATGTTTGATATGATGTCAGTCTTCTTAGATTCATTGAGACTTGTGTCCTAACATGTGATTTATCCTAAAAAATGTTCCATGTACACTTGAAAAGTATGTATATTCTACAGTTTTGGGTGAAATGCTCTGAAGATGTCAATGAAATCCATTTAATCTAGTGTTATATCAGGCCATTGTCTCCTGGTTGATTTCTGTTTTACAGATCTATCATTGGCATGAATGAGGTGTTAAATCCCCTACTATGACTTCAATCTGCTGGTCTCTCCTTTTATGTCCCTCGAGATTTGCTTTACATATTTAGGTGCTCCTGTGTTGGGTGCATAAATTTTTACTAGGGTTATAACCTCATGTTGGATTGTGCCCTTTATCATTATGTATAGTTTTTCCATGTCTCTTACCTTGGTTTTAAAGTCTCTTTTGTCATATAGGTATTGCTGACCCAACTTTCTTTTCCCTTTCCTTTTGTATGAAATCAGCTTTTTTCATCCTTTTACTTTTAGTCTGTGTGTATCTTTTGATCTGAGGTGGGTGTCCTGGAGACAGATATATATGAGTCTTGTTTTCTTATCCATTCAGCCTTTTGGTTGTAGCATTTAAGCCATTTACTTTTAAGGTGATTATCGATAGATATATATTTATCACCATTTTATTTATAAACTATTTTCCTCTCTTTTTCTTTTTCCTCTTCTTAAAGGAAGCCCTTTAACATTTGTTGCAGTACTGCTTTGGTGTTAACAAACTCCTTTAGCCTTTTTCTTGTCTGGGAAGCTCTTTATTTTTCTCCTTCAATTTTAAATGATAGCCTTGCAGGGTAAAGTGCTTTGGTTGTATGTTCTTGTTTTTCATCATCTTGAATATTACATGCCAATCCCAAGTCTAAAATGTTTTTGTTAAGAAATTGGATGACATTCTAATTGGAGCTCCCTTAACTACCTGCTTTTCTCTTTCAGCTTTTAGGATTCTCTCCCTGTCTTTAAGCTTTGCCATTTGAATTATGATATATCATGGTGTAAGTCTCTTTGAATCTGCCTTGTTTGGGACTCCCTGCACTTCTTGGACTTGTGAGTCTTTTATTTCACCAGACTAGGGAGGTTTTTGATAATTATTTCTTCAAATAGGTTCTTGATCCCTTGCTCACTCTCTTCTCCTTTTGGTAGCCCCATGATGTGGATGTTGTTACACTTTATGTTGTCCAAAATGTTTCTTAGGCTATTCTTATTCTTTTTCATTCTCTTTTCTTTTTGCTACTCTGCTTCTTTTTTTGTTCTACCTTGTCTTCCAAATCATTGATTTGATCCTTTGTGTTATCTGTCCTACTGTTTATACCTTCTAATGTATTGGTAATTTCATCTATTGCATTCTTTATTTCTGACTGGTCATTTTTTATTGTTTCTATGTTGTTTTTCATATTGTTGATTTTATAATCATTACTCTAAATTATATCTGATAAATTGCTTGCCTCCCTTCATTTAGTTCTGAAGGATTCTCTTGTTTTTTCTTTCGGGGCCTCTTTCTTTGTGTTCCCATTTTGGCTGCCTCTTTGTTTTTGTTTATATATATTCGGTAGGTCTACAAAGACTGGCCCACACATATGTTAGATGTTGCCTATGACTGGCCCTGGGCAACCTATTCAGAGCTATCAGCGATGTCCAACTTTTTGCTCCCTCTACTGGGCCTGGATATGTGCAGAAAGAACCAGGCTGTGCATCAAGGCTGGCTTTTACCAGCACCGGTCCTTGGCAAAGGGTCAGCTAAAGTCTCAGAACTTCTAGAGACCCCCTTTAGTTGTTAAACTTAATCATTGAGATAACCTCCAGTTGTACTCCTTAGCAGCCTGACTTTAGCTTCACAGGTGGGGCAGAGTAATTTCTGTGAGCAGAGCTATTGCTTCCCCTCAGGCTGATGCCACTTGGAGGGGAGTATGTTGCCTGAGAGAGATGGCCTCTGCAGTGTGGGGAGTGACTGAGCACAGGAATTCTGGGGGCTGTTCCTTCAGGTCTCTCCACAGAGACTCCAGCCCCAGACTTTCCTCATGCATCTCTTGTCCACTCTGTGCCATCCCTCCGCCAAAGTCCAGAGTAAGTGGCTATGTTGGCCCTTTAGGAGGCTCTCTGTGCGTCCAGCCATCTCTCCCTGGCAGATAGAATACCCACTGCTTTTCACAGCTGGATGTTATCTGGGTTCCCTTCCGGTTCTGTGCTGTAGGCTGCAGGGCCCAGCTGGGGGTTTAGATCTGACACTTCTCAGTGGGAATGCCCTCCCCCACAGGCCTGAACTACCCCTCTGGAACTTCAGCTGCTGCCCGTGGGACCCCAGCCCGCCCTCTCACACCTCCTCAACTCTCTACCAGTCACACTGAACTCAAGTGGTGTCTTCTATCTGTTCTTGGTTATAAGGCTTCTCTCCAGCTAGTGTTCTGTTGGTTATTCAGGATGTTTTATCTATTAGTTAGTTGTAATTCCACTTTGGTCCTGGGAGGAGGTTTGTGCAGCTTCCACTTTTTCCTCCAGCGTTTTGGATCCAAGACAGGTGTGACTGTTATGGAGCAAACATTGTTCACATAGATTAGAAGGGATGTTTACCGCCTGTGTTTACTTGACAATATATAACGGTTACCTACAGATTTTGGCTCATATGCCCAGTAGAATCAGGCAACGGAAGAATAAGTGACTCTGTGTGAACTATTTAAAAATGTCACCTGAGCATATTTGGGAAGCATCCTGTTTGAAACATTTCTAAGCTAATATTTATTGCAATTATTTCCTTCCCTTTTTCTGCGTAAAATATTAATTGGCATATTTTATTTTATTTACAGATTATTGTAAGTATAGGCCTCATGTTTTATGTAGTCCATCGAGCGCAAGTGGAATTGAATGCAGCTATTGTAGGTTGTGAAATGGAACTGAAAACCTCACTTGCAAAAGACAGTCAGCCAGACACCAGCAGCTCGTCATACAACAAGCGGATGCTGACATTCTCTGGAGCCGGAATCAACGTTGTGTGACTCTAGTGAAGTGCAAGGTTGTTGAGAGCCTGGTGTGCTGGCCAAGGTGCAGTTTCCTCACAGGGGCAGAGACAAGGACTAACCTTATTACAACACAAACAGAACTGACTAGTTTTTAAATTGCATAGCTTGTTTTGGAAGATAGATGCAATTTTGGCTGCACCCCCTTATCATTGTTATGCCCATAAAGGCCTATTGGTCTGCACTTTAGTATTTTTAATTTTTTCTTTCTGGATACTTATGAACCGAGAAGTGTACCAATTATTTTTCTGGTTAGTCTTTATTTGTAAAGTCCCTGAATAGCTGTATGCATCTTTCTTACTTATAAAGACCAGTAAAAGTATGCAGTTTTAAATGTACAATACTATTGGGTACCCTTTGCTTTGGTAGTTCTTCCAGAAAGGATACACAGATTTTGTTTTTTATTTTTTTAAGTGGGACCACTTTACTTCCCTGTTCTTTCCTAGTTAGTAACAGACATTAACTTTGGGTTGAATGTATTTTTGCAGGCACCGCATTGTTGCAGGGCCATTTACACCAGTTCACACAAGCTGAAATCTGAGACATGAGACTGAAGTGCTCTTAAGAAACCTTTTATTTCCACTGTGTAATGTGCAAAGCAAGAGAAATCAATCTTGTTGCATCACCTTACTCTCCTTAGGTTCGTCGTCAAAGGGCTGTCCCGCAGCAGTCTCACTCAAGCATTTCATTAAAATGTACCTTTTCTTTTTATATTCATCCTTAAGCTTTGAAATAAAAATGTTCTTTCTTTAAAATGTTGAGCTTACCATCATTGAAGATGTCACTCAGGTGGCCTTATTTGATCAAAATGCCTTTTTAAAAACACAAGCTTTAAAATTATGTTTATAATTTCATTGAAGTACATATATATTTGTCCCCATTGCCTTCAGCTTTAAAACTGTAATCTTAATATGATGTAAACTTAATATCCAAAATCTGTATTTGCCCTACTATTGAGTAGGTTTGTTTTGTTTGTTTCAGTACTTGTTTTTCTCTGATAAGACTCAGGAATTCTGAAATGTGAACTATATTTTTTAGTTGTACTTATGAGTATAGCATACAATAATTTGTTACAGGATTCAAATGACATCTGTATTCATTTATCACCTAATATTTTTAATATAGTTTAATTGTGACTTTAAAGACTCAGTGTTTTGTTTGTTTTTTTTATAACCAAGATTATAGATATGAACACAAATTTTCTGGAAGGTACCTCATTTTTGGCAAGAAGATTCCAACTTATCGGAGACTTCCACTTGCCTTTTCTTTAGGGTAAAATCTTTGCCCTGATTTACTAAAATGCAAAAGAATTCTTTGAAAGCTAATTAGTCTAGTCTTACACTGAAGCACATTTGATTTTAATGTATTTTTTGTGCTATTGCAGGTAAAATTGTTTCTTTTCCTTCATAATACATACGTTTTCTTACCTTTGGGTAACAATGAGGTTCACTCTAAGTCCATACCCGGAAGACCTCAGTACAGACCATCTGAGTCCACAATACATAATTGGCCTCCAAATCCTTCTTTCTTTATTGGTAGAAAAAAAGTATAGTATTGGGATATTCTTACTCTTTTTTGAATCCTAATTACTTCTTTAGTTCTTTTGGTTTTTAAAATTATTTTACAATGAACAATACATTTGATTTACTGTTTTCTATCTAACTTTTAAAATTTTAAAGAAAAATTTTTCTTGTGCTCCTTGTTTGTTGGTTAGTTTGTCATTAATTTAAGATCACTAGTTTTATACTTGTGTTACACTTAATGTATTTTAAAGTACATTTATTTACTTAACATTTTATAACTTGAGTAATTTCACCAAATGAATACCTTTTGGTAGTTTGTAATCAGTCTTCCAATTGTTGCTTGGTACTTTAAATAAATATGTAAAGGTAAAAAGAGAAGTAATTTTTCTGTACTCTGCCAATCATCATTTATATAATAAAATCATTCATTTTTACTTAAAATAGTATGGATTCGCTGTTTCTGAAATGCTACCATGAAGGCACAGTTTTCTGTCACTGTCCCCACCCTCCATTGCAGTGATGCTGTTTGCTGGCTGACCTCTGCTGCTGGTGTCAGACGTGCTGTCTGACCAGGACGAAGTGTTGCCCCGCGTGCACCCCAGATCTGCGGCAGCAACATGCCTCTGTATCATTTTTTTACGTTGCCCAAATATTGCCTGTGGTCATACGGTGTATATTTATAAAATGTTTTCGATTTCTCAGACTGTTCAAGTGCAATATAAAGTTGCTTTATGCCCATTTTAAAAAGCATACAATATACTCAGTTTCTAAATCTGATGGCAAATATGTTCTAGTTTTAATTCTCTGGACCTTTTCGTACGTTTTTCACATTTTCTGGTTTATTGTTACTCATTTCATTTACCTGCCAAATTGAGTCATGTAAATTATTTTTAAATAGCACCTCTTTTTACAAACACTTATATAAATTAATAAGTACTTACATGTCTGTTTTCATTTGCTCATCTGATTTGTGAAATAACTTGAAATCTATACTTTTTTGGCTTGTGAAAATAATAGAACCAAATCTCTGTCACTGGAAGGTGTATTTTGAATTTATCTTCAGAAGTAATTGCGGGTTTCTTCAGAGCCAGCCATGGTCTTGTTTTGTGCCTCTGTAACCAGCTGCAAACCTTCGTAAGGTGACTTTCCCCCGAGAGGGTCAAGGGTGACCTCAGGGATGGACTTTTCGTTCAGCCAGGCCCATCACCATGTCTGAATGATGGCAACTATAACACTCTCTGATGCTTAAATTAGACATTGCTGATTTCTGTGCAGTAAACTATTTAGGATATGAGTTTTTTAAAGATCATCTCTAAGGTGGAAATTTCTCCCCAGAGGAATCACTTGCCCCACAGGATAGTTAAATCAGAACTTTCAGTAACCTAACGTATTGAACATAAACTGTTCCACTTGCCCCACAACTGGATTATAACTTGGCACTTCTGAATCGCAAATAGTTTGAATCGATGCAAACTATTTTCTAAGGTGGCTAAGATTTAAAACATAATTCTAAAGGTGAATGAGTAAAAGCTAATTGGAATTCCAGATCACATGTGTGCCTGAGGAAATAAAAGATACAGTTAGATTTCCCTTCTCTCTTCCCTTTGTTTCCCTCTATAACTTAATGAGCAGAGAGACATGCCGCAGGGATGGAAGGGAGCGTGTGCTTTTAGAAATGTGCACGTTCATAGCCAGCCTCTGATGGGTTATTGTTACAGCACAGGTTCTAGGTACAGATGATTCTCACGTTGTGATGTCCAGCTCTCTTCTGTTTGTTTGTCTAATACACTTGCCCCCACTTATCTGCAGGGACACATCCCAAGACCCCCAGTGGATGTCTGAAGCCATGGATAATACCAAACCCTCTTTGTAGCATGCCTTCTACATATACACACCTGTGATAAAGCTGAATTTATAAATTAGGCACAGTAAGAGATTAACAACAGTGACTAATAATAAAATAGCAAAATACTGTAATAAAAGTTACGTGAATGGCTTTGGGGCCACTAAGTAAAATAAGGGTGACTTGAACTGTGATACCACAACGGTCCATCTGATAACCTGACAGCTAAGTGACTACCCCAGGTGGAGGGCTGGACAGAGGAACAATTCATGTCCTGGGTGGGACTGGGTGGGAAGGCCTGAGTTTTCCTCACACTACTCAGAACAGCACATAGTTTAAAACTTACAAATAGTTTATTTTTGAATTTTCACTTTAGTATTTTGGGCCATCGTTGACTGTGGGTAGCCGAAACCATGGAAAGAGAAACCATAAATAAGGGGGGATGACTGTACCCCACTACCTGCTAGTCAAACATTTGTCCTAGGTTGCCGGGCTGTCTGGGGTGCCTCTTGTAAATGGAAATGCCACCGTCTCATTTCCTGCTGCTTCCATGACTTTCCTTGACGGCACATTCCAGCTGCCATAACCCTTTCCCAGAATAACATCGTCCTTGTATGTTTGTAGCAGATCCAACACTGCCATGTATTCATCTTTTGTAGCCATTTTTGGTAAAAATTGCTTGCTAGAACACAAAATAGAGAGGCCAAAGGCGGTGACCCCATGCTGCAGATGACTATCAACTGGGGTGGTATCCAGAGGACTCACGGATGACACTACCCATAACTACAGTGTGTTCTCTCTCTCTGTTCACCGTCTGTGGATGGGACCTGGTAAAAACATACACCAATAGTATACTGTAATATAAGTCAAATATTGAGCATTTTTTCAGAATATCACAACATGATGCATAGTGAGGTTAAAACTGGGTATTTATATGGTAAATTTATATTCATTCTGCCATGTTTCAACAAAGTTTGTTATCTAAATTGAGTAATTACTGATACCTCTGTCTTAAAAGTGACTTATTCTGTGGAGTAGCCTGGTGGGTGAAAGGCTTACAAATCACAACATATGCAGAGGAGTTGAGTAGAAAACAGTAGGATGTGTACTGAACTGAAAAAGAATAACTTGAAAATTATACAATTCTTAAAGTAGGTATACAATTAGAGTATGATTTGATGAAAGGATATTCATCTTAGGGTGCATAAAATTCATGACTATAAAGAAGTGTAAGACTGGACTTCTGGCCAAAATGGAGGCGTAGGTGGACACACTGTGCCTCCTCTCACAACCAAAATTAAGGACAACAAAGATTTAGAAACAAGAAAACAACCAGAACTCATAGAAAATTGAACTGTTCAGAAGTCCAACAACCATTCATCCAAACCAGTAAGAGGGGCGGAGTTGTGGCAGGAAAAAGTGGAGGTGTGGACCGCGCATGCAGGCAGCAGTGGCTGGCAGATCCCAGGCGCACAGGGTGGCAACTGTGCAGACCCAGTGAGGACCCGCAAGGCCAGGCTGACCAGGTGGTCCCACATTCGCGTGCAGATAATCCAGGCAAAGGGGAAGCAGCGGAAGGGACTGGAATCCAAGAGAGCAGAGCAAACGCCATTGTTCCCTCTCAGACCCTGCCCCCACATACAGCGTCACTACCCAGCGACTGGGCTGTCCCGCCCTGGGGAACACCTAGGGCTTCGCCCCTCACTATGTAACAGCCACAACTAGACCAAAAAAAAAAAAAAACCCCAAAACCAAAAATGGCTCAAACCAGAGAACAAATCAAAGCCCCAGAGCCAATTCATCTAAGCAACAAAGAGATAGCCAACCTATCAGATGCACAGTTCAAAGCACTGGTGATCAGGAAGCTCACAGAATTGGTTGATTTTGGTTGCAAATTAGATGAAAAAATGGAGGCTACAATAAGTGAAACGAAGAAAAACGCACAGGGAACCAGCAGAGATGGGAGGAAACCTGGGACTCAAATCAATGGAGTGGACCAGAAGGAAGAAAGAAACAACCAAACAGAAAAGAATGAAGAAACAATTTTAAAAAATGAGGAGAGGCTTAGGAACCTCCAGGACATCTTTAAGGGTCCCAACATCCGAATTATAGGGGTGCCAGAAGGGGAAGAGGAAGAGCAAAAAGTGGAAAACTTATTTGAACAAATAATAAAGGAGAACTTCCCCAATCTGGCAAAGGAAATAGTCTTTCAGGAAGTCCAGGAAGCTCAGAGAGTCCCAAAGAAGTTGGACCCACGGAGGAGCACACCAAGGCACATCATAATTACATTAACTAAGATTAAAATGAAGGAGAGAATTCTAGAAGCAGCAAGGGATAAGGGGACAGTCACCTACAAAAGGAGTTCCCATCAGACTGTCAGCAGATTTCTCAAAAGAGACCTTACAGGCAAGAAGGGGCTGGAAAGAAGGATTCCAAGTCATGAAAGTCAAGGACCTACATCCAAGATTGCTCTATCCAGCAAAGCTGTCGTTTAGAATGGAAGGGAAGATAAAGTGCTTCTCAGATGAGGTCAAGTTAAAGGAGTTCATCATCACCAAGCCCTTATTATATGAAATGTTAAAGGGATTTATCTAAGAAAAAGAAGATAAAAAATATGAACAATAAAAGGGCAGCAAACTCACAGGTATTAACAACCACACCTAAAACAAAAGCAAACTAAGCAAACAAATAGAACAGGAGCAGAAATGCAGAAATGGAGATCACATGGAGAGTTAGCAACAGGGGAGTGGGAGGAGGAGGAGAGGGGGAAAAGGTACAGAGAATAAGTAGCATAGATGGTGGGTAGAAAATAGACAGGGGGAGGCAAGGATAATGTGGGAAATGTAGAAGCTAAAGAACTTATGACACATGGGCATGAACTAAAGGGGGGGAATGTGGGTGGGAGGGGGTGTGCAGGGTGGAGGGGAATGATGAGGAAAAAATGGGACAACTGTAATAGCATAATCAATAAAAGATATTAAAAATTTTTTAAAAGCAAAAAAAAAAAAAAAGAAGTGTAAGACTGAAGGATTCGTTGCTAGTTAAAAAGCCACATTATCTCTTACAGTCAATCCTGCACTAAACTGACCTCAGCCAGGTCTAAGCATAGAGTAGCTTCAACTAAATTTAGTTCATTACTCAGACGTTCAGTTAATTAACTGGTTTTGCCATCGCATTTCTATTTCAAGTACTCGGTAGAGCAGCTTGGAACCACATTGTAGGCAGGGGTCATAGCAGTGCGTTAGGTTATTTAGATGAACTTGGGATATATTCTGGAACCATTGAATCTGAGCACCTTCCTCCTCTGCACTTAGTTGCTGGCTGCAGGTGGGGCCTCACTCTGTGGGAGGTTCGAGGTAGAGAAAACAAGAGCAGGGGCTTCTCCAGCTTGGCCTGGGGCGTTCTGATGTTGGGGAGACAAGCTCTGAAATCTATCGGTCTCTGAACGTAAGCTGATGTTGGCCCCAGTTTCCCCTGCCCTCCAAGAGACTGAGAAGGAACTGAGGGGCCTGAGTGGCCCCACTCAGCAGGAAGGCCTGAGGAGTCAGGAAGGCCGTAAGCAGAGAACATCTCGCAAACCTTCCCCAGGGAAGGGACAGCCTATGGCTTCAAGGTCAGCACCGGCATTGCTGACACCTCGTCATCTGGCACTGTCCTGTGTCAAACAACTGTAAACGGTGAACACTGTTCATGTAGGTGGCCAAATGTGTCCACACTGTGGGACACAGAGCCACTTCCATGAAGGAAGAGCCAGATGTTGACCAGTAACTCAGAGGCATTTCCAGCAAGTACGGTTTTGTGAAGGAAACAAGAAAGATGTAGAATATTAAGTAAAAATACTGCGGTTTTGGAGAAAATTTTGTATTTCTTGTTCCTATGATGAGTTTCTGTGCGTCTATGTGCTTGTGAATACCTGTGCCTCCATGTAAATGACAGAGGGAGCCATGTGGGGCTCAGTTGGGCATCATCCCACAAAACAAAAGATTGCTGATTCAATTTCTGGTCAGGGGATTGCAAGTTCAGTCCTTGTTTGGGGTTCATGGGAGAGGCAACTGATGGATGTTTCTCTCTCACATTGGTGTTTCCCTGTTTCTCCCTTCCTTCCCCTCTCTCTAAAAATAACTAAATAAAATCTTTATAATTAAAAAATTGAGGGAGAAGAACTTGGAAGGAAACCAACAAGGTTAAGGTGGATTCCTTGGTGGTGGGGAGCTGTCTAGGGTGCCATAGGGGGGAATGAAGAAGAGAATGAAATAATAAGGAAGGGAAAAGAAGTTGTACTAATTTTTTATATAAAAGTCAAAAGGACATACAAGATCTGTCTAGAAAAAGTCCAACCATTGTTAATATAAGAACGGTTTGCATACATCAATGTAACCTGGCAGCTACAGAGAGTGGACTGGAATGTACATGCATGAACAATGATGACTTCACTGTACTTGTCAGTGGGGGCAGCAGATGCTGTTGAGTGAGCATGTGTACTGTGTGGCCATCGCATTCAAAATGACTGAGTGAGCAGAGCAACAAATCTGCATCAGCTTCGTTGCAATTTGATGCAATTTGAATCTGCATCGAATCTGAATTTGTTTTAAGCCTGAACATTTCCTCTCTGGAAACTATCCAGATGGCTGTAGCTATGGGCAACTGGTGATTGGCAGCTTCATCAGGACAACACTCCCACTCATGTGTCATGCCCGATGCAGAGTTTTTTTGTGAAACATCAAATCACCCAGGTGACTCAGCCCCCCTATGGCCCAGATTCCGCACCCTGAGACTTTTGGCTTTTCCCCAATCTAAGATCACCTTTGAAAGGGAAGAGGCTTCAGACTGTTGATAAGATTCAGGAAAATAGGACAGGGCAGCTGATGGCAATTGGGAGAATTGTGTGAGGTTCCAAGGTGCCTACTCTGAGGGAGACAGAGGTGTCATTGCCCTATGTACAATATTTCTTATATCTTGTATATATTTTTAAGAAATACTCTATTTTTCATATTATATGGCTGGATACCTTTTGGTCAGACCTCATATATTCCCTTTTTTTCTCTTGCTCAAACATTCAATTGATTGTCAATAGAGAGATCATCAATTCACAGAGGCACATGAACCATCTACAATTTATATTAGTGTCACAGCTTACTAATATGAGACACCCTGAGCTCATATCAAAATACAGTATTTCCTCATGATCAGAGAAAGTCAGATAAGCATCTTATCCCCCGCTCTGCACCTCTGTCCCAGTCAGCTCCATGGCCCACGGGCGTCACCACATGCATGAAAAGTGACCCCAAAGTGTCCAGCCTGCATTGTCCCGGGGACAAGGGATGTCCAGAGCACAGCACTTGAGACCATCACCTGACCTAGTGACAGTTTTACTCCACATCCACTTAACTTGATAGAATCTGATTAAGGCTGAATTTTAAACTCACTTTGAAAAATATCAGGTTCTAGAAAATTGCACGTAAACTGAAAACAAATAAATGGTTTGCAACATATGGGAAAAATATACATTGCAATCCCTGTTTCTAATCTTCGCCATTGAGATCAAGAAAAATGAATTTCAGGGCACTTAAGTTAGATAGTGACACATAGAAAAAAGTGAGCTACATGTCAAAGTAGGTACAATTTCCACCAAGTGAAGGAAGCAAAATATTTTTTTTAGAAATATAGAGTGATTTATGAAAAGTAATAGGAAGGAAGAGGAAAATTATCCTGAAGTAGTGGTTGGAAGCTCCTGGTTATGTGTTTATAACTGTGCAATTCAGTTATAATTTCTGCGCTAGCATCAGTCTGAAGGTTTTCTAGAGATGCGTGTGGTCATGAAATGCCTTCAGGGTTGTATCTGCGTGTGAGACACGCAGGGGCAGATGGGATGAACGGAGCTTTACCGACTCAGGTTATGGACCTTTTATACTCACTGATTTGATGGACAAAATGAGAACTAAAATGAGTCTCCTGAGATGGAATCTACCCCTGGTGAAGAAGCTGTGCGAATTGCTGAAATGGCAACAAAGAATTTAGAATATCACGTACACTTAGCTATGAAGCAGTGGCAGGATTTGAGAGCACGGACTCTAACGCTGAGAGAAGCTCTACTGAGAATAAAACGCTTTCAAACAGCAGCAGCACATGCTACAGAGAAGTCGCTCCCGAACGGAAGAGTCAATCAATGCAGCAAACTTTAGTGTTGCCATATTTTAAGAAATTCCCAGCCTTTAGCAACCACCAACCACCCTCATCAGTCAGCAGCCGTCAGCATAGAGGCAAAGAACCCCCACCAGCAAAATGATTAGGGCTCCCCGAAGGCTCAGGTGATGGTCAGCATTTTGTAGCAGTAACAAAGTTTTAATTATGGTATGTACATTGTTTTTAAACATAATGCTGCTGCAGTCTTAATGGACTATAGCACAGCACAAACAAAAAGTTTACAGGCACTGGAGGTACAAATTTGTGTGGCTCACTTGATTACAGTATTCGCTTTCTTGTGGGGGCCTGAAGTCAAGCCCCCAGTATCTCTGCGGCATGTTTGTATGTATCTGGAATGATTCTTCGGAAAATTTATGTCGCAGTCTGGTTTAACTGTGACACTGCTCTTAGGAGCAGAGCGGAAGATTTCCACAGCAACAATGTGGCGTTTTCTCCAGGGACACACCTCTCATCTCTGGGGAAGCTCCTGTACTTCCATTTTCCCTATGATCTGCTGACTCATACTCAGAGAGTCGTAGGGTTTGAGTACAAGGTGACAGCTAATTGTTGCTGAACTCCTACCGCATATCAAGCTCAGGACAATCAAACGCCGTGGGGTAGAATTTATTAACAGAGAGGTCATGGCCAGAGAATACAGTTTGATTCCAGCGCGGAGCTAGGACCACGGTACTGCATTGCCTTCCCCATCTCTGGGTTGCAAGGATGCGCAGACCCTGGTCCCACCCTCCTATACCTGTCTCTCTGACTGTGTCTGTTCTCGGTACCTCATGCAAGTGGAACCATACATTTGTCTGTAAGTACCTGGCTATTTTTTTATCCACCAAAGCTAAATCCAGACTTTTTAGTCATTGGCTCTTGGGGTTACTATCCTACATGAGCCCCAATCAATAAACTTAAATTCCACCACCTTCTTGATAGAGTCTAGTAATTACAGGCACCATTTCAGCAGGAGAAAAACGGCCTCAGTGGCACGTGACTTAGGGTTTTCATGAGTGTCGCCGAAATGGAGTTTTAGGGATTATAAGATTGGAACATACCCTGACCGGTAGCTCGTCAACTGGATGAGGATAAAGGTTTACAGCCTGAGCACTGCAGGTTTTTATCAGCCTCACAGCCACGCTTTCAAGGTTGTGCAGTCAGTAAGCATAATCGATGGAAAGGAGGCACAAATATAGGGCCAGGCTGACGCAGACACCGGCCCGCAGTGTCCGCTGCGTTATGGATGAGATACGAGACAAATTCACACGGACCACCGAGTCCTGTGGAGGAAAAGGGACAGCACGGCTACTCTGTCAAGGGGACAGCATGCTGACCCTTGCCTGGAGAGGTTTTTATTGGGTTTCAATTTGCACAGGAATACAGGTTAAGCTCATTAATCGTTGTCAGGCAGTGAGGATCAAATAATAGATAACATACAAAGAATTCTGAGGGCCTATTCTGAGTCAGGGTCTGTCAGCTAAAGGGCTACAAAACTTTGGGAAACAAACTCATTTCCTGCTCGGACCCTAATCATTTAATTGAGAGCATTCTTAGCAAAGCAGGTTTCACAGGATTGTATGTATTCTCGCTCAGGCCTGATCACCCGGGGAACCCACCCTTTCCAGCACAGGGCTGCACAACCCTCCGTCAGTGTTTCAGGCTTAAGTCAGGCAGAGGAAGAAAGGCAGCCAAGAGATTAGGACACTTCTTGCAGACAGAATGAGGACTCAGGCTGTGTCAAAGCTGAGGGGCGAAGGTCCGTCACCCCCTTTTGCTATAGCTGCCCAAGTCCTTCCCTGGAGCCCCCCCATGATCATGCGTATCTTAGGTTGTTCCCCACTTGGGGAATCTTACCCATCTTGGCTAACGGATCAAGCACTGGGGGCCAGTTATGGATGAAGTAAAAGGAGCACAAGTGGCGCCCCTGCCAGGGAGATAAGCTTTGTCTCCTTAGTGGCTTATAGTCCGAAGGTCACTCACTCAGCCTTAGCCATGGTGGGGGGGGGGGGTGAGTTACAGCTCCTGAAACCAGACAGGGAGGTTCCCAACACTGGGCAAAAATAGGTTAATAATAATAATAATAAAAATAAATAGCACAATAATTAAGTGATAATACAAGACTAAACTCTGTGTTTCATGTACTTATGACTAAAAACCCTACTTTTGCCACCCCTGTAATTATTGTTAAAAAACCATGAAAGCCTTACCTCAGGAAAGGCTCCATTTAAAAAAATTTTCTCGCAGACGTGTGTCAATTATACAGCCTATTACTTGTTGTTGCGTGGAGGGGTTAAATAGATTGGCCTTTCTGGCCAATCTGTGTTCCTTCAGTTCCTGGACAAAAAACAGAATTGTCACTCCTGTAGCCATCAACTACCAAGACATGGCTTCTCTAGCAACAAAGTATCCACCAGAATCTCTTAGGGCTTTTAGTTCTTTACTCGAGTGCATTTTCAGTGCCGATGTGATGACATCAGTCACAGTGACCATCCTAAAACTGCTGCTCAAATCACGGGGGCAGACTGTGCCCCACAGCTCAGCCCCCTCACCTGTCCTTCTGATGCCCATGACCCAGATCATAACAGCTGTTACTACAAGGAACCAGCGTCATCCAAGTAGGAGGTGGACAGAGGACCTGAATGGGCACTTCCTCAAAGAGGACATACAGATGGCCAGCAGACACAAGAAAAGACGTTCAACATCGCGAATGATCAGAGAAACGCAAATTAAAACCACAAAGAGGTGTTACCTCACTTCTTTCAGAACGGCTACAACCCATAAATCAACACAAAACAAGGGCTGGTGAGGAGGTGGAGAAGAGAGGAACCTCCCACGCTGCTGGTGAGCAGGCAGGTCGATGCAGCCACTGTGGAAAGCAGTATGGAGTTGCCTCCAAAAATGAAAAATGGAACTGCCTTATGACCCAGAGATTCCACTTCTAGATACATAGCCAAAGAAACCCCAAACCCCAATTTGACATAATATATGTATACGCAACCCTGTGTTCGCTGTAGCATTATTTTCAACAGCCAAGATTTGGAAGCAACCCCAGTGCCTACCAACAGACAATTGAATAAATAAGTTATGCATATACACAATGGAATATTACTCAGCTATAAAAAGGATGAAATCTCACCATTTCAACAATGTGGATGGACCTAGAGGATATTGTGCTGAGTGAAATAAGTCAGTCAGAGAAAGACAAATGCCACATGATTTCATTTACATGTGGAGTCTAAAGAACAAAATAAACCAACAAACAAAACAGAAAAACTCATTAGTACCGAGCGCAGGCTGGTCCACATGGGAGGGGATGGGGTGATGGGAATAAAAGAAAAGTATTATTAATTAAATATGTTTGCCTAGAAAATAAAAGAACAGAGCCCTGGCTGGTGTAGGTCAGTGGACTGAGCGCGGGCCTGTGAACCAAAGGGTTTACGGTTCGATTCCCAGTCAGGGCACACGCCTGGGTTGCGGGCCAGGTCCCTGGTTGAGGACATGTGAGGGGCAACCACACATTGATGTTTCCCTCTCTTTCTCCTTCCCTTTCATCAATCAATCAATAAATAAAATCTTTAAAAAAAAGAGCTCACTAAAAATTAAAAAAATAAAAGAAAAGAACAAATGGTCCCTCTGACTACAACCTGTGTTTCTTTACATAACCTTGGCCAAGCAATTATTATCTGTGACCTTTGGTTGTCTCATCTGAAAACAGGAAGATGAAGACAGCTCATAAAAATGCTTGGCAGGTATGTGACATGCCGTGAGGCTCCCAGGCAGGTAGTAGATTTAGGAGACTCGTGTGAGTGTACGCTGTGCTTTTCCCGCCCTCCTTTCCCTTAAAATTATTTCCCATTTCTCTCCCGACAACTTCCATATTTGAGAATTAAGCCTCCACCCGCACAAGCCTTGCCAAACTCATTCCCACAACCTCATCCTGGGCCCTCAGGACTCTGCCTGCTGCTCCCACAGCTTCTGTCTTGGCCTTTTTATCTAAACGAACTGACCCACGAAAGTACCCTGATAACCAAGAGAGACAGAAATTCTGTGAGAACAAAAGCGGAAAGTGTTTATATTTGATGGTAACTCCGGGCTCTTTGTCAGGAAACTTTCTTGTAAACTTGGGTTCTTCGAGCAATCGTGCTGGTGTCTGCTGAGCCCTTGGCACATCCTTCTGTGCCGAGACCCCGTGTGTCCCGTGTCGGAGGGTCCACCGGCAACCCCAGGAGGACAGTGCACACACCCATCCCGTGGACAGGGCCACGTAGGCCCAGGAATGGTCACTGAGACTCCATGCCCTGGCCCTTGTGCCAGGGCGTTCAGAGCCGTGTCCGAATGCCATTCTCCAGCCCAGGTGTCCTTCCCGCCTCGCTAGGGGAGGAATCTACCTGTTTTCTCTCAGATGGTCCAGTTGTCTGAATAAATAAATCGGGGCGCTGTTTTAAACGAGTCCTTTGCTATACCTAACTTCACATTCACATCTGAGGTTATGTATGGCCTTCCTATTATGTGTCTGTCATTGATTTATTTATCTATTCTAGTGCCCGTACCAAATTAATAATGTCTGTAACGTTACGCAGCATTCTTATATCCAGTAAGAAGTTCCTTTTCTTTTTATTATTCTTTAGAATTGTCTTGACCATTCTGGAATATTTAATGTTCAGCTAAACCTTTACATCAATTTTACATCATTTGATGTATGAGTTTTCTGATTCAGTAGTACATGTTATTGTTAATCCAAGATTTCTACAATGTTATTTGAAGAATAATTTATAATTTCTTCCTAGATATTTCATAATCAAGATTGCTGGTGGGTGAAATGTTCTTTATGACTCATTTCATTACTTGGATACGGTTGTCACATAGGAAAGTGATTATTATTTAAAGCCTCCTTGAGGACTTCCTTATCTAATGTTATTTGCAAGCAGACAGCGCCCTGTGCTGTGGATTCCCAGTGTTCGCTCAGAGCGCTGCTGTCTCTGTGACCCAGTAGAGGGATGACATGTGCTTCTTGTACCCTAAAGCGGCTCAGGGCCAGGAGGTTCGATAACATATATTTTAAAGCGAATTTACTTCCAATTGAAAGTAAATTAGGACATTGGCGTTGTACTCCCGAAGGGTCAGGGCTACTCAATTTAAAATTTTGAAAAAACTGTTACGCATGATTGTTCTGAAAGACGTTGGTTTGAAGTGTTCGCACAAGGATTCAGTGCTTTATTGAGGTGGAATTTTATAAAATTAATTGACCACCACTATGAATCAATAAACATATGCTTTATACTTATCAGTGGGTTACACTGAAAGGTCAAAACATCAAGCTCATTTATAAGTGAATCCTAACAAATATTTCTTTCTTGTATGTGTAGCAACCATTAAAGTTTTACAGAGCTTCATAGTTTACCTTGTTCTTTTTCATATTTGAGGTAACTTAATCCTCGTAAAAACCCCATAAAACAGAAATGGGGCTCTAGGGTTATCCCCACCTTCTCAGTGAAGAAACAAGTTTAGTGAAGTTATGTGGCCCTTACGTGGGAAAGGCAGGGCTCAGCGGCCAGGCCCCTTAGTCTGCGCTAACGTGCACCGTAACCAGAAGGTCCAACACCTCGTCTGCGAAGTGGGACATCCCAAATGTCTCTGCTCCTTGGCTGTGCGACTGCCTGATGCCAGCACTGGCTGGGCACTCCAAAGAGCTTCCCCGCGCAAGTCCGCCGCAATGGGCGGACAGTGCCATGACATGCTTCCGATGCGTGGGGTTGATTGTTTATATCGGTTCTGCATATTTTGAGCAAGTCTGTTCTGTATGACAACGAATTGCAGCAAATGGCTAAAAGGAAACTTTCAGTTTGTTCAAGGCTAAGTTCAATGCTTTCTTCCTGCCGTTAGTATGACTACTGGACGCTCATAAAAATCTGACGGTTTTTTTTGCGAGTTTTAGCAATCAGAATATTTAAAAAATTATTTCTGGACTTTCCGTAACAATCATAGTTTTTAAATTGTGAGGACTCCTTGAATATTATTTTTTACCCCAAACACCCTCTTTTCTGCTGGAGAGAGACCAGGAGAGAGAGGGGATATTAATGGACTAACTGTGACTAAAAATATCTATGTGTATGTTTCTTTTTAAAGAAACTCCATTGAATGTCCTATTGAGAGCTCAAAGAAATCAATCTTTTCTTCCAAATTCTTAAAACCTTTTGAGTAGAATAGTGCAGTCTTTTCCTGTATATTATTTAGTTAGTTAATTATATACTGAACATTTCAAAATTGTTTCGAGATCTTGTTCTAACATCCCCCTTTCTTCTCTTCCTTTCCACTCTTATCCTGCCCCAAACTTGTCATATTGCTACTTTTTCCCCACATTCTTCTTCAGATCCATAGGGCTGCCCCATTAATTCTAAGCCATCTCTACACAGCAAAGCACTGGAGACAGGCATGAAAAAAAAAAACAGAGTTTCAAACATTTCAAGTTGAGGAATAATATAGATGATGAGAGAGTACCTCGTGAAGGATAAACTACAGGACTCTATTTTCTGTTGACTCCTGGTCAAGTTTCAATAATTTGAACTTTGAATAAACAGAACACATGACCTAAAAATTAGTAATCAAAGTGAAGTGATACAAACGTTCTTTCTGTGGAAACTCTCAGAAAATCCTAGTTAACCAAGGGAGAGTCAATGCATCACATAGTGCGTTCATCAGTTTTCAGACCTCATGACGAAGTTTCACGCAGAAAACTGTCGATCCAAGCTGTGGTTGGATAGGACCAGGGGGTGGAATGGCTATACCACCCCCTCCATACACAGAGTCTCCAAACCAAAGCCATTATGTTATAATCTGAATTCCTCATAAAATGAGGAAATGAGATACTATATCAGCACCTTATGTCTCCAGCACCTCAGGGAAAATCTTGCTTTAATGTCATGATTTTCAGCCTGTGTGCCACAAGAATTTCTAAAACATGCAATTTTGACTATTTAGTCAGAGGTACTGACCTCTTTTCCCTTCTGTCATCAAATAAAAAAATGTCAACAGGAGCCATGTCAACACAACAACACCCATCTGTTGTGAATGAGTCACAACTATACCTACGTTTGGTCAGATCAGCAAAAATGCATATTTTTTGATGCACCACAGAATATTAATAATGAGTTGATGTGTGCCACAAAATTAAAATATTGAAAATATTCTCTTAATGTAAGAAGCTGTCTACGTATAAAGCCTTTCCATGGCATATTCCAACATGTGTGCTGTTTTCCCACTTACTTCTAGGAGTTGTTTACTGTTTATTTGATTAAAAATTAAGATATTTCCATAATGTGTCCGAACAGCATATTCTCTTGTGACCAATGCAGAATCATCTCAAGGTCTGGATTCTTAGCATCACTTTTGCCTGATAATAAATGTTAAGAATGTGTCAGGTTACTTGAGTATGTGTGAGGTTAGGATTGTACCATAAAAGGTTTTCACTAAGCATTAATTTTGATAGGAACATGTACCCCCTATATATTTTTTTTACCAGTAAAATATGACAAAGTGCCTGTGTATTGATTCACATTGAGTTACAAGGTTATTCTTTGTTTTACAAAATATAAATTCCCACAAAAAATAACTTCTGAAATGCATTGGCATGATGCACTATGTAGCAGGCAGGCGCAGTGCTGAAAGTCTAACCAGATAGCTCCCTTATTGACACCTGATGTTGTGCAAGATCTCAACACTGATCACTGGTGGGGACAGGGCTCAGTTCTTGTCTGTTTAAATTCAGAGCCTGAATCAAGTTCATCCAGATGTGCAGCTACAAGAGTGGAGGTAATACTGGACTCCCCTGACTGTATTCTTCAAAAGATACATCTTTGTAACAAGACAATTAGAACGTGATGTTGCTTTGATGGTTATTATGACTGCGATAGGGCCAGCAGCGTGAAATCATCGCTATCAGAACATCAGGTGTTGAAGTTCTAACCTAATAAGCTCGGAATGTGACATTTCATTGGAAACAGAGTCGTTTCAGATGTAATTGGTTAGGATGGGGTCCTAACTAGAGCGGGGTGGGCTCCTGACCCAGCATGACTGGTGTCCTTATGACAAGAACTTTGGACAGAGAGGCATGAACACAGGGTGAGCACCATGTGAACACGAAGACAGGCACAGAGGGGCTGTGTGTCAAGCCCGCAAACCACCAGAAGCCGGCAGAAGTTCACACAGACTTTTCCACAGACTCCAGGATGAGCCTATCCTGCTGGCACCTCGATCCTAAACTCCTCACACTATGTTTTTATTGTCTAGGTGACAGGGCTTATGGTACTTTGTTAAGGCCACCCCAGCCCACTAACCCGTGGCCCTTCTCAGGCAAATAATCACTGATTTAGGATTTAAAATATTCCTCTGCCTTCACGGTGTTGATATAAAAAATATTCTGTTTAAATAATATGTTACATCTCCTGGAGAGCATTATGCTAAGTGAATTAAGCCAGGCAGTGAAGGACAAATACCATATGATCTCACCTTCAACAGGAACCTAATCAACAAAACAAACAAGCAAGCAAAATATAACCAAAGACACTCAAATTGAGAACAGGCTGATAGTCACCAGAGGAGAGAGGGGAGGGAATTTCAGGGGAAAAGGGGAAGGGTTTAGAGCAACAAGTATAAAGGACACATGGACAAAAACTAGGGGGGTTGAAATGGGAGGGGGGTGGGGAGGGCTGGGGCGGTGGGCTGGGATGGGAGTAAAAGACAGAAAACTGTACAAGAACAACAATTAAAATAAATTAAAAAAATTTAAAAATAAATAAATAAATAAATAATATGTTACATCTTATAAAGATACCAGTAACTTTGACAACTGTGCCAGAGACAATTACAATAAATTTCTACGTGAGTTTAGTTGCAAGCCAAGTTTTGTCTTAGGATGCTAACAGACATGTGTCCTCTTTAGTGTCTTAATGTGTGTTTTTTTTTTCTACTGCAGCACCCAGGGAGTTATGGTCCAAGTGCACTCGTATTGTTCAAAAGCTGGACTCTACCCGAAATTCTGCTGTTTGTTTCCTTTAGATGATTTATCTTACTGTGTCCTTATTTGCCTCATCTTGACTTAGTTCATAAATAGTTTCAAAGCCTTTCAGAAGTGAAAGAGCAGCTTCAGTTTCTAAACAAACAGATGTTAGTCCATGCCCTCTAGAAGTTGGTTCATGATTTACAACATTCCCTAAGAATGAGAGTCACTGGCTGGAGAACAGCGAGTCATCTTCAGTGTCACGGAGCCATGAATTCAAAAGAGAGGGGGGATGGGTCCCATCTTTGGGATCCGGGAAAAGCAACAGCATTCCTTTTAAAACTGGTTCACAAGGTCTGCAAAAGGCTCATTTTTGCGTAAACACTAGAAAGACGGGGGTTTCTAGGATGAAATGAGAAACAGGCTGTCAGAAGCGGAGGGGTAATAGTAACAGGAATTTGAACGGGGGCGGTCACTGGTGATTGTGGCGGCAGGTGTCTTCATGTCACAACAATACCATACGATCTCACCTTTAACTGGAACCTAATTAACAAAAGAAAAAAGCAAGCAAAATAGAACCGGAGACATTGAAATTAAGAACGATCTGACAGTAACCAGAGGGGAGGTGGGAGAGGATAATGGGGGGAAGGGGGAAGGGTTTTCAGGAACAACTATAAGGGACACATGGACAAAACCAAGGAGGGTGGAAGCAAGGGAGGGAGGTGGCTTTGGCTGCAGTGGGGAGGGGGGAGTGGAAGGGAGTAAACGCAGACAACTGTAATTGAACAACAACAAAATAATTTAAAAAACAATCAGAGTGTCCATACTGAGTATCAATGAGGTCCTTGATCTGGTGATACAAAAGATACAAAAGTGTAGCTTGCACCTCCAATCCCGATGCACAGGAAATCGGAAACACAGAGCTGCGACGTAGCCGGGAGGCTCAGCTGGTTGGAGCATGGTCCTGTGCACCGAAACGGTTGCAGGTTTGTCCCCCCCCCCCCCCGCCCCCGAGTCAGGGTGTGCACAGGAGGTAACTGATCGATGTTTTTCTCTCAAATTGATGTTCCTCTCTCTCTCCCCTACCTTCCTCTCCCTCTAAAATCAATAAACATATGCTCAGATGAGGCTTAATAAAAAGAAAGAAAGAAATGTACAGCTGTGATGCCAATGTCGCAGACGTGTGCAGGATGGGAGCTGTGAAACTCAAGAATTCACTAGAACCGCAATGACGCTCCAGGGGACCGCGGTGCCAGGCGCATCAGCCAATGCACCTCAAAGGTGCAGTCACCGCTCAGAACTGCGTGTCCACAGTTGCGTCAGAGCCCGATGTTGCACCCCCTCCCTCTTTGTCACTGCGCCTGCGTGAGCATCATGCGCTTCAGGCGCTCAGTAGTAGAGGATGCCATGTAACCCCCCAATAACCTTAGAAAAAGTTGTGAGGTGAGGAAACCAAGGATGAGAAAGTTAAGTGCTTTGTGCATGGTCACCTGGCAGTGAGAGCACAGGTGGAGCTCAGATTTCACTCTGCTGGAGCAGGAAGTGCTCCTGCCCACGCTTTTCTGGGAGGAATCATTGCGACTCCATCTGCCACTCAGTTGCCGCTGTGGTCCAGTTCGGAGATCCCCAGTTCAATACTGTCTAATGAACTTCCTTCTTCAGCAGAGTATTTCTAGCTCTCCACAAAATGCCCCGCACTCCTTTCCAGCCCCCTGTCACTCAGTTAATGCCATTTATTTCTCCTCTTTGTAGTGCTATTGATGGACAGACAGCTCAGGCCTAGGGACAGGTTTCCAGGAGACAGCAGGTAACTGTGTTCACTTGGACACAACGGTGAGTGGGCTTTTGACTTTTGCTCGACAACCTGGCACCCAGCATCCTGCTCTTTTGCAAAGTTGGGAACTGGAGTCACAGCTCCTCAGGCCTGGGTTTGTTTCATGTGGGAACTTCGGCAGCTCTGGGCTCACACAGTGGACAAGGCCAAGAGGAGTCCCGTGTCCTTGGGGCCCACAGGCCTGAGCACCACCCTGAGTTTCTTTCCTAAGTTCACACTGGAGTAGTTAAGTCAAGAAGCCATGTGGACGCTCACAGTGGCAGCCCAGACAATGGCCACTTATGCCCCTGCTTTCAGACCTGGAACCATGAATAGGAGCTTAGATGGCAAAAGACACTTGGCAGTTGTGCTTAAGTCAGGATTTGGAGCCAGGGAGATGACGCCAGATTGTCTGGGTGGGCCCTAGATGTAATCGCAAGTGTCCTTGTAAGAGGGGACAGAGGATTGCAGAGGAAAAGTGATGCTACGAAAGCAGAGAGATTGGAAAGTCTGCGTTGGTATTGAGGGGGGATGAAGGGCCCAGCTCTGCTCCAGTTGAGGCTGCAGCCTATTCTCA
Organism: Anoura caudifer; assembly: GCA_004027475.1. NCBI lineage: Eukaryota > Metazoa > Chordata > Mammalia > Chiroptera > Phyllostomidae > Anoura > Anoura caudifer. The sequence goes on along the minus strand of PVKU01001686.1, from coordinate 23,244 downwards.
CCCGGACTTTGGCCCAACTGCTGACCTCCGGGGTTGTAAGAACAAACATGTTGCCTGAAGCACCAAATTCCTTTCATCTGTTACAGCGGCTACAGGGCCAGGGCAGTAACATTTTGAACTTTGAATATGATAGGCCTCACATCTTTTTAAAAAAAAAAAATCAAGAGCCTTTTAAAAAATAACAAAAATAATGCTCTTTTAGTGTTTGACACTCAGTTTTACTAACAGGGGCTGGAAGCCCAATGATGGAACTTAAAAAAAAAACAAAAACCATGGAACCCTCTTTTCAGGGAATGAGTTAGTAGTTAACGTGGGTCAGAAACATTGCCTTGTGATAGTTTTTGTCCAGTTGGTGTGATACAACTCAGCGCCCGATGTTTGCAGGGAACAGTGGGAAGGGGTCTGCGCCTCCGGCTCCACACCTCAGCGCTGGCAACTTCATCAAGATGCCCGAGAGACTTTGCAGGGTTCTGCAGTCATCTCTGTCGTCACCGTTCAGCTGTCAGAGCTTCCCCTCACCTTCCCGGGGCTCATGGCAATTTGTGCTCAAAACTTCTCATTCCATTTGTCTTTAAAAAAAAAAAAAAAAAAAAAAAAAAAGTCCTTTGCGATCAGTTACTTTCTTTTTCAAATTTCACTCCTGGGAGTGGAGCTGATGGCAGCAGGTCCTGACCCACTTCTGCAGCTGCTGGGACCCCCAATCCTGCCTAAAGGTCAGCAGAAGCCCCTCAGAGACACTTTCCACTCTGTGGAAGTGATTTCAGGGCCCAGGGCACCGGTTCTTTCAGGAAGGCTGGTAACTCACCGACGATTAGACTCCAAAACAAGGGCATGTGAAGATGGTTTATGGCTTTATTTAAACTTATGTAGAGCAAGACACCACTATTTTATTGTTGTTCACTTAAAATGCATTTGTGTGTGTGTGTGTGTGTGTGTGTGTACAAGCTACATTTTCACCATTGTACAACAATCCAGGCATCATTTTTAGCTGCTTCCTGGTTTACCTACAGGTCGGCCTTGAGCCTGTTTGTTTTCTGATAAATGTTCTAAATTGTCAGGGCCAAACACAGGGGGAACTTGCAGGCCCGGCTGGTCCAGTTTGGAACTCAGTGTTTCCAGAGAAGCAGGTCCAGGAGAGTGTGGGGCTCAGGCCGAGGACTCCCGCACCAGGTGTGGGTAAAGACGTCAAGTTCAGCAGGGCTGCAAGGTCACGGTGAAATTGTTGCAAGCTCGGGGGTCAAAGACGCAACTGGCGAGTGTCAAAAGCACTTGAGAGCTGAGCACCAGACGGTGGCGCTCCGCAGCTCCACCCTTACCAGAACTCGTCTTCAGTCCAGCCACTACCAGTACAAGCTGCAGACTAAAACCAGCTGTGGCAGTCTCGTGTTTGCTAATCCTACACGTGTTCCCACCCCAGAGAGGCCACCGTGTCTGCACACTGAACGATTGTGTTAAAAAATATTCCTAAGACATCACGAAAGCTTGCGAAAGCAGAGGCACTACACCCGGTCTTTTGCGAGCTCATTAGATTTCTGTATTGGGAATGAGAACAATCCTCCGGTGCTTTCTCTGCGAGTCAATATTTCCTAATTCTTTTCATTTTTTTATTGTGGGAAACACTGGAGGGTGATTGAAGACATGCTACTGATTATCAGATTAAACAAGTTAATTGTCAACCTAGTACAGAACTGACTAACCCAACAAGTGTGCGCCCGAGCAGACCTGGGAACCTCACCCCAGACGAATCGGTTTCTCAATCTAAGAAATTTCTGAGATCATGTCATTTATGCTGAAAGCAAATAGACTGGATTTTAATAAAGCATAGCACTAAGACATGCGAACGATCCATGGTTGGGTATCTGACTGCCAAGAAGCCAAAACCCCCCAAAATTATTTAGTCATTCAGAAGTAGTAATGCAGACATGCCACGAGGAATGTGTGACCCCAACAAAAACGACAATAAAACTGAGGACCCTCTTGGCATATCTGAGATGCCTTGATGGAGAGTTTGGAGATTTTGTGAGAATGACTTCTCTTCCATGGATTCTAAGGAATGACAGTCACAAATCATGTCATCTTGGCACTGATAAGATGACACGTCCCCCCAAAGAGTGTGCAACTGTCAGAGAGCACTTCGGTGTGCACGTGGCAGTGTACACGGTAGACCCCAGTCACAGGTAACTCTGTGACTCTTCCTACAAAAGAAGGGGGCAGGCACGGGGAACCAACACCGAGCGGGACGTGCGGGGATGCACTGGAAAGTCAGGGGTTCCCTACATCCGGTCCATGGAAGAATGGTGTGGGTCAAGTCAGACCACGGTGGGGAGAACAGCCAATTGATGACAAGAAATCATCAATTGCTTCTGCCTATGAACGCAGGTACAATGGAATTTAATATTACTCATGTTGACATTCCTGTTAAAACAAGTCAAGAACATCATGTTTTCACTTTTCAAAAACAGAAACAAAACACCAGTGAGGATTATCTTCACCGGTGGAGCAAGCCTGTGGTGACCAATTTATTCCCAAACCCTGTTTTCCTGAAGCCCAGCAAGTGGCAAATGCTTTCTGAAAGGTGGATTTACATGGCCCTGGATTTTCTCTGTTTCTTTCAGAGAGGTCCAAGTAGCGGACGTTCCAAGGAAAGAGGAGCTGATTAAAGAGCAATGAAAGCCAAACATCTGGGCATTTGCTGAACTCACTGTGTGTTGCTGCCAGGTGTCACTGGCAAGAACTGTGGCCACAGAACACAGGAATCCACGCCTCTTCAGCTCATGCCCTGCTTTAAAGCACAAACCAGTGTGACCCTTGTCCTCGTGGTGGAATTGATCTCGAATGTAAATGTTTACTCCAGACATAGATTTGGCCAGCTTTACACTGGGAATCAGATTGGGTGATAATATCAACTCTCTGCGTTCATGTCTGTAATTCCAATGACTGGTCGTCTACCTCAAGCAAGGTGCCATCTAAAAAGGAAAAGAAAAATTTGAATGGGAAGGCATTTTGGCTTTTATACTCAAACAATGTTTTTTTAAATGAATGAACTTTGATGAGGATGCTGGACAAGAAGAAGACAGAGATGCTGAATTCTTGCTAAGCAGACATGGTAAATGGCCATTCGAGGGGCTCTGATTTGTAACCTTCAGATTAACTGCCTGTTGTGCATCCTGTTTTAATTTACAGAGGAAACCTGAGCATCGGGTTTTAGTCCTTGCCAATGTCACCCAGCAGGGCAGCGAGCTCAGGCCATGTGCTCTGGGCCACAGGGCACATGTGTATGAAATCTTCTCAGGTTGCAGGGAAAGGAGGGTGAGGATGTGGTTGTCATAAGTATAGAAAAATTGTCTATAAACAGAGAAAGAGCAAGTCAGATGTGAAGAAGAAAAGATAGAAAAGAAGCCAGCGTTATGCTTAGAATATTAAAAACAGAATATTTCTTATTTGACCTGACAAGACATTTCTGATTTACTGAAGTGGAGAATATTTAGCTTAGCAAGATACCACCATGTCATTCTTAGAATCCACTGACTTCAGAAGTAGCTGTCAAAACTTGAAAATTAAAACAGTGTATGTTTTCAGGGGCCTAACTCGATTTTAAGATGAAATGAATTTGTAAATCCTTTAGGAGACCTCCTTATATTTTGAGTCCTTTTGAAAGTTACTTCATTCTCTTTTTGCTTTTTAATTTTTAAAAATATTTTTGCATTTTATTTTATTTTTTATCTCTCTTTTTTATTGTTGTTCAAGTACAATTGTCTCCATTTCCCCCCTACCATCCCCACCCACCTCAGCCATCACCACCTCCCACCCTCCATCCTACCATCTGTTGGCTTCATCCATGTGTCCTTCACACATGTTCCTTGACGACTTCCCCCCCCTTTCCCCTATTACCCCTTCCCACCTCCCCTCTGGTTACTGTCAGTTTGTTCTTTATTTCAATGTCTCTGGTTATATTTTGCTCACTTGTTTGTTTTGTTGAAAGCTACTTCATTCTTAATCCTGATGGAATTTCTGATACAGCAACACTTGCGTGGAAAATCCAAAGATGAAGCTGGAGTACCGCACCTCACCACAGGGTGGCAGCAGGTCAACAATTCTCAACCTCACCAGCTCTTATCCAGGACCTTGGAGTGTGTGTGGGGAGGGTTGTTTGAGATGCCTCTTTCTTTCTCTTCTTGAGAGAGTATGTGCATGTGTGTGAATGTATGTGTGTGAGAGATTCTGTGCATATTTCAGTGTGTATGTGTGTTTGAGTGTGCATATATGTGTGAATGTGTGTAAGTGTGAGTGTGTTTGAGTGTGTATGTGAATGTGTGTGTGAGTGTGTGAGTTGATTATTGGTGGGTGCAGCTTCATCCCTCAGGTCAGGTAGGAGAAGCAATAAAACTGCTGATTCCAAATTTTAGTGTAGCCCCAGCCAAGGGAGAGTGTGAGAATGTGCACTATGTTCTTTTCCAAAAGCTACACAGATTTTTATCTACTGAGGTGATTGAGAATCAGAAGGTGAGACATTTGGAATTGAAGAATAAGCTTCTCAGTGTGTCTTTCCAAAGCTCAGGATGAAAAACTCCAGAAATTTTAATTTAAATGGAACGTTACAAAACCCTAGGTTAAATTAGCATCAAGTATTGATGAGTCTTTGTCACTATCTCTTTTACTTCATGTTAGAGTTTTTGCATTTTTCTCAATTTTTACACTTAGTGCTAATTAAGTAACCACTAATTATGACTACATACCCAAAAAGGAAAGTTCAGTTTAAAAAACAAATTTGAATAAAATAATTAAGTTTGAAATTATGTGGACCTTTTGTCACTTAATTTTCCTAAAGTGGTACTTTAAAGTCTATTTTGAATTTGATTGTATCTATTTCGTGTTCTTTAAGTACTAAATAAATAAATGCCAATTTTCAACAATTTAGATAATTTGTTTTCCCTCTGAAAGCCACACATACACAACACTAACACAAGTCTAATTTCTTTATTTGTACATTCTTAAGTCACCTTGGTTTGGAAGTTTCTATGCAGACCCATACCCCTCAAGGTGTGGCTGTCTCACTGTCTCCCATGCCATGGTCCAGGGAGCAGGCCCTCAGGCCACCCAGTCACCTGAATGTGTCAATCACCTCACTTGTTATTCCTAACATGCCTGAGCAATCTCTTCCAACTCTGGTCAGTGCTCCTTTTTGAAGTGCTCCCCCAAAAGCCATCTGAGAAACACATTCACTGCAAGGCAATAGTACCTGAAAACAACTAAAAGTGTTACCTTCCACCTGAAAGGTGAACCAGGACTGGGAGCCCAGTCCAGGGTCAGGTGAGTGAAGCTGCTACAGGCCAAGGAGCAAGGGGCACAGAACCAGCTGTCAGCAAGCATTAACCACAAAACACTGATGGGAAAAAAACGCCGTTTTTCTCCTTAGATCTACGCATCGACATTAAGCTGAAAGCAGAAACAAACTCTTTCATGTTTTCTCTTTCCTTTTGCTTTACAGCAGGAAGCTTCTGTAAACTACAGGACCATGTTTTAAACTTCCTCTATGCCTTGGTTCCCTCACCACAGAAAAATCTTCAAAAGATTTTAGAAAAAAGGCAAGTTATCTGTGAAGAAAGAACATTAAAACTGAAAGAACTATAAAGAAACCGTGTTTGAGGGATGAGAAGAGTAACAGTGGAAGAAATGTGAGGTTTAACTTGGAAAGGAACGCAAAAAATAGATGGGAACAACAAGAACAGATAAGAACAAAGCGGCTGAATGTCCCCTGGTAGAGTTGGAACAGAGTTCACACTTGGGCCATGTGGGAAGAAACAGAAGAAGAAGAAGTTAGAAAAGTCTTCAGGAAAAAGGAGCCGGAGATGGAGGCTATGCAGCTGGGAGCTGAGCCCACTCGTTCCTGCACCCAACGGGGACTCTTCGCTGATCTTTGGAAAAACGAGGTGAACAGCCAACAGAATCAGAGCCAACAGGAAGTTTGGAAGCCAAAGTGTGCAGAGGATGCTTCAAAACAAGTGATAAGGAGGTTTTGTCGGCCAACGGGAAGGTCCCTGGGCCTGGCACTGGAAACTGCGGCTACCGCCCATACATTCGTGGAGAGTCTGGTTGGTGATAGCTGCCTAGCAGCTCCTTTCCCTCCCAGGGTAAGGAAGTCCCAGACCCCTTTTTTATACCCCCCAGCGACTTTATGTGTCCAGGTCTCTCCTGGAGAGGGTCTTGGACTTCCCACACCAAGAGAGACCTGGACACATAAAGTTGTTGGGGGGAAAAAAAGCAACAAGTGACGCACAGCCAGGGGAGTACCCAGGCTGGGGTGATGGTCGCCAACTAGAATGTTGCCAGAGAATTGGGAGGACCCCAGTAACACCTGGAGCTGGAAGAGGAGGTGGGCCAAGACTGGCCATGATTGGGATAGACTCTGGACTTGCCAGAGGGTTGGACCTTGTGGATAGCTGGGTGGTGACTGGGTGGTGAGCAGTGCCCAAAGAAACATTTTGAGGAAGTATCTTACTTTCTGCACTGAGTATCTTACTTCCTTACTTCCTCAAAGAGGAAGTAAGATACACAGTGCAGAAACCACGAGAGTGCATGACCTGGCCAACAAAGAGGGAGGAGTGCGGGCGTGATTTGCTCCCACTGAGTGCACCTCCTGGATTGATCAAAGGGGCACAAAGCAAGGTGGCTTATCAGTGCCAGCAGAGTAGAATGCAGTGTGGGAGAGCAGGTCTCACAGTGTTCTGAGGGCACTGGGCTGGAAACTGGGCACCTGTGATCATTGTAGCCCAGTCTGAGCCCCCATCCTGCAGAACCACAGGAAAGGAAAAAGCAGAGCCCAGCCCCCCTCTGCCTACAGGAACCAGCAGGGCAGGGATTTTTTTTTTCCTCAAGAGTAAGAGTAAGATCTGGAACTGAGAGAAAACCAGAGATAGATCCAGAAAGAAGTCAGAAGGCGAACACCGATAGCAGAGCAAAATTTTACTTTGCTCTCCAGCAGAACTTGCATGTATTTTTGAATTTCCCTTTCTTCTTTCCATTTATTTAGTTTTTTGTTTGTTTTTATTGTTCATTTTGGTTTTTTATTCTCCCTTTCATATTGCATTTTAATTTTTCTTCTTTTACTTCACTCGTATTCCAAATAACTCACTACTCTTGGTCTTTGACTTTTTATTCTTTTTATTCATACTATTATTATTCCAAATGCCACACAGCATCCTTCCCTGGTGTTTGATCCATTTTGCCAGCTTTCTGAGCTTTATTACTGTTGTGTAAACTTTATTTTATCTCACACTACACCAAGTTTCTATCACTTACTCTCACTATTTCTCCTCTGTCTAACCTCGCATAAACACTCTTCTTTCTTAAGTCAGCTCACATTCCTTTTCCCTCTAATAAGAGTCTTACCTCTTTTCCACCTTGTATAAACAGTGGATAATTGGGTGAAATACCACAGTTATTGCTCTACTTCTGCAAAGGAACTCCTGTTTGTTCCCTGTTTGTACTTTAAATTCCATAGAATACTCTCCCACTGTCTTACTCCATTTCGCCTTACCCATGCCCCTGATCAGTTGAGTGAGGAATTTTATTTCATTGTTTTCTCTCTCTCTTTCCCCGCTCTCTCAACCTAGGCTTTACTCCTTACTCTTATTAGTTTGCTTCTCCCATCTTCTCAAAATTATTTTTCTTTACTGTAGAGATCTCATATTTACTTTTCACTTTTTTACAATATTCTTATTACCATTCCACCTTTATTAAACTTCATTCAGCTGTTGTTGCTATCAACCCTACTGTGGTTTTTCTGCAATTTTGCTCCTGATGGTCCACTACCTTTTCAATTTTACGTCAAATCTGATACTATACTCTTCCCTTTTCTTACCCCAGTGTCATATTTTACTTACATTTTAAATTTTGTTCTCTCCCTTTCTTCACCTCAGTTCTATCCCAACTCTTATCAATTGTCCTCCCTCTTACCACGCAATAACACCTCCCCCCTTTTACTCATTTCATATTCCCTTTGACATATCTTATAATACCCGCAATCTCTCTTCACCTTTCTTAATCTTAGAGCAATTGCAGTTGAGATGGCTGAAGTGGCAGGGGGGTTCATTTTGCCAGCATAGGTTTGGGTGTCTGGTAACACTGCTTTGTTACCGACACCTGTACAATAGCATACAAGACAAGGTGGGGGTTGCAACTTCCAATAAGCCCACTGGAGGGGAGAAACCAACAACAAAGGAGCCAGCAACAGGTAAACCCCAAGTACAAGAAGAGAGTCCACAAAAACAGAAGAAAGGGCAACCTTAGAGCATCCAGACCAGGAGATCAAAGAAACAGCACCACTGAGTCTCTCAGAACCCCGACAACAGAAGTCCACCCCACACAAAGAAAGCTGCCAAACAGAGCATCCTGAGACACAGGGAAAAAAAGGAGTCACCTAAAATGGGGAGACAGAGAAATAACCCATAATTGAAAGGAATGGAAGAATCCCCAGTAGAAGAGCTAAATTAAATAGAGGGAAGCAAACTATCAGAGATAGTATTTAAAAAGAGTTATAAGGATGCTCAGGGACAAAGGCTCAGGGAACTCAGTGACAACTACAAGAAACTCAGTGGGAACTAAAACAGCATGAAAAAGGAAACAGAAACTATAAACGTGAACCAGGAAGAAATGAAGAATACAATATCTGAAATAAAAAATACACTTGAAAGAATTACAAGTAGGCTGGATGAAGCAGAGGACCAAGTTAGTGATCTGGAACAAGGCAGATAGAAATACCCAGATTGGGGAGCACCATGAAAAAAGACTAAAAAATATGAAAATAGCTTAAGCAAACAGCAGGACAACATGCAAGGCAACAACATTTAAATCATAGGAATAACAGAAGGAGAAGAAAAGGAGCAAAGCATACAAAACCTGTTTAAAAACATTATTACATAAAACTTCCCTAACCTGGAGAGTGGGAAAAAATGCAAGTTCAGGAAGCACAGAGGGTCCCAATCAAAAATGTAAATGAAGAGGCCCACTCCAGTACACATCATAATTAAAATGGCAAAATATAAAGACAAAGAGAGAATCTTAAATGCCCCAAAGGAGAAACAGGAAGTACCATTCAAGGAAGCCCCCATAAGGCTAGCAGCTAATTTCTCAAAGAAAACCTACAAACCAGAAGTAAATGGCAATAAATATTCCAAGTAATGAAAAACAAAGGCCTACAACCAAGGCTACTTTACCCAATAAGGTTCTCAATTAAAATGTATGGTAAAATAAGGTGCTTCTCAGGCAAAAGACGTCTAAAAGAATGCACCTCCACCAAACCAGCTCTGCAAGAGATGCTAAAGGGACTGCTTTAGGAAAAAAAAGGGAAAGAGTGAGAGAGAGAGGAATACAGGTAAAAAGGGGGGAAATGGCAATGAATAAGTACCTAGCAATAATAACCTTAAACATAAATGGATTAAATGCTACAATTAAAAGACATAGAATAGCTGAATACATAAGAAAGCATGACCCACACATAGGCTGCCTACAGGAGACCCACCTCAGGACAAAAGACCTACACAGACTGAAAATGAAAGGCTGGAAGCAAATTTTCCAAGCAAATGGACAGGAAAAAAAAAAAAGCCAGGGAAACATGACCCATATCAGACAAAATAAACTTCAAAAAGAGGGCCATAAAAATGGACACAGAAGGTCACTTCATAATACTCAAGGGAAGAATCCATCAAGAAGACATAAACATTGTAAATATATATGCACCCAACATAGAAGCACCCAAATACATAAGGAAAATCTTGGAGGACCTCAAGAAAGATATTGTCAGCAGCACAATTACAGTAGGGGATTTTAACACCCCACTGTCAAAAGTGGACAGATCCTCCAAACAAAATATCAACAAAGATATTGCAGCATTGAATGATGTTGTAGATCAAATGGACTTAACTGATATATATAGAGCCTTTCATCCCAAAGAAGCAAAATACACATTCTTTTCAAATGCACAGGGACATTTTCAAAAATAGACCACATGATAGGACACAAAACAAGCCTCAACAAATTCAAGAAAATTGAAATCATACCAAGCATTTTGTCTAACCACAAGGTACTGAAACTGGAAACCTACCTCAAGGGAAAAACTCAAAGACACTCAAACTCATGGAAATTAAATAACATGCTATTAAACAATGAATGGGTCAAGAATGACATCAAGGAAGAAATCAAAGAGTTTCTGGAAATGAATGAAAATGAACTCACAAGATCCTAAAACTTATGGGACACAGTGAAGGCAGTCCTGAGAGGGAAATGCACAGTAATACAGGCCTACCGAAAGATAGAAACATTTCAAATCAACAACCTAACCCTACAACTACAAGAACTGGAAGAACAACAACAAAGAAAACCCAGAGTGAGTAAAGGGAAATAACCAAGATCACAGCAGAATTAAATGACATAGAGACTAAAAGCACAATTCTAAAGATTAAAAAATCCAGCACCTGGTCCTTTGAAAAGATAAACAAAATTGACTAGCCTTTAAGCAGACCCACCAAGAACAAAAGAGAGAGGACCCAAATAAACACAATCAGAAATGAAAGAGGAGAGATTACAACTGACACCACAGAAATACAAAGGATTGTAAGAAATTACTATGAAGAACTGTATGCCAGGACATTTGAAAATGTAAGTGAAATGGACGAATTTCCAGAAAAATATGATCTTCCAAAACTGAATGAAGAAGAAGCAGAAAGCCTGAAAAGATCAATAATAGCAGATAAAATTGAAGCTGTAATCAAAACACTCCTGACACACAAAAGCCCTGTGCCAGATGGTTCACAGGAGAATTCTACAAAGCATTTAAGGAAGCGCTAACCTCTATCCTTCACAGAGTATTGCAAAAACTCCAAGAAGATGGAAGACTCCCAAACTCTTTTTATGAAGCCAGAATCACCCTAATTCCAAAACCAGATTAAGACACAAAAAGAAAGAAAACTTCAGGCAATATTGCTGATGAACATAGATGCTAAAATCCTCAACAAAATATTGGCAAACCATTTCCAGCAATACATTAAAAAGATCATATGTCATGACCAAGTGGGGTTCATCCCAGGGATGCAAGGATGGTACAATATTCACAAATCAATAAATGTAATACATCACATAAACAAAAGCAAAGACAAAAATCACATGATCATATCAATAGATGCGGAAAAAGCATTGGATAAGGTACAGAACACATTTATGATAAAAACACTCAGCAAAGTGGGAATACAGGGAACATTCCTCAACATAATAAAGGCCATATATGAGAGGCCTACAGCCAACATCATACTCAACAGGCAAAAACTTAAATCTATCCCACTAAGATCAGGAACAAGACAAGGTTGTCCATTTTCACCACTTCAATTCAACATAGTATTGAAAGTTCTAGCCACAGCAATCGGAGAAGTAAAGGAAGTAAAAGGCATCCAAATTAGAAAAGAGCATACAAAACTGTCATTGTTTGCAGATGACATGATAGTGCACATAGAGAATCCTATAGACTCCACCCAAAAACTGCTTGGCCTAATAAATGAATTTGGCAAAACAGCAGGATACAAAGTCAATATCCAGAAACCAAAGGCAGTTCTGTATAGCAAAATGAAACATCAGAAGCGGAAGTCAGGAAAAATAATCCATTTTTATATGGCAACAAGAAAAATAAAATACCTAGGAATAAACTTAATGAAGGAGGTAAAAGACCTGTACTCAGAAAACTACACAACACTGAAAAAAGAAATTAAGGAAGACACAAACAAAGGGAAACATATATCATGTTCATGGATTGGAAGAATTAACATCATCAAAATGTCTATACTACCCAAAGCGATTTATAGATGCAATGCAATACCTATTAAACTGCCAATGCCGTATTTCACAGACATAGAACAAACACTTCAAAAATGTATATGGAACAATAAATGACCCTGAATAGCTGCAGCAATTTTGAGAAAGAAGAGCAAAGTAGAAGGGATCTAAATGCCTGCTATTAAACAGTATTACAAGGCCACTGGAATCAAAACAGCCTGGTACTGGCATAAGAACAGACATAGACCAATGGAACAGAATAGAGAGTCCAGAAATAAACCCAAATCTCTATGGTCAGTTAATACTTGACAAAATGGGCAGCAGCTTAAAATAGAGTAAAAATAGCCTCTCCAATAAATTGTGTTTGGAGAACTGGACAGCTACATGCAAAAAAATAAAACTTGATCCCCAATTTACACCATACACAAAAATAAATTTGAGGTGGATAAAAGACTTAAATATAAGTTGTGACACCATAAAAGTCCTAGAGGAGAACACAGTAGGAAAATCTCAGATATTCCATGCAGCAATATTTTCACTGATATGTCTCCTAAAGCAAGGGACATAAAGGAAGGAATAAACAAATTGGATCTCATCAAAATAAAAAGCTTCTGCATGGCTAAAGAAAACAGCATTAAAATGAAAAGAAAACCAACCATATGGGAAAACATATTTGCCAATAATACCTCAGACAAAGGTTTGATCTCCAAAATATATAAAGAACTCACATGACTCCACTCTAACAAAACAAGCAACACAATTAAAAAATGGGCAAAGGACTTGAACAGATACTTCTCCAAGGAAGAAATACAGAAGGTCCCAGACACATAAGAAAAGATGCTCAGTATCGCTAGCTAACAGGGAGATGCAAATTAAAACCACAAGGAGATATCACCTCACACTGTTGAGAACGGCCATGATAAACAAAGCAACAAACAACAAGTGTTGGAGAGGTTGTGGAGAAAAGGGAGCCCTAGTGCACTGTTGGTGGGATTGCAGACTGGTACAACCACTATGGAAAGCAGTATGGAATTTTCTGAACACTAATAATGTATCTACTTTTTGACCCAGCAATTCCACTGCTAGGCTTATATCCTAAGAGCCCTGAAACACCAATCCAAAAGAACCTATGCACCTCAGGGTTCATAGCAGCTCAATTCACAATAGCCAAGTGCTGGAAGCAACTTCGGTGCCCAGCAGTAAATATTTGGATCAAAAAACTCCGGTACATTTACACAATGGAATTCTATGCCGCAGAAAGAAAGAAAGAAGGAACTCCTACCCTTTGCAACAGCATAGATGGAACTGGAGAGCATTATGCTAAGTGAAATAAGCCAGGCAGTGAAAGACAAACACCATATGATCTCACCTTTAACAGGAACCTAATCAACAAAGCAAATAAACAAGCAAAATATAACCAAAGGCACTGAAATTGAGAACAAGCTGACAGTGACCATAGGGGAGAGGGAAAGGGATTATAGGGGAAAAGGATAAAGGGTTTGCAGGAACAATTATAAAGGACACATGGACAATAACAAGGGCGGTGGAAACAGGGGAGGGAGGTGATGAGGTCTGGGATGGTGGGGACAGATGGGGTGAAAAGGCAGAAAACAGTATTTGAACAACAACAAAAAATGTTTTAAAAAAGGAATATGTAAAAAGGATCCATGGACAGAGATAATGGGGGAGGAGAGGACTGAATGTGGGAGGTGGAAGTGGGTAGGGTGAGGGAGAGTAATGGCAGGAAAATGGGGACAACTGTAATTGCACAACAACAAAAAGAGAAAGAAAAAGAAAAATCTTTAGGAGAAAAAAGAAAACAAAATAATATTAAGCTATACATATTCTGGATTTTTTGGGTTTATATTTTATTTTTTGAAAAATATGATGTCATACTTGAGATTTGACTGGATTTATTGCATCGTATTAAATTTCTGTGAAAATCTGAGTCAGTCCCGGATTCAGAAGTTGTTTATGGAGAGAAAGCAGTCCCAGAGAGGCTGGAAGGAAGACACAGAAAACAGAGGCAATGAGAAAAGGAGGACAATTCCACAATAACAGAGGTTCATTTGCAACATTCAGGAGAAAGTACTGGGTAGTAGCTAATTAACATATTTGTAGTTAGATAGATCTGGGTTTAAATCCAGACCCTGGAGCCAGATGGCAGGGTGGCCTTTGGCCAATTTTCTTAATCTGGTCTCATTCAATGTCAAAACCTTTGTGCCCAGAACAGTGCCTGGCTCACGAAGGCATGAAGTTAGTATTTGTTGATTGAGTGAATGAAAGACTCCCGCAGTATGATGATTCTTACCTAACAGGGTATGGTAAACATCCAATTAGACAATATTAGCACATTATCGTTATCAAAATATATCCTGAATTGAAAGTGGACTATATTCTGGGCTGTGTGGTGGTTCTCTGTACAAGCTGGTGACGCATAGTCTAAGATCAAAGTTGAACTTAGGCCTTTGTGTCCCCCGAGCTTCTGCTGTGTCCCCCACAGCCTGTAACACCAAGTGCCGTGGATATTATATGCCTTGCCCCGTAGCACAAGGTAAAAAGGAACAACAGACAGTCCCACGCAGAGTGCGTACACGAGGTGTTTGGTAAATGATCACTCGCTAATGAGTAAATGAGAGGAAGCCAGAAAAGAGGGTGCCAAGATTCCCCACACCTCAGACCCTTCATCATGGCCTCATCAATATCGTGCCTGACCAGCACAGCGGAGGTGTCATAAGCTTGCAGAACCCCTGTGTGCCCACACTGAGGCCAGGGTTCACAGCCCCAGGTCCCTTGTCTTCATTACTATCTCCTGAGCTAAAACCGAAGTTTGGGAAGATGTAGGGTATGGGTAAGTAGAAATACATGAATTCAAGAATGTTTGTGATTAAGGAAATAAAAACCGATAAAGAGAGTTGGGGTGAGGAGTACAGCATCATAGCTAGGTAGGCATAGTTTCTCAAACCTTAAAGTTCCTGCTGTCAGAGAGGCAACAGAGGGGCCTGCGTGGATATTACCCACACAAACCCTGCCCTTCCAGGTTTACACATAAAGAAACACTGGATAAAATACGTGTTAAATATTATATCAGGTAAGCTGGAAAGAGAGTAGGAACTGAATAGGAATGTGAAACAAAAAGCAATCCCTGTGGTCCTTGGTGGGTGTTCTATGGCCTGTTCTCCCACCACCACGGGGAGCAGAATGTGGGTGCTAGATGCCCAGTTGGTAGAGCTCAGGGAACCCTCCAGCCACGGATCCTGGCAGACTGCCTCTGTCCCCATGCAGTAGCTTGAAGGGGCACTGAGTCACTGCACTGCCCGTAACGACAGGTACCACATCAAGCACAAACACCAGGTCTGAAGGTGGGGTGTGAATTCACGCTGCCTTCATAGGGCAGGGACAGGTGTGACACCAATGTTAGTGCAACGGTAGAACCAGTGAAACTCAATAATATTTTGATAAAGGGAAAGCCAACAAGCCCTAGGCAGGGACCCCTCTACGCCCTCAACCCAGAGCATAGGAAATATTTCCACAACTTCCACCAGAAATGACCAGTTAAATATTATGAGACACATAAATGTTACGTGTCTCATAAGAAAAATCACCAATAGAGCTTTGGAACATGGGACAACTGGGACCACCGAGAGCAGCATTGACATTGTAGGATAGGAAATTCCTAGGTGATAGGAATTTCAACCACATTATAGTCTGTGGGTCCAGCATGGAGCCCACTGCTGACTGGGATATTATTATGGGGCCACAACTATATTTTCACTTCCTCCTTAAAGCTGAACTGAGCTGTATCTGTTGAAAGTTTACAAATTCCACCCTGGCTGCTGTGGCTTAGTGGATTGAGCGCTAGCCTATGAACCAAGGGGTCGCTGGTTCGATTCCCAGTCAGGGCACATGCCTGGGCTGTGGGTCAGGTCCCCAGTTGGGACTGTGTAAGAGGCAATTCTACATTGATGTTTCTCTCCCCCTCTTTCTCTCTCCCTTCCCCTCCCTCTAAAAATAAATAAAAGCTGAAGAAAAGGAAAGTAATTTGCATGTATATGGTAGAGTGGAATTTAAATGAGGGCAGTTTGGGTCCAAATTCTGTGATCTTACTCACTAAGCGGTACTGCCTCTGGAGATCTATAATAGCATGACTTGATGATCCCATTCTTTTTCTAACTTTGAGGAAAATCAAATGCAGCAAAATATTTCACCATATGAAAATTTGAAATTTGTTTTAAGAAAATTACAGAACTTAATTTTTAAAAAACAGTCGCAGTATCTAATTGTTCCATTCCTGTGTTTTTTGCTGCTGTGTATTAAAAGCAAGCTTTTCTTTTCATGGCTATTTAATACATTAGCTGCTTATAAATATTTCTGACTATAGTGCTCTGGAATGTGTGGTAGAAGTTGTTAGCAGATAGCACAGGGCCAGGGGCTCTAATAGGAGAAGCATGTGAGTGAGCGTCACAGTTGCCCTGACCTTCTGCCTGGAAGTCCCAGCAGAGTATGCAGGTGCGTGGAGCTAATGTGGGGAGACTTGAGTTCGGAAACGGAAAAGTCAGCACGAATATGAGTGTTAGGCGGATGTGAAGTCATGGTTTACAACAGGGGAAAAGAACAAATGTCATTTAAGAATGTGTGAATTCACATGCATTTCCTGGCACTGTCTCCTGAGAGCAGTAACATCTCGATCGCAATCAGCAGAACTAGAACCCAAGTCTTGGCTTCCAAATACTATTTTCCTCTAAAAGGAACTTCTACTCTCAGAGAAATGGCTCCTTTCAAAGCTAGGCCAGGGAAAATACACGCAAGCCTGAGATGTCTTACCGTGCTAGAAAGTAAGAAGATGCTCAAAGAATATTGGGACACATAAACACTAAAGCTCCTACTCGCCAAAAAAGGTTAACTTGAGTGTAAAAATAAATATTCACAGTCCAGATTCTAACTAGTGAATAAAATAAAAAGCCACAAAGACAAAATGCTATAAATACAAAATGGATAAATTAATTGATGAGTAGGATATTTACACAGTTTCAAGTAACTTCTCACAAAATGTTTATGAATGGTAAACAGAACCAGAATAACTTTATAGTGAAAACCCTGGCAGACAGAACCCTAATCAAGTGATCAATGTGCACATCCTGAGATCTGGGAAAACTTATGTGCTGTCTGATGGGCAGCAGGGAGCCCACAGATGAACAGAGGTGCTACACCACACTGGCATTGTAAGGAAACAGAAACCCAAGCTGTGGCATTTACTACAAAACAGAGAGCCTGTAAACATCCAATGACAAGGTCACGAAAGTCAAGGGAAGAGTGAGAAGCTCTCCAGGGAGAAGGAGACTGGAGAACCATGGCCAAGCCACCAAGATTGGAAATGACATTCTTTTTTTAAAAGATTTTATTTATTTATTTTTAGAGAGGGGAAGGGAGGGAGAAAGAGAGGAAGAGAAACATTAACGTGTGGTTGCCTATTGCATGCCCTGTGCTGGAGCCCTAGCCCGAGACTCAGGCATGTGCCATGACTGGGAATCGAACCAATGACCCTTTGGTTCACAGTCCAGCACTCAATCCACTGAGCCACACCAGCCGGGGCCTGGAAATGACATTCTTAAGATCACTGTAGGCCTAGCACAGTGTTCGGACATTATAGTATTTCATCACCCAATAAGGCTGACACCAAGAGATAAACTATATATAGACATAAAGGCAAGAATGAGACATTTATTTTAAAATTCACTTCCCTACAATGAGAGAGAGACATATAGGATGATATGACTTAAATGTCTAAAATCCTCAAGTGGCATCTGTCAGCCTGACCCTAGGAGTGAGGTTCCTCATGTGACCTAGCTTCGGCCACATCTGAACCCACATTTGAGATCTCTGCTCAGAAAAGTCTCTCTTGCTGTGTCCTCTACACAATTAGCCTTTTGCTTCCTGGTCATTGAGTCTTCAGCCTAAATGTCCTCCGGAGAACAGTCCTACCTAATGGTCCCAGCCACACAAGTCAGTTACTCCTTGTTCACTGCCCTTTCATTAACACACTGCATCTGAAATTCTGAATTATCGCTTGTTTATTTTTTCAGTGGGTACAGGGTTCTCTTCCTCTCTTGTTCACTGACTAGCCAAAGGAGCAGCTCGGCCCAGGGATCTGTGCTGAGGCAGTGCAGTGAGGAAGTCAAAGTTCCAGTGATGGCCAGGTTTGTGCTATTGAGTCCTTTGTGGTCTATCCCTATTCTACACAAGTCACAAATGTCCCAGAGTGTTCGGTCACAATTTTGGTGTGGGGTTTGAGGCTAACCATGACCTTATCCCTGACTTCCTGTCCTCTTCACTTCTCAAAAATCTTCCTTCCCACCCTGCCTGCTCCTGGCTTCCAGTCACATGCATACGGACACCTGTCCCTCCAAAATGGCCTGTATTTCCTGGCTGGGAGGCCCTCACAGCTGACCCTCTGCCAGGAATACCTTTTACCATCTCATCTCGAACGTCATCTCCAAGGAGCTGCCCCTTACAAGCCCCTTTCCCTAATGGGTTAGCCGTGACTCTGACACTGTAACCGATGTCCCTGTGTCACAACGCAGACAGCCCACTTCCTGCCCTGGCATTGCCTCCTGTGCCAGCCCCTTCTCACACAGTAGGGAGACAAAACAGGGACACTGGTTGCTGGCCCCTTTCTCTAAAGTGTATGCAATGGTTTCCCTGGGTCCCCAGCCGGTGGTAGCTCTCAGAGGTACTTGGCTCCTTGCTGCATTCTTGCCTTCCTGTCTTTCTCACTTCCTGGTGATTCCTTCACCTCCCAATACACCATATTAACTCAGATCCATACCTTAGGGCCATTTCTTTGGGGAAATAAGGGAGGAGGTCACCCTATAGCTCATCAAGAAAATACCCTCATGACTGTCCATTGAAGCAAAAACTGTTTGCTCTCCTCTGTGATAGACCCAACTTGCATCCTTCACAGTCTACCTGTGCTGGAAGAAGAGGAGTCTGTCCAAGTCCCTGGGTACAGAGATAGTCACCCTTTCTCTGGCACCCTGTACTTTGGTTATTCTGGAAGTTTATGATCATATATAGAAAGTCTATTTGAAACTCCCAAATAAAAGCTTCCTTTTGTATTCCTAACTCTACATTAGACTTTGCTGCTACCATTCAGAATGGAGAATAAACCCTTATTCTGTTGACAGGGGGTTAAAGAGTGATCCAGCCACATGAGTCAGAACTTTTCAAGGGTTCCAAGGTGGGGCAAGTACAACCTCTCTCACAGTGAGCAGGTAGTGCCAGAGGCATCTGTGCCTTTGACCTGAATCCCAGAGGGGAGACACAGGAAGTGACCTGAACAGATCTTCAGCCTGTTGACAAAGCCAGGGTAGAATGACCTGGCTACAAGGCCCTAGGATTCTGCTGATTGATTTCCTCATCAGGCATTGAAAATGATCATCCAGGCTTTCATTTCTTCATAAAACAAGTGTGTACTGATCATCAGCCTGGTTGGTGGGGACCTGTGTTCCTACCCCTAAGAAGTCTGCAGTCCTGTTGAAATGAAAATGTTAAGTGTAAACCAGGGAGGAAAGTGAGGGAAGTTCGGTGGACTGTCACTCAGAGCTTGATTCTGCTCAAGGTAATTCTGACCATTTGTCACCATTCTAGCTTCTAACAGTGGTGCCAGCAATATACACAGCTGCTTAAAAGAAAGAGTGTGATCAAAAAACTATGGTACATTTTACACAATGGAATTCTACGAAGCCTAGAGAAAGAAGGAGCTCCCACCCTTTGCAACAAACAGCATGGATGGAACTGGAGAGCATGATGCCAAGTGAAATAAGCCAGGCGATAAGGGGCAAATACCATATGATCTCACCTTTAACTGGAACATAATCAACAAAAGAAAAAAGCAAACAAAATATATCCAGAGATATTGAAATTAAGAACAATCTAGCAATAGCCTAAGGGGAGGGGACAGTAGAGAAAACGGTTTCCAGGAACTACTATAAAGGACACATGGACAAAACCAAGGGGGAGGGTGGAAGCAAGGGAGGGAAGTGGATTTGGCTGGGGTTGGGGGAGGAGTGGGGAGAAAATGCAGACAACTGTAATTGAACAACAATAAAGTAATTTAAAAAAGGAAAGGGTATGAAATGTGTTTGGGTTGTGAAATATTCACACATCTTACTAAGTAATTTGAGTTTGGAATAGGCTTCTCGATCCCTGAAGAAAGAAGCTCTCTGCCTATTTCAGGTGTTTCTTACAATAGACATGGTCACAGAAACAACTGTTTGCACAGCTAACTCACCAAGATCAAACTTTACATTTTGCTGCTGAATTCTAACATTCCTAAGACCCTGTTGATTCTAACAGGAAAGTCCTTATTACATTTATTCCATTATGGGGATTAGCAAACTAGGTCTGCTCACTGTTCGTTTTTTAATCGAAGCATAATTGGAAGAAGTATTCAATGTAAAGATGCTATATTTGTATAGGTTGCTAGAAGCTCACCTTAATAAGTCTAGTTCACATCTACCCTTTGTCTGTTTTTGTAAATAAAGTGAAACAGGAACACAGCCATACTCAGTTATGCATTTGCCTACAGAAACAACGTGGGCTGCAAAACCTAAACTTATTTCTCTGTGGCCCTTTATAGGAAAATAATGCAGACTGCTCTATCAGCTATATCATGATCATCGACAGGCAATGTTTTTTTTTTGCATTATTACCTGAAATATAATTGAGCTAGGCACTATCTCCATTCCTCTGAATGAAATCTAAGTTGCTAAGTAGTTAGAGATAAAATAATACATCATATTTGAAAGCTCCCTTTCATCAAATTTAAACACTTTTGTCAGGTTGTCCACTCAGTCCTTCAGCAAGCCTGAAGATGTCAGGTTATTTTATTTATACTTTGTGGAAATTTTGATGGGAGTGTATTTATGTGATAAAGAAAAACATTAGTGGTAGGAAGACCAGAAACTTTTAAATGATGATGAGTCTCTTACAGCACCTTCAAACATTTATGCATGTACTTTTCAAATTCACTGCAATTGTAGATAGATAAACCTACTAAATGTAGATCAATAAACTCTATCTAAATGTAGACAGAGTCTCCCTAAGAGACATGAAGTGAGAAAACTAAATTTCCTTTTGAGATTCTACAGTTCATTCTGATACTTTTCTGAAAGTTTTTTCCCCACTGTCTGAATTTAGTGAGTTTCTGTAACAGTGGCTGATGCTTTCTTCTCTCTCTGTCTGCATTGAAGCATGTGTTAGTCATTGTCTAGATCACTTACATTATTCATTCCGAAAAAGGAATGATTTTTGACTTGCTGTTCACTCATCTTCTTGTATTTGTAAGATGCTGTCATGATCACTTGATGTATACATAAAGTGAGTCACAGCTGCTGGTTCTGTACCGAATTTTCCATATGCTGTGATTTTCAGTTGCCTATTCTGCCTTTTTAATGCAAATCACAGTGTTATTTATAAGTAAATAGTCATTTCTAAGACATATACTCCATGGTCTTACTGCTGAATGTTTGCAGTCTGCTTGCTCTGAATGGGGGCCGCACGGGCTTGAATCAGACCAAAACTCGAAATGCATCCCAACCATTTGGGTGCTTATTGATCTGAATCATCATTTGAGACATTTATTTATTGGTGATTGGCCCTAAATGTGTCTTTTATTTCTAAACATTTTAGATCCTGCAAGTACAAAAATCAATGGGAT
Source organism: Anoura caudifer (assembly GCA_004027475.1). Classification (NCBI taxonomy): domain Eukaryota; kingdom Metazoa; phylum Chordata; class Mammalia; order Chiroptera; family Phyllostomidae; genus Anoura; species Anoura caudifer. The sequence goes on along the minus strand of PVKU01001686.1, from coordinate 1,706 downwards.
AAAAAGTAAAGAAAGATGTAAACTTTAATTCTGGTTTCCCAGTCACTTACCAATTACTGTGACATGTGACGACTTCTCAGTTCCTCCTCTGAACTTCTGAAGTGGGGATGGCAGTGCTTTCTGTACGGATGTCATGAGGGTTGAATGAAAAAAATGCACACGAGTGTCATGTTGCCACCTGGTTGCCTGTGTGACCATCAATCACAGTTTTTTTCTGCACCCTCGTCTCCCTTCTCCCACACCCTGGTCAAACTGTAAGTGCCTCCCTTCAGCCCCCTGAATGCTGGCAAAGTTGCTGCAAAGGCATCTGGACTCAGGGACCACCACAATTCATTATTATTCTAACTCATAATAGTTTCTTTTGGTAAACAATACAAATTCAAAGGATTAGGAACCAACAGGAAGCAGCAGTTATATCATTTCAATATATCTGAATGCCCAACAGGTGAAGGGTGGGACTGTGAACAAATTTATTCTGAAATTATTGATCCAACAAAGAGAGTCATTATAGCTAGCATGGCCACATCTGAGGATTTTGTCAGATGTTAAAACATAATTCGAGGATTATGTGGATGTTAGTCTTATCTCATGCATTAATATTTCTATCGACCAAATGTGTCCGTCCACACATGGGTTGATAATGGGAAGCTGAATTAAAGGTGAGTCTATCCATACATTTGGGGTGACCTGTGGTGTTTGATGAGATGACTTCATTGATTCCCTCTCCTGTACCGATGTCTTGAATGAGCAGTCTCCAGTTAGAGTGAATTGTTACTGCTGTTTCTCTGACTTTTCTGTTGAGCGTCCTTCCATCAGTCCTGCTGCTATACCTGTGCCACTTACCAATGCTTTTCCGTCTGCTCAGTGCTCACCTCCACGCAGAAGAAGAACATCTGGACTCGAGAGCAGAAGGTGGTTCTCATCTTTTCTCTGTCACCAATTAGTCACAAAGCTGAACTCACTCTCATTCTGCAGCCTCCAGGCCCTCTCTCGCTGGCCCTTGTGGGCTCAGAGTTGTGGACTAGTTGAAGAAACACTGGACCGAAAGTTAGGAGACTGGTAATCTAGTTTTGTGTTGACCTCAGGCAACTTTATCCATTGTGCTGGACTTCGGTTCCTGTATTTGCAAATTTTGACATGGGAATTTCTCACAGGTCCTGGCTCATCCACGCCACACTGCTGACAAACACTGGGTCTGAGCATGGTCCTGGGAAGCGGCAGATGCCCCTACTGTGAAAGGCACGTTCCTTGGTTTTACAGGTGGTACAGCATTTGACCTGCCCATTCTGAATGTCTTTAGCAACATACTGATAATTCTTTATAATGACAGCATAAGAAATCAAGAATAGACTTCCGGCCAAGATGGAGGCATAGGCAGACGCACTGTGTCTCTTCTCACAACCAAATTAAGGACAACAAAGATATAGAAACAAGAAAACAACCAGATCTCAGAAAATCAAACTGTTTGGAAGTCCAACAACGATTCATCCAGACCGGTAAGAGGGGTGGAGTCGCGGCAGGAAAAAGCGGAGGTGCGGAGGGGCACGCAGACAGCAGCGGCTGGCAGCCCCCAGGTGCACAGGCGGTGGCTAGCAGACCCCGGACACGGGGCAGCAACTGTGCAGAACCAGTGAGGCCGCACAAGGCAGCTGGCTGACCGGGTGGTCCCACATTCACGTGCGGATAATCCAGGCAAAGGGGAAGCG